>JABMIG010000151.1:0-107500 GCA_013187285.1 Cyclotella cryptica
GGGTACAAAAAGGCTGATTCTTTGCCTATGTCACATATTCCTCTTTTCACAAGCTTTCAATTGGTATAAATGTTGGTGGGTCTGGGACTAATACTTCCCCTTCAAAATCACGGTTGATTGTCATTCTTGAGGTAAGAAATCACGACCATCATATCATGTTGTCATGTTACACTAGAAATAACTCCTCCATTAACAAAAATAACGCGACAACATAGTTTTGCCTCACTCCAGACATACATGGGAGTGAGGAAGAGCTTGAACAGGGCCGCCTATGCCAACACAGAAGTTGAACATGCCACTGTCATGTGGTGTATATCATGACAGATAGCCACTGCTACTTCAACAATTGAAATATGTTTAAAGATTAATTGTAATAGATTCTTTTACTAAATTTAATTATTCTAATTGCTCGGCTTCTATTGGTTTCATTTTATTTAAAACAAACAACTGAATTGCCTGATATTGCGACCCCGTTTTGTTTGAACTGCCAACCACCACCACATCCACTTACAGGCTCCTTCATCAGATGACAAATATCAGTTCTTCTTTGTGAATCCACAAAATCATGGTTATTACCATGTCAAGAACCTTCCATGCCAGCTCAACACATCCAAATTCTATAGTGTATTGCAGCTGATTGTTTATTCAGTGTGGATGGTGAGGCATCACCATCAAAAGCAAGAAGGCAACCTAGCAAAACCTAGGCAACCACCAAAGAAGAGAAACAAGGACACAAATTTAATGATTTATGGGGGGAAATGGCAGAGGATTGAATTCAAAAATGAACTGAAATCCCATCTTTCCCCCTCCCGGCCATGATGGTGGCTGTGTAACATAATTCGGCCCGTAGAAATGGTGTGATTCCTTGTAAAATACGGGGAATCTGACCGAACCAAGCAGCAGGATGGTCGTGGGTGATGTTGCGGTGAGGGCGATCGTGGCAGACCTGGTGTTGTGACGGTATTGGCCAAGATTGTTGTGATAAGGTGGCGGCGGCAGAAATTCTTATTTTTTTGCGTTCTGTAGAATCTGGTACATTACGAACAAACGCCAGATGAAACGCGGCACTACTACAATTAAACTGGTACTTTGTCATATATCCACGTATAGTATGTAGTCCTAATCTGGACTAACATAAGCTTGATTCTAAGATACACTGGTGCATAAGGAAAACCAGGCTAGTTCAATTGACACTTGTGTTTTCATTTAAGATGGCTATATACAATAGGAGCACTATGTATCCTAGAGGTTGACCTGAGTCGTTAGGTGCAAAAAAATATCATGCGAAAAATATAGGTAAGTTCGACAGAGGTCGAAGAGTTAATTTTTATGAGTTTAATTTGCTCAAATTGTGAGGATGGAAGGGCAGTGGAGCTGCTCTTCCAATCCAAACGATACAAACGAAATGTGTATAGATTCTACACACATTTGGTATGTATTTAGCCTTCCCAAATGAAGGGGCTATGGACTCTGGTGTTCCGGAGCCCATAGGGCAGTGGACTCCTGTGGTGGGGAGTCCTAGCCTTTTGGACCAGGGCGGTGGACTCCAATGTTGGAGAGTCCTTGCCTTTTGGATCAGGGGCAGTGGACTTCCCGCCTGGGGGTCCTGAGAATGCTCCTTTTGTATTTTGTACCAATGGGTACAAAAATGGGCTGATTCTTGGCCTATGTCAGAGGTATCATGATACCCAGCCGGCCAGACAGTGGATTCCAAAAAAATGATGTCGAGTAAATTAGAAAAAAGAACTTTGAAGCAAACGAAGTAACTCTATTGAGACTCTATTGTACTACTGTAGAAACATACCAATTTTCTACAAGAATGAATGGATTGGACCGTTCCAATCTGCTGTATTCAACTGACAATAGAGAGGTCTTAACACCTTTCCTTATGCAAAAAAATCTTCCTTACAATTATGTGTTTGTGACTTGGGGACCTCAAATTTAGCGATTTTGGGAATATCTGTGAGTTGCATTTTCCGGAAGGTGCCAGTTTTGTGAGGGATAACATCCTTCCTTCCGCACCACAAACCCACGATTTTCTAGAGCTCGTGCGTGCATGAGTTAGCAATACAAATTCAATGTAAATTATCGTCACTTGAGGCTGTGATTTTGTTCGACGAATAGAGAACAGCAAATAGGTATTATAGCGATTTTTTTCTATTCGTTGTTCTACTCAAAATCACGATTTTGTTGTGCACGCGAACAGCGAACAGCGAACAGCACAATAGAGCAATAGACCCCCTTATTTGTAGCTTAGGCTGTGACTTGGTTGGACGAATAGAGAATAGAGAATAGGTTTTTTGGCGAATAAAAAAATTAATTTCTATTAGACGAGCGTCACGACAAGGTTCGTTCGCTCGAACAGCGAATAGCTCAACAGAGCAATAGAGTTCTCATTTTTCCCATTTTTCACTGACATCGTCTCGTGCTCACGTTTCTGCTCGCAACCATGAGATTCCCCTCCGCCATCAACTCCATTGTGAAATCTCTTTGCCCCACCCCACTCTTCCTCGTGGGCACTGGTAAATCTGCGTCCTACAGTGGGTCGCGCTGTGAACGCACCCCCCCTCCTTCTGCCAGACACATACCCACGAGAAATCGACCATCCAGCAGAGCGTCAAATTACGCTGATGGTAATGACGACAGCCGTCCTGTTGTTGCCGGTGCCAACTTAGTCTTTGGGCGTTCTGAGAGGGATAGAGCGGGCGCAGTACCTCCAATTGCAGTCACTGTCCCCGTGGCTCAATCGCTGCCAGAATCTCAGCTCATGAACCCTTTTGAAGACTCCCAGGAGACTCATGTTTCTGGCACGCAACTCCCTCCTCTTCCCCCTCCTGTCGCCAGTAGCGTTAGTTCCATTAACTCTTCCGGGTCGTCTCATTCCGGTTCTAATTATTCGACCCCCAAGAAAACTGGATCCGATGACCAGGTTCCAAGCAGTAGCAGTAGTGAAGAGAGTGTACCCAACGACACTCCTCGCAGTTTGATATTCTTCGTAGATTCGGAAGAATATGATGGAACCTACGCCGCAGCAGAGTTCTCTATCCACCAGAGGATCATGCACTTTCTACGGGGACGCAAGATTGATCATGTGACACGGCAGAATGTTGAAATTTGTTTACTGATTGAGGCTGGAGGTTCTGTCACCTATGAGAGAACAACCACTGTGGCAGTTCGCAACCGAATGATGCTCGAGCGATACCACAACCTTCTACGCGGCTTCTCACCTAGTGATTTTGCTAGACCCAGTTTGTCAACAGAGATGACACAGTGTCTCTACAATGCCAAGAAAGACATGACTGGAGATCGCCTCTGGAAGAAGTTTGAGGATTGGAGGAAAGAGCTTCGTACGAAGTACTTTCCCAAGTTGCCAAAGAATTTAGCCACAATTCCCAGTGGACATCAATTGATGGACGTTTACAAGATTTTTGTCATCCACAGATTCAGAGAAGAATACGTAAGTCGATCGTCATTTGTTTTTTTGGCTGACATGTCCACTCAACTGTTGATCCTCTTCCATTTCATAGGAAGCGCAATGTGAAGGATTAAGTGATGAGGAAATTGTACAGCATGTACCGGTTGATTATTGGTTGAAAGGTGCAAACACTCGGTGTCTTCTGGCGGCGATGGTTCACCGTTTGAATAAAGATGTTGTGACAATTTGCTCCACTCTGAATCCAGGACAAACCAGAGAGAACCAACGCAGAAGTGCAGCTGCTAGGGTTCAGACGGAACGTGAGGAGACGTCGGTAGCTCGTAAGAGAAATCAAAACAATCTTGACAAGGATGAGGAACGGCAGAGAAAGACTCGATACACGATTGGGCAAATGACAGTTGTGAAGTCCCAGAATGACCTTGTCTCTAGCCAACTCCGCTTGTACCAAGAGAACAAAGATTCGTTCATCTCCATTATGGGCGAAGAGAAGTATCATGAAACAATTATGAGTTTGTTAAAAAAACTGCCGGACCCTGATGTGTTGAGGACCATCCAAACAGAAGAGACTGGTAATCGTAGAAGTGAGACTGGAGTACCATCCAGCGATGATGACGAATAGGGTCCATAATGGTTATGACTTAATTATTACACAATAAAGAATGATACCATAATTAGCAGTGAAAGCTGTTCTAGACTTATTTACAAATTAATTGTTAATCGATTATGGATGAAAGATGACATTGCTCCACCGATTACAATACTAAAGAAAGCATCTAATATCCATTGTTTAATTAATATATTAACATGACTAACTGCTTCTTTGCCTCTTGGACATTTTCGCACAAAAATGAATATGATTTGCTAGGTGTTCCCTTCTTTCACTCCACTTCTTTGCCAACAGTTTGTTGTAATCTTTCCATGGAAAACATCTTTCAGCACCACGTAACCAAATTCCATCACCAGGAATAGGAGCACCACGACCAACACGGACATCCGACTCTTTCGATTCTATTTCCGACAGCATGAAATTGTGAAGCATGCAACAGACAACAAATACTTTCTCGACAACTTGCATATTGGAGAAACGAATCCCATAATCCAAAATTTTCCATCTCTTCTTCAAAATACCAAACACACATTCCACATCTTTGCGAATGCTCTCGATTTTAGTGGAGAAGAATCCCTTCTTCGAAGCTACAGGTTCATGCTTGTAAGGACAAACAAGCTCAGGCCAGCAAAGGTACCCACCGTCACAGATAAAATAAACACCACGCTCAACACACTCATTTCCATACTCGTCAAAGTATTTCCATTCAAGATCGTGGTACCACCCTGATGTTATGAGTGAAACAGTGTTATCTGACCTGACAATTTGTTGGTCATTCCTTGTCCCAAAATGAATTTCAGACACACCAAGGATTCGACGATCATAACCTGTCACCACCTCAAATGGAACCGAAGGATATCCCTCTTTACTCTTTGCCCGATTGTAGTCACCTGCAGGGCATTTGCTCCATTTCACGTGGACTACATCCACAGAGCCAACACAACCAGGAAGAAAGTTTTCAACATACGGTTGCATCACATCTTTTAACTCACCCATTGTCGGAGGGAATTGGATAAAGTCGTCTTGGATGCTGTACATCCTTGATATGAAGTGATGGAAGAACTTCCGATGCTCTTTGAAGCTGATTTCCGTGTCGACCTTCAGGGTACGAAAGGGAGCATGACTGGCGAGGACTTTCAAAGCTCCAAGAATGAAGAGCTCCGTACGTACATACATTTCTTCCTCTGACTTGCAATGCTTTGTCTCATACACCCAGCCATTCTCAACAAATCGAGACACTAGTTCATCAACTTTAGTCAATGTCAACCTAAATAGACAACAGAAATCTCCAAAGCGGTCTCTGGAAGAAAGGTGATAAGTGCGTTCATGAACAGAAGGCTCGAGGTACTTACGGTACCAATTTGCCTCATAAACATTTCCAAATTGGAATTCATAAGCATTCGAGGATCGTGGCTTCAATTCTTTGGGAGGGTCTTCAGCTAACTCTTCCTCGTCCATGTTGAATTCAGAGTCTAATAACTCTGCCTCTACATCAGCGAGGTAGGAGTCAACAGTTAGCAAACCATGTGCTTGCAATTCGGTCATATAACTGTCCATGGTGATGAGACCATCAGCCTCCAATTCAGCAATGTAGCTATCCATTGTGATGACGTCACAAGAAAACTCTTTCATAGAGAGCTCCATAGTGCGGCAAGAGTGTCTCAATGTAGGTACCTGTGTTTCCGCCTGTTGCGCGACCAGTGACGTGACGTGCGTGTCTGTTTTCCGAAGATGGACGTGATGTGTGGAGAGAGCAGAGTTGATTATGTGAAGAGGTGCCACGATCGTCACCGTAAATTGATGGTGATGGGTGATAAAAAAGAGCTATTGGTCTATTCTCAAATGGCTATTCGACACACCGAATAGAGCCCTCTATTGGTCTATTCGAATTCGCCGAAAATGAATAGAGAATAGAAATGGAGTGTCTATCGGTCTATTGGAGGGAACAAAGTCATGATTTTTTGGGCCGAATAGACCGATAGACGTTTTTAGCAATAAAAACCTATTCTCTATTCTCTATTCGTCCAACCAAGTCACAGCCTTATCTCGAATAGCGAACAGGCCAATAGAACTGACGTAAGCAAGAATATTTACTGAAATCTCATTTTTGTGAAAAGGGGGACGATGTAACTTTTGTACTTAGGATATGATTTAGAACATAAAAGAATAAATTTGAAGTTTTTTAAGTGCGCGGAGTGATGCAAAAAAAGCGGGAAATGCTGTTCCTCTATTCGTCTATTCGTTTCGTGGGGTACAAACAGCCCCCTCTGTTCGTCTATTCGTGATCGCCCAAAACGAATAGAGAACAGAAAAATGGCAATTTCGGCTATCTGTTACCCTATTCGTATAAACAAAATCACAATTTGAGCTACGAATAGAGGAATAGCCCGTTTTAGCAATATTGCTGTTCTCTGTTCGTCAAACAAAATCACAGCCTGAGTTCGGGAACTCATCCACTCATGAGTTCCTAATTTCGTCAGGTATCTTGACGTCTCGTGATAACCTTGTCTAGCCAATGAACAAGGAAATGGTCATAAATGACCCGGATCGCCTGATTCTTTCCTGTGTTGTGAACTGTACCCTACCATACAGAATCTGTGAACGTGGCGCAACACACGGTGTGTGCCAAACATAGCCATACTGTCACTGGACATACACCACTCTACTATAACATACAATACCTCTCTAGAGATTACTCTTTTGTCACTTCGAAGAATCATGTCAATAGTGACGTGATTCGCATTTTGGTAGGATTCTTGTTATCATGCCAGATGATTCCTGTCAAAAAAGATGCGGAAGAATTTCACATATACTAGTTCCTCTTTGAAATTCTTCCTTCTGAGGTTCTGTAAAAACGCGTAAGAATAACACCTCTTTTTCATTCTTCCTTCCGCGAAAAATTTTACGCACGCAACTTTACGATTACATGTAAATTCCACATGTCACTAAAAACATCACGCGTAAGAATTTTTGCGTAAGGAAGGTTGTTAAGACCTCTCTAATAACTCGTGAAAGACTGTTCGAATGAACAAAATAAGAAATAAGAACACCGTTCGAAAGATCGGAAAAAGATTTTTCAATCAATGTAAGGTTGTAAATATTTTTTTACTCCAACTGTTACGTCATTTTTGTCTGTCACACGGATGAAAGACAGCAAGACAGGCAAGTTTGCCACGTGGATGATTTTTGAGCGATTAACTGACGTCAACTGACGACAACTGAAGACAACTGACGTCTTTTACATTATCTTGTTAATGTGACTTACCAAGTGACGACATGAGAAGGCACCATGTGACGACACGGAAGACAAAATGAAGACCCTAAGCGACGACACTGAAGACAAAATGACGGCCCAAGTGACAGCACTGAAGACAAAATGACGACCAAACTGAAGGCACTTAACGACATTTTAACGGCCCTTCGTGACAACACTGACAAATTTCGTGACGACACTGACGACCCCTACGTGGTATATATACGACTGCCTACTGACGATAGTGACTGACAAAGTGACAACAAAGACCACTGACGACCCTAAGCAAAAACATAGTGAAGACAAACTGACGACACAAGTGACGATCGTGAAGTCCTTTTGACGACCCAAGTGATGACACTGACGACACAATGACGGCCCAAGTGATGACACCTGATGACATTTTAACGACCTGTAGTGAAGGCATGAAATAACCCGATATTTTTAAGTGACGTCAACTGACGACACCGAACGACATTGGACGACTCCATCTGGCGATACTTATCGCCAAAGTCCAAAGTTGCCTGTCTTGCTGAGCAGGAGTGCTCGTTTTGTATTTAGCCGTCTTATTTATACACCTCAACCCAACGAGTTTAAATCATACATCATTGTATTCCCCTTCTCAACAGCCAACCAACCAGGTCTCACTCACGTGGTTGAGGGTTGGACAGCATGGATGAGAATCAAAATATATGGTGGGAGAGGTATGGTACCCCAAGGCTTTCTATAGTAAATAGGGCAAGCTTTAAGAAAGCAATATTTTTTTACTGCAAGTTAGGGAAAATTATATAGTCTAATAGTGCTCACAAGAAATAATAAATTTAGCGATTTATTTTCGAAGGTTCATAATTCATCAATTTCATGAACGAGATATCACTATAAATAATACCACGGCTGTCATCTGCACGAGTTTTCTTACTATTTTTTATAGCATGTCATCAAAGGGGGAGTGTCTGTCACATCGCGGTTAACCACGAGTGAAACGAGTGGTTCACCGCGATGTGACAGAGACACTCCCCCTTTTGATGACTTGGTACAAAAATTGTAAGAACACGAGTGCAGATGACAACCGTGGTATTGTGTATGTAAGACCACGCGAGAAGATTATTTTTAGTGTTTATGACAACTTGAAATAGACTTACATACATACATTAGTAAATTGTTTGATGACAATACCCAACCTAAATAATGACATTTTAATGGGAGAGAGGAGAGTCATTTTAATCTTACTTCAAAAAATAAAAGAACCTGGTGGATCACGATAGACACTTAAGGCTTATAAATGTGTCACTCGGGGCAGGTGTAGCTGTCACGAAGGGCTGGTGTCACAGCAATGCTACAATATGAGAAGTCCTCTCCATGTATCATGTAAGGCGAAATTTCCTGTGACGAGAACTCCTCTGCATGGATCATGTAAACCTAGATACCCACTCTCTTTCTCAATACTCGTATTTTCGGTGAACTAAAGTATCATAATTTTTCGCAAGATGCCAATCGCCACACGTAAGAAGAAAAACCCTACCTCAGGTGCAAAGAAAACTGGGAAGACGTCTCTTTCTGCCACTAAAGCAAGAAAGGCGGCTAAGAAGCCTTCAACCATGAAAATGCCATCTCCAACCAAAAAGAGTCCCGAAATTGACAAGGAGAAAGAGACCTATACAAATCGTGGGACTCCACCTATCGTGACCACCCTCTTTAACCCATACGAAAAGTCTATCGACTTCGCCGATTTTGAGGCTAAGTACAACATAGTGTCTCCGGACAATCTTGGCTTGGACGAAGTGAGCTTTGGAGAGTCTCTGAAGGCCTATGAAGATCAAGTACCGTCAGAGTATAAAGGTGTCACCAAGCATAGTAACAAGCACGAGAGAGTGCGTCAAGCACTACTTTGCGAATTTGTTCAGCATATTGAGGACTGTAAGTGGATGCATGAGAACCTCAAGAGAAAGGTAAATGCACCTGACGGTACTCATGTGGTGCCTGCAGTGATCTTGCAGCTTGGTGGTGACGTCACAATGGAGAAACGGAGAATGGCGTCAGCTCTCCTCTTCGGGTTTTTATCCTCCAAGACGCCCAAGAAACAGAGCATCTGTCCCGATCTTCAGCCCACCCCTATAATGACGTACTGTCGCACCATCCTTGGGATGTCCAAGGATTTGTTCGACTGGCGCTACCAGTTGAATCGTGACTTCAACTTCGCGGGAGGTCTAACCCCCAACCTTAACAAGTTGTTTGAGACCCGGTCAAAACTGTATGGCCCTGTATATGGATCCGGCGCCGGGCATCAGATCCTACAAAATGTGAGGTCATCGAAAGACCTTCGCATTGATGTACTCAACAAGGATGACCCAATGGAGCATGTCATGAAGGTCGGAGCAATTCTTGGAGCGTTCTTTGGGTTTCGTGGAGGAAAGGAGCACGCTCAGTTGCTTGTTGAGCACTTGGAAGTTGGAGTCTTTGAAGTTGGTCACGAACTTGAAGGGTCCGAGTTCTATGGTCTTGCTCCCAAGGAAGACAAAACCACTAAACTCACCACGACTAATACTATCCTCTCAAGGAGCGAATATACTCGCATCCCAATTGGAGACAAGACTCATCCGTCCTCTCCAGGTGGCACCATATGGCGTTATCTCCAGAAAATTGCCCCGGGACAGAAGCGGTTCTACTGCAAGGTGGCGTCAGATGCTGAGACGTCACGATTCCGCCAACACGGATTTCCCAATGCGAAGTTTTCTCCTCTTCGTCCAATGGGAATTAATACCATTTCTACCCTCCTTGGTGAGGCGGCAGTGAAGTTGGGATGTGGGGACGCCAAGGGACACGGATTTCGTCGTATCTTCATCAACAGCCTTGTTAACGACCCGGGCGTGAACAGTGAGGAATCTCTTCGGTCTGCGCGTCACAACTCATTGGCTACACAGCGACCATACGTCTTGAGGAATCAGGAATCCGAAATGGCGAAGTTTCGGGCTTTGGGCCTTGTTTGATTGTTGGGATTTTTCGGGGTGGGGTTTCGTGAATGGTCACGGCTTTGGGTTGAAGGTTTCTAGGGATGAGTGAAACACATCCGGGTTAGTTGTGACATGTCGTTTCTGCTTGACATGTCTGAATAAGATATCCCCACCCCCAGCTATGGTGCAATAATTGCACCATACACTTTGATCAAATTCCAGATTTTCTTATGGTGCAATAATTGCACCATAAGCATTATATATGCTCTAGCATTCACGTGTTATCATTGAAAAATGGCTTATGTAACTTCGCTCCAAATATTGATGCCAAGCCTCCATTACCTTTTGGGGCGAATGAGTTTTTTCATTTCTACGAGTCACATAGGAATCGTGGTCCTTATGGTGCAATAATTGCACTATAAGGATTAAGATGGAGAAAGCTAGTTATGGTGGAATTATTGCACCGTACGAAAAGGATGGGGATATTATTGTGAAAATATCTGAATCGGGCGCTACCCTCAGAACTACCAAGATTTACCTACTAAGTTCCGAAAACGTCAATAATAGAAACAAGTACGAACTACGAAATTTAAAGGTCTAAGTAAAAATGAAAATGTCTAGAGAGATGATTTTTTTTCGCTAAGACATTTTTATGTAGGTGACAGCTAGTAACGAATTTAACTACCTAGCAACATAGTGAATTAACATATTTTTATCTAGAAATGAAGCTAGTATAATTAACTCCTAGTTAAGTGATGCACGCTATATATTTACGATCAAAAATACATGACGTATTGAAAAATCGACGTAGCGCTACGGGAGAAACTGGTATTGTACCTGAAATAAAATATTACCTTGGTAGCATTTTGAAAATAATGAAAATATCTGAATCGGGCGCTACCCTCAGAACTACCACGATTTACCTACTAAGTTCGAAAACGTCAATAATAGAAACAAGTACGAACTACGAAATTTAAAGGTCTAAGTAAAAATGAAAATGTCTAGAGATGATTTTTCGCTAAGACATTTTTATGTAGATGACAGCTAGTAACGAATTTAACTACCTAGCAACATAGTGAATTAACATATTTTTATCTAGAAATGAAGCTAGTATAATTAACTCTCCTAGTGAGATTTGTCTTTAGTATAATATGTCAAAATGGTGTATAAAAACTGTATAGTACCTCAACATATTTTTATTACTATTTCACACAGAGATCACATATTCACACATTCATCACTGTCATCCATTCATTACATCATTCTACATCTATAGGCCAGTACCACTCCACATTTATTTGTCTCATTCTTGGAAGACAAATGTACCATCCTCTGGGGTCATGAGAACAAACTGTTTAGCTCACAATTTAGCTAGGCTATATTTGTGTACATCAAGACATTTTATTATTAGGTTTTGTTTTAAAACGCCAAGACATTTTTATTACTAGGCTATACTTGTGTACATCAAGACATTTTTAATGTTTTCACACACAGGTCACATAATCACATAGTCATCAATACCATCCATTCATTACATCAGTGGACTACCTCTACCCAGTGCCACCCTCATGTTGTCACGTCTTGGACAACAAATGTACCAATTTTGGGGTTATAGGTACAAACTTTTTGTTCACAATGTAGCCCTTGTTGTTGCTTGTAAATGAACATATTAGCTGTTGGGATATGATACATCAAGCAGAGAGGTTCAAGATCATGCCTTCCCTGAATTGTGAACTGAGCTTTGTATCTCACCAGTGTATCCTCTGTGATCTAGCTCACATATTTATTTTCCACTAGAATAAATAATATCACAAAGACTTAATTTTGCAACAATCTCAAATCAAATGTCAAGCTCAAAAGAAACTATGTAGCCATAGTCCCCATGCAGGACACCCATCCTCAATTTTCAGAACAGATAAATGAGCACCATAGTCTCTATATATCAAATCAATAGCCTTTTAGCAATGTGCCCATTGTGAATAGGGGAACTTTTTGATGAAAATTGAGCAAAGATGCAAAAAATGGGAAAAAAACTTTATCTCACCTTTCACTTGCAGACATTGCCTCCAAAGTGCTTTTATGGAGAGGATGATGAGTGGTGTCTCAATATTCAGTCTGGGGGTTGAGATATGACTGCCAAGGTTGGTGCATAAGAAGTCGATTGGAATATATCAAATCATAAAATGGGAAATATTTTGTCTCAATAGTAACTCACTGTTCCCACATGTGTTGTTCTCAGGTTTCAATATTTTCTGTAAGTACCATGCAGATCACATGTGACACTCCATTTTAACTCAATGAATAGTGGATATCAAAATCCACTCCAGGCAGGTGCTCCTCATTTAAAACCAGAAGGACCTGCCTGGAGTGGATTTTGATTTATTCAAAATACATGAGTTAAAAATCGATCATTTTATCGTGATTTGCATGGTACTTACCAGAAAATGGTACAGTACATGAGCAGCACATGTGCTGTTCGCTATTGCTGCTAGCAGCAGAGCCAATAGTGGTGTCTTCGTGAATCAGTCTTGGATCTGAGACACGAACAATGGCATGAGCTCTGTGTAAGTAATGCATTGAAAAGATCATCAAATTTAAACATGAGAAATTCAAATGTTCTCAAACGGCAAGGTGACAACAGTGGCAACTCCAGGTTCACGCTGGGGGTAAGAAACCAACCACTTTAGGTCATCAAAGTAGTAAAAGGGGAAATTCATTTTTTCTCGTGCCAACTGTCCCTGTTCATGTATGTTGTTAGCAGCAGGCCAGTGTCAGCAATGTAGCTAGATTCAGCATGGGTGCCAGGATTGAACAGGTTTCCAACAATGGGGCAAACATGCCATGATGGTGATGCATGGGCATACAATGATATCAAGTCAGTGTAGAAGTATGGTACAAAGTAGGTACAAGGTATGATACTGTACCAAACATCCATCACGATTTTGTGTGATTCACTTTTTCACGGGACAGGGTAGATTTTACGGTGTGGCAGACACGCGTCTTATTTTGTTAGCCAAATTTTGGTAGTAATTATTACCCTCAGCGCTACTTAAGTAGCTGCACGCTTATATATTTACGATCAAAATACATGACGTATTGAAAAATCGACGGGAGAAACTGGTACTCGGAAATAAAAATATTACCTTGGTAGCATTTTGAAAATAATGTGAAAATATCTGAATCGGGCGCTACCCTCAGAACTACCACGATTTACCTACTAAGTTCGAAAACGTCAATAATAGAAACAAGTACGTACTACGAAATTTAAAGGTCTAAGTAAAAATGAAAATGTCTAGAGAGATGATTTTTTTCGCTAAGACATTTTTATGTAGATGACAGCTAGTAACGAATTTAACTACCTAGCAACATAGTGAATTAACATATTTTTATCTAGAAATGAAGCTAGTATAATTAACTCTCCTAGTGAGATTTGTCTTTAGTATAATATGTCAAAATGGTGTATAAAAACTGTATAGTACCTCAACATATTTTATTACTATTTCACACAGAGATCACATATTCACACATTCATCACTGTCATCCATTCATTACATCATTCTACATCTATAGGCCAGTACCACCCACATTTATTTGTCTCATTCTTGGAAGACAAATGTACCATCCTCTGGGGTCATGAGAACAAACTGTTTAGCTCACAATTTAGCTAGGCTATATTTGTGTACATCAAGACATTTTTATTATTAGGCTTTGTCTTTGTGTCGCCAAGACATTTTTATTACTAGGCTATACTTGTGTACATCAAGACATTTTAATGCTGTTTCACACACAGGTCACATAATCACATAGTCATCAATACCATCCATTCATTACATCAGTGGACTACCTCTACCCAGTGCCACCCTCATGTATTTGTCACGCCCTTGGACAACAAATGTACCAATTTTGGGGTTATAGGTACAAACTGTTTTGTTCACAATGTAGCCCTGTTGCTGTTGCTTGTAAATGAACATATTAGCTGTTGGGATATGATACATCAAGCAGAGAGGTTCAAGATCATGCCTTTCCTGAATTGTGAACTGAGCTTTGTATCTCACCAGTGTATCCTCTGTGATCTAGCTCACATATTTATTTTCCACTAGAATAAATAATATCACAAAGACTTAATTTTGCAACAATCTCAAATCAAATGTCAAGCTCAAAAGAAACTATGTAGCCATAGTCCTCATGCAGGACACCCATCCTCAATTCTTTTCAGAACAGATAAATGAGCACCAGTCTCTCAAATCAATAGCCTTTTAGCAATGTGCCCATTGTGAATAGGGGAACTTTTGATGAAAATTGAGCAAAGATGCAAAAATGGGAAAAACTTTATCTCACCTTTCACTTGCAGACATTGCCTTCCAGTGCTGTTTATGTGGAGAGGATGACAGTGGTGTCTCAATATTCAGTCTGGGGGTTGAGATATGACTCTGCCAAGGTTGGTGCATAAGAAGTCGATTGGAATATATCAAATCATAAAATAAAAATGGAAATATTTTGTCTCAATAGTAACTCACTGTTCCACATTGTGTTGTCAGATCTACCATTTTTCTCAAGTACATGCAGATCACATAATGACACCATTTTAACTCAATGAATAGTGGATATCAAAATCCACTCCAGGCAGGTGCTCCTCATTTAAAACCAGAAGGACCTGCCTGGAGTGGATTTTTGATTTATTCAAAATACATGAGTTAAAAATCGCATCATTTTACGTGTGATTTGCATGGTACTTACCAGAAAATGGTACAGTACATGAGCAGCACATGTGTTGTTCGTTATTGCTGCTAGCAGGAGCGACAATAGTGGTGTCTTCGTAATCAGTCTTGGATCTGAGACACGAACAATGGCATGAGCTCTGTGTAAGTAATGCATTGAAAAGATATCATCAAATTTAAACATGAGAAATTCAAATGTTCTCAAACGGCAAGGTGACAACAGTGGCAACTCCAGGTTCACGCTGGGGGTAAGAAACCAACCACTTTAGGTCATCAAAGTAGTAAAAGGGAAATTCATTTTTCTCGGTTGTGCCAACTGTCCCTGTTCATGTATGTTGTTAGCAGCAGGCCAGTGTCAGCAATGTAGCTAGATTCAGCATGGGTGCCAGGATTGAACAGGTTTCCAACAATGGGGCAAACATGCCATGATGGTGATGCATGGGCATACAATGATATCAAGTCAGTGTAGAAGTATGGTACAAAGTAGGTACAAGGTATGATACTGTACCAAACATCCATCACGATTTTGTGTGATTCACTTTTTCACGGGACAGGGTAGATTTTACGGTGTGGCAGACAGACGCGTCTTCTTATTTTGTTAGCCAAATTTTGGTAGTAATTATTACCCTCAGCGCTACTTAAGTAGCTGCACGCTTATATATTTACGATCAAAAATACATGACGTATTGAAAAAATCGACGTAGCGCTACGGGAGAAACTGGTACTCGGAAATAAAAATATTACCTTGGTAGCATTTTGAAAATAATGTGAAAATATCTGAATCGGGCGCTACCCTCAGAACTACCAAGATTTACCTACTAAGTTCCGAAAACGTCAATAATAGAAACAAGTACGAACTACGAAATTTAAAGGTCTAAGTAAAATGAAAATGTCTAGAGAGATGATTTTTTCGCTAAGATATTTTTATCTAGATGACAGCTAGTAACTAATTTAACTACCTAGCAACATAGTGAATTAACATATTTTTATCTAGAAATGAAGCTAGTATAATTAACTCTCCTAGTGAGATTTGTCTTTAGTATAATATGTCAAAATGGTGAAAACTGTATAGTACCTCAACATATTTTTATTACTATTTCACACAGAGATCACATATTCACACATTCATCACTGTCATCCATTCATTACATCATTCTACATCTATAGGCCAGTACCACCCACATTTATTTGTCTCATTCTTGGAAGACAAATGTACCATCCTTGGGTCATGAGAACAAACTGTTTAGCTCACAATTTAGCTAGGCTATATTTGTGTACATCAAGACATTTTTATTATTAGGCTTTGTCTTTGTGTAATGCCAAGACATTTTTATTACTAGGCTATACTTGTGTACATCAAGATTTTTAATGCTGTTTCACACAGGTCACATAATCACATAGTCATCAATACCATCCATTCATTACATCAGTGGACTACCTCTACCCAGTGCCACCCTCATGTATTTGTCACGCCCTTGGACAACAAATGTACCAATTTTGGGGTTATAGGTACAAACTGTTTTGTTCACAATGTAGCCCTGTTGCTGTTGCTTGTAAATGAACATATTAGCTGTTGGGATATGATACATCAAGCAGAGAGGTTCAAGATCATGCCTTCCCTGAATTGTGAACTGAGCTTTGTATCTCACCAGTGTATCCTCTGTGATCTAGCTCACATATTCATTTTCCACTAGAATAAATAATATCAAAGACTTAATTTTGCAACAATCTCAAATCAAATGTCAAGCTCAAAAGAAACTATGTAGCCATAGTCCTCATGCAGGACACCCATCCTCAATTTTCAGAACAGATAAATGAGCACCATAGTCTCTATATATCAAATCAATAGCCTTTAGCAATGCCCATTGTGAATAGGGGAACTTTTTGATGAAAATTGAGCAAAGATGCAAAAAATGGGGAAAAAACTTTATCTCACCTTTCACTTGCAGACATTGCCTTCCAGTGCTGTTTATGTGGAGAGGATGAGTGGTGTCTCAATATTCAGTCTGGGGTTGAGATATGACTCTGCCAAGGTTGGTGCATAAGAAGTCGATTGGAATATATCAAATCATAAAATAGAAATGGGAAATATTTTGTCTCAATAGTAACTCACTGTTCCCATGTGTGTTATGTATTACCATTTTTCTGGGTACCATGCAGATCACATGAATGACACGATTTTTAACTCAATGAATAGGATACATCAAAAATCCACTCAGGCAGGTGCGCCTCATTTAAAACCAGAAGGACCTGCCTGAGTGGATTTTGATTTATTCAAAATACATGAGTTAAAATCGCATCATTTTACGCAGTGATTTGCATGGTACTACCAGAAATAAGTACGTACGACAGCACATGTGCTGTTCGTTATTGCTGCTAGCAGCAGAGCAACAATAGTGGTGTCTTCGTAATCAGTCTTGGATCTGAGACACCGAACAATGGCATGAGCTCTGTGTAAGTAATGCATTGAAAAGATATCATCAAATTTAAACATGAGAAATGTTCTCAAACCGCAAGGTGACAACAGTGGCAACTCCAGGTTCACGCTGGGGGTAAGAAACCAACCACTTTAGGTCATCAAAGTAGTAAAAGGGGAAATTCATTTTCTCGTGTTGTGCCAACTGTCCATGTTCATGTATGTTGTTAGCAGCAGGCCAGTGTCAGCAATGTAGCTAGATTCAGCATGGGTGCCAGGATTGAACAGGTTTCCAACAATGGGGCAAACATGCCATGATGGTGATGCATGGGCATACAATGATGTCAAGTCAGTGTAGAAGTATGGTACAAAGTAGGTACAAGGTATGATACTGTACCAAACATCCATCACGATTTTGTGTGATTCACTTTTCACGGGACAGGGTAGATTTTACGGTGTGGCAGACAGACGCGTCTTCTTATTTTGTTAGCCAAATTTTGGTAGTAATTATTACCCTCAGCGCTACTTAAGTAGATGCACGCTTATATATTTACGATCAAAAATACATGACGTATTGAAAATCGACGTAGCGCTACGGGAGAAACTGGTACTGGAAATAAAAATATTACCTTGGTAGCATTTTGAAAATAATGTACAAATAGATAAGTCTATTGAAAGTTGTCATAAACACTAAAAATAATCTTCTCTAGTGGTCTTACCAAATGTTCAGTATTGTACCTCTTTTTACATAGGAAATTAAAGGAATCGCCATGCCCATCGCTACTTCCTCGTAGTTCCTCGTGCGGTCCAGTTGAGATGTATGGTCGTTTTGGTTATGGTTGTCACAAAAGCGGAAGCTCGTCTCACCTCCGACGCAGTACGAGAGCAGGTCGCGTGGGCAGTCTACACATCTCTCAATCGTCTCGTCGGCGGAGGGTTCGTCCTAAACAATACCGGCTGCGGTAGCCAGATTCGTTGTCTTTCATTTTCGCAGTCGAAAGAACCATGGTCGAGCCAACTCAGAGATATTGCGTACACAAGCGTCTCTTTCCCGAATGGAACGAAGCGCCTCCATAGCAATGATGTGTGCGGAAGCCCCAGTGATGTGGATGTTCGAGCAGCGTTGGTGTTGTATAATCGAATCAAGAAAACAAATCACGAGATGCAGAATTCTTGGAGGGACAAATTTGCAAGTGAACCACAATGCAACGATTGCGTTAAAAGTAAACAACAATTAAATGAGCAGAGCAGCCTGGAGAAGCCACGTTCGTCCCAGAAAGAATTTGAGTTTGATATCATTTCTGATTTGGGGACACATCGAAAAATCGAAAATAAAAAATCACTTGCCAATTTACTGTCAATCGAGGTAGAGCAAGAGTTGGCTATAAGTAATAAGTGTTCGCTGCCTACCCATTCAGACGAGGCTCCAGATTCATTCTTCTCTGGTGATAAATCACGCACTTCGTTTTTCGACGTTCGTCCATCGGAATCGGGAATAATCTGCTTGGTATCATCGATACGATCGCAACAACTCCACAACGCTGGTCGAGTGCCTTGCAGGCTATGCACAAAATGGTGCAAGGGGATGAAAGGTCTGTGGTGGCATCAGCTAAAGGAACATGGCGTGGACTATTCGAGTGCAATGGAGGTTGCAGCGGGAAGTGTGAATGAGTTAGCGATTGTTAGGTTTGAGGATCGAACTGTTTTGATGAATCAAGGCACTTTAACTGATGAAATCGGGCAGTCTCAAGGCTGTTTGAATATACAAATCGATACCAAAGAAAATCGTGATTCCATACAGAGTGATGCTTTTGATATTGTGAAGAATGGAGATTTACTGGCTCTTGTTCGGCTTGTAGATGTGAGAGAATATCTTTCCTTCTCTTTCGATTTTCACGATGTAATCATTTCCACACCTCGATCTGTTTTTGCCATATTTTGAACCACCTAGAGTGGATACAGACCCAACAGTCATGTAGACCGAAATGGAGCGGGTCTTTTGCATTGGGCAGCTGGTTGCGGTCACGTGAACTTGGTATCCTATCTAATTGAAACGTGCCACTGCTGCCCGAATCAAGGCCAGATAGGTAAACGATCATTTTCGGGTCGGACACCACTACATTGGAGCGCAAGGAATGGGCATTTAAATGTAGTGGAGTATTTGATAGCTCGATGTAATGTTGATGTAGAGGCCAGAACTTTGGATGGTACTACGTCCTTTTGCTGGGCGGCATGGCAGGGACATCTTGATGTCATGAAGTGAGTCGTATTATTCATTGGTTTCTGTCGCATTTCTCTGCTCGAAATTTCGTTAAAGCACTGTCGTTTATACATCATTGTGGTGTTAAGGTTTCTCTACAAAACTGGCTGTGAGGTCAACTCCCTTAACATGTTTGGTTGCAATGCACTTCTCTGGTGTTCACAGGGAGCAGCTACGCCTGAAATTCTGACATGGCTTTTCGAATCCAATGCAGACTTCAGTCTTGTCAATGACAATGGTCACAGTGCATTGCATAAGGCAGCCCAACGAGGGAACATTCCAGCTTGCAAGTGGCTAGTCGACAAGTTTTTACTAAATCACAATTTTGATGGGATTTTGTTCATAGGACCAGACGCAGAAGGAGCGTGCCCGTCTGACCTTTCCGGAATGAACGGACACGAAAGTTTGGCGCATTGGTTATCGCAGCACGAATGTGATTATGTGCGCAAGATGTCACATCGCTTGGAATCGACACTTTACAATGAACGCGGACCTAGGTCAAAATGTAGAAAATTAATTGTCAACTCTAGTATCCCTCAGTGGCTAAGAGGAGGTGTCAAGAGTGAAGCAACAGTAAATCATCAGGAAGTAAGTATGGATGGCTGTAGTGGCATCAGTAAAATGATGTTGGCATTCATGGGAAGCAACAATGAATTGATTTGTTCAAAATCATACAGTGATCAATCCAGACGAACAAACGAGCATCATAAGAACTTAAACGAAATTGATGAATAATTCAGTTCTTTTTGAACACATTTGGATAGTTTAAGTGTTACTTATTGGCGATAGGCGTTTAGACTGTGGCACTGTTTAGAGACTGTTTTGCTGGCTCCACGATACCAATGCATTTGTGCTCTTTTAAGAATTCCTCGTGAGCAGGATGAGACATGGGAAACACGATAAATGTGAGCAAAAAGTTCGGCACCACCAAGTATTTATGTCGCAGTACTTGCGCCAAAGTTGCTCCCGGATGAATTTGCACCACAGGACAAGGATTCGGCTTTGCCCAAAGACTGCCATGTTTCTTAATCCATGCTTTTCGCTGTTGGTAAAGGTGCTTCCGTTCCATGCATCGCGCAACGTTGGCCATTTCAGGGCCTTCGTCTCCTTTCAGAGCTCGAGATGACTCGTAGAAACGCATTGCTGATCCTAGATCTGCAAGACGTTCCACGCTATCTGGGTGAATAACTTGCTTTTGGCTGTCATCACCATCATCGTCCATGCAATGCACTTCGAAGTATACCGCTAGGTTGCTGCATCGAAATTCATTGTTGAAATCCCACGCGATATCAGTTTCGCCATTGCCACAGTATGATTCATCCTCGGGAAACATTTGGGCCATCCGAATCGCAATTAGTTCATCTTCACCAAACTGCTCAATAAAATCTGATTGCCTATGAGAAGGGTACACAAACAATACAGGCCATGCCCAAACGCCATCATCCGAGCGTTTTCTTGGCAACTGTCCCGTATGCGGATAATGATGATGCCACCTATGCTCAATGGCATCTCCATCTCCTTCCTCTTCGTCGTCTTTCACAGTCGCGACCAGTGGCAAACGTCCCAATGCAATCTTTTCCTCCTTGGAGTACCTCCAAACTTCTTTGATGCGATTAGTTCGTTCCGCGCGGCCTCTCTCTCTGTTGTCTATGAAGACGAGCCTTGCGCACTTTTTCTCCGAGGAGGTTCTGGAGCTGGATCAAGTCTTTGTTGTCTTTTTCCACCGCAAGACCGGAGTCGATGGCGTTTCCGGCTTCCTCCCAGTTTTGAAGCATTTGGTGGGCTTTGGCGAGACGGTACCATGCTTTGATGTTGTTGGGGTTGAATCCCACAGCCTAAATGGATTTGGTTATTTTGCATTCAAAATCATCTCTAGTCAGATATGGTGAGTTGATGAATAGGAATCAACAATCCGCAGTTTACCTTCTTTGATTCATCTCTAACGTGCCCCCAATTCTTCAGGCACATGTGTGCCATGGCACAATTCGCGCATATGATGGACCTCAATTCGTCCAATTCCTTTTGAGTAAAGTAAGGTTCATCTTCTGCGGCCAGTAGCTCTTCTGGAGTGGGTACAAAGTCTTCGTCTTTTGGAACGATGCGATTGGCCCAATGGTATGCTTCGTAGTAATGGTTTACTGCATCTCGATAGTACTGCACAAGATGGTTGAAATTCGATAGTCGGGAATCAGCAACAATCCAATGCATCAGCGACAAGACTTTTTGCTAATACAACAACTTCCGATACTCACCGACATATTCTTGGCCACATTCTTCCTCCCCAACGCGATGCTATCGTTCCCCTTCTTCCGAAACTCAAGCATATTCTTCCCCGGCGTCTCCCCCTCGTTATGCAGCGTCTGAAACGCTTCGGCGAGACCACTTTTCTCCAACTCCTCTTTCGAGCTGGCAAACAACGGCGGGATGAAGTCGTCGTCTAGTAGTGTTTCTAAGTATTTCTCGCGTTCACCCGGTGCCCAGCCCTTGCCCTGATCGATGGCCATGGAGATGGCTTGAGACAATAGGGCGTCAGTTTCGTCGGAGGCCTCGGCGTCCCATTGGGCTTTGGTGGCTTTCATCTGTTCGACGAGGGCGTCGGTATCGGTGGCTTTGCCGGAGCTCATGTTGAGATGGAGTTTGCTGGGCAACTTCGCTTCGATGCAATCAGTCTGTGGGGTCCTTGTAACAGGATGGTGGTGTGTTCAGTCGTCGTGCCCTCGGATGCAGCTACAATACCAATGATGCTTTCATTTCAGTGGTTGTATGTACACTGTTGTACACATCATCAGCACCTGTCAGCACATCTGTCAGCTATCAGAGGCTATCAAGCCACTCTCACCCACTCCTCAACAGACCAGCAGAAGAAACACAGATTTTTCATATTCATGACGTAGTATAGCGTAGTATCATGTAGACTATGGTACAATAGATACCGTACTAACACACATACATGATATAGGTCGAAAAATTGGGCATACACGTAAGATTGAGGTTTCGTAGAATTTGTGTTGATTCGTGGTTCTAAGATCATCATCCATAGTACCTTTACTTGTTATAAGTTGTTACAAAAATAATCGAAAGGAATTCAATAAAAACTTAAATAATTTTCCATACTACTAGAGGTTATAGTCAATGCGGGTGGAAGCATGAATTACCTTTAAACCCAAAAATCATTTTGTTCCGGTCGCCCCTCTGTCGCACCACTGTCGCCCCACTGTCGCCCCACTGTCGCCCCACTGAGGGTTCAAGCAGTCGCACCATGTCAGGTCTGTCCACGTGTCCGGCGTGTCAAGGATGTCCGGCGTGTCGCTCATGTACAGCATGGTGAGCATGTCCAGAGTGTCGAGCATGTCTGCCGTGTCGTGTCGTGTCGAGCATGTCCGGCGTGTCGTGTCGACATGTCGTGTAGAGCATGTCAGTGACTGTAACCCCATTGTCGCCCCAATGTCGCCCCAATGTCGCCCCAATGTCGCCCCATTGTCGCCCCACTGGCACCCCACTGGCACCCATGCAAAATATCCACCAAAAGGTACAATACAAATAGGGATGCCTAAAAATGTTTTTACCTTTATTATTTTTAACTATTTATTCTCCACGCAAACAATAAATCAATTATGAATAAAACATGCAATAATTAATATAGTAATTACCTATCACTGTCGTCGAGAGATATTCCATGATTGAAATTGGCCTTAAAACGTATGTGTGACTTCTTTGTAATTATATTATGTATGTACCATGTGTAAATAATGTAGTACTCCACCGAACAATTCAAACGCTTCCCAAAAAAATCATAAAGTTTCGTGTTTTTTCCGGGTATTAGGGGTTGTCAATCTTTTGCTCATGATCATTATCATTATCAAAATGGTTGACTCCCACTGTTTTGATCACGCGGTGTACTAGTGTACGTATGTAGACCAGATGTCGTTTCGGAGGTTCTATTTTACACCATCTCAGGCGTCATTACTTTTCTGTTGGGGAGAAAGGTACTTCTAAATCAATAATTTGACGTAATGTTGTCACATCACGTCTTGGTTTCGTAATGATCATGATATTACTCCAAAAATTCCACAAGATGACAATTTATTTTTTTATTCGTGATTCTCATATGTAACTCATGTTCCTCTAGAGATATCATCATTCCTGATAATGATATTCTTGTAGTTTTTCTTACACAATTGTGGGTTCGTAGCGTGGAAATCTCCACAAAAAATAAGCTAACTTAATAAGATGGAGACGTCTGTCCATCGCAAAAAGTTCCACAAGCTTGAAGGGCTGAGTCATCATTACTGTGGAGACATCAACACGATCAAGTAGAATTAGTAGAAACATTTTTTATCATGATGTACGATAGTACCATGCACAACAACACGCTTCCTGCCTAACATCATAAAAAATCAATTAAAACAATCACGACGACACACCACAAGCAACAGAACCCACCACAGCCAACAACAACAACAACAACTGCCACACGCAGTAGTTGACGCCTCGCTGAGGCATTTGTGCAGCCCCCAACTGTAGTTGAAGTCCTTCGAGATGTATTCCAGCCTCTCCCTGAACCCCCCAACCAGTCACAACAGCCACAGCAGGGAATCCAGTCGTTTGATGCCTCCTCCCGTCCCTCCTCCTGCAACAACCATCCAGCCACACAGGCAGCCACAACGCATCGCTTGCAGAGAAGTATCATGCGCCACTCCTCCATCTCATGCCATGGCATGATGGTTTAACTTAAGACAAGAACCATCAGTTCTCCTTTGATGAACTCCGGAACATCACGTACAACTACAGTTCCATTCGCATCACTACTGGACAGGCCAAGCTTTGGAACAACCCTTTCATGTCCTGACCTAACACGAAGGTCTATTTTAATCCAACCTTCTTCCGCAGTGCTGATGCCATGAGGGTATGAGTAAAGACGACATATGTTTCCTTGACAATCTGTTTGGCTCTCAGACAACAGCCTTCAATATCATAAAAATTCCCGCATTTTCAGCATGGTCATCATAAAAACTTTTTGTGATATTGGCGAATCGTAGATTCGTGCGCGCTGTGTAAAATGTGTGGTTATTTGACACTGTTCAAAAAGATGATGTCATTATCATAAAACTTTTTTATGATATTTCTTGTCCCGCCCCCACCCCAAAATACCCTCTATACGCGCATTTAAATGGCAAGGGCCACCATCTCTCTCCACGTGTGCTGTGGTCGCCAAAAATATTCTGATCACAACAACTACTTCATAAAACAACGAATAAACAGAATTAATTGTTGACACCGCACTACCATCTTCGCCCCGCCGCAATCGCATCCCTTCGTTCCCTCCATCCTTCCACCTCTTCCTCCTCATCCTTCTCCCCATATCTAGCTATGGCAGGTGGTCGCGGTCGTGCGGGCGGGCGCATCCAGGCGCACCAAAGAACAACGGACGACACAACTCCTATGATCACCGCCGCCGCAGGACTCTCCGAAGCTCATCAACATGCCATCTTCATGACATCAGACCAGGGTATTACAGCAAAGGTCCGAAAGGACTATCGCGCGCAACTTAGGCGGTTTATTAATTTTCTTTTTTCTGACTATCCAGACATCTTTGAGGATGCCACTGTTCTCATCTCGCAGGAACAACGTGATGATCCCGCGATGTACTACTACCCTCAGGATCTTCGTGACCTCAAGTATTCTGGGCTGGATGTCAGTTTCTCGCGTTTCTATCAGAGATGAAGAAGAAGGAAAATGGCAAGATTGCATCCTATTCTCACATCTCCAAGTTTTATGATTCAATTAAGTATGGCTCGAAGGTAGTGGGTCGTCATCTTTCTTTGGAGTTTTATTCGAAGACTGACACATTTTTGTTTTGTTTCAAGAAAGAGTTTGCCCAGGCGAAGAAGCAGGGAAACACAGATGAGAGGGAGGCCGATGCTGTTAGTAGCAGTCTCCTCTCACTGCTATTAATCTGGGCAGTTGAGGAGGGGAATGTATTTGTTTGGGTGTTTTGTTTGTGCATGTGGCACCTCATGGCTCGATCTTGTAATGTTGATTGTCTTTCCTTCCACAACATCAAGCGTGGTATTTCAGATTCCATCGTATTCAAGTATGATGAAACAAAGATGGACAAAACTGGGGAGTTTGTCCAAGAAAAAATGTATACTCTAATCCTTTTCAGGGTCATCTTTGCTTCTTTACTGCCTTGGGGGTCTATCTCTCCCTTCATCAGGAATGCTTGGGTGAGACGGAGAAGCTGTTTTTGACCCCTGGAGCTAAGTTAGGGAATGCCGCTCAGACTTTTGCAAGGCAAGTTGGTGAGATTGCTAAGAGAAATTTTGAGACGGTGAGAAATTATTGTTGCCTTTCCCATTTCAACATTCATGGCCTGTGTAAAGGGGGGGGCACGCATGCCACTTCAGCCACTACTCTTCCTCCCCAGTTCACTACTGTTGCATGCCGTGGGGAGTGGTCTATGGGAAAGATTTTGGATATATATTTTCAGTTTGCTGCTGGTGGTGATTACTATCTCGGACAGTTGTCATCTCTCAAGGATCCAAACTCACTGGAATTTGATAGCCCCTGTCCACACCGGAAGGACCCAAATGCCAAGATTGTTATGGATGCTCTTGATTTGACCTTTGGTTGGATTTATGAGGCCCACGGTGATTCCTCCCGTGACCCTCATGGAGTTTTATCCATACTTCTTGCATCCATAGTTCATCATTCTGACTGGATGCTAGGTTTCCTGGACAAGGACCCAAGCCATCCTTTCAGCCGTGTGCCCATTCTCTCTTCTCCTTTGTTGCAGGAACTGAAGTTAAATCATGTCACTTCAGATTTAAATGCCCATGTGCCCCAGGTGACAGGTATTCCACCGCATGTTGCACACATGAGGCAGATCAACGATGTGAAGGAAGTTTGTGAGGAGATCAAGACCGAAGTGACAAGCATGCGAGAGGACTTGAAGACAATAGTTCATGAGGCAATTGATGAGAAGGTTGGAGCAAGTGGTGGCATTAATACAGCTCTCTTGGACAAAAGGTTGGGTGCAATGGAGAAGAGGCTGACAGAGAAGATGGACAGTCTTGATGCGCAGGTTGAACCAACCCGTGTTTTCCATCCTAAACCTAACCTTGTTGATGCTTCAGAGGATCCAGTCGTCGCAACAAGTAATCAATTTTGTTATCGTGGAAGGTATTGGTGTGTGCCACAGTCATTTAGTTTGCCACGGGAGACAGATCGTTTGAGTGGATGGCGATGTGGTTGCAAGGTATGGTGATTGTATCAAATAATGTTACTTACCGCATTAAGCCCTTTCGATTGTTTCAGGGAGTCGATTTTCCATGCAAGGCTGTGATGTTTGATTTTGCTAACAAATGGAAGCCAATATTTGGTATGATGGAGCAGTATGATGGCTTTGCAGTACCAGATGTAGTTGATGATGATTTTGTACGCTCCTCATTCAATTTGGCAACAGACTACCTGAAGACACGGGCATCGTATGTTTGGTGGAAGGCTAAAGATCAAAGGGCAGTGAATGATTACAGTATTGGTACATGGAGTCGGTATGTTCAGAGGAGTTCAATTGAGAAATGGGGTACTCCTGAAGACAAGGCATCTCTTCTAGCTCCAACTGCACGTAATAAAGCACACAAAAGTATGAGAACTTTCGTAATTCATGGGGATGCTCGGGTGGATGGGAGGATTAGGGTGAATAAGGTACCTCGAAGGATGGCTATAAGGCAGGTTGTGCTAGAGGAAGTTGCTGCAGAATTTGAAGATGCATTTGGCAGTGTAGTGTAATTTTGTTTTGCTTGGTTTGTCTACTTTGTTTCCTGGGCATGGGACTGGTCGTAGGAAGGGTGGTAGGGGACCAGTCAGAAATAAAGTTAATATGTTATTTTTCTGACTCGATTTTTTAAACTTAGAGATTTTTTTGAGCTACATACTTTTACTAGTAGACAAGCTAGACCTTGTGCTAGCCAGTATTTGTAGAGGGTAACGTAACGAAAAAGAAAGGTATACTATCTTAAAGTACTCTTTTTCACACAAGTAGTTAGACCTATCTTCGCGATCATGATATTATTGTGTATATATGTGTTAAAGTATTATACGACAGGCAAATCCATCATAAAAACGTTTTATGATATTATCTGGCGTATATCAAGACTATTCCATCTGGGAGATTTACGTAGTCTTCAAACTTGAAGTGAAGGAGTACCAGTTTGCGTGACATCTTGTTCTGGTAGATAAGGCCGTGCAATGATGACCTGACTTTTGCCTCCCTTATTTTCTCTGATGTGCACGAAAGACTAGATATGAGATACACACGAGCCCGCAAATTGCCCACAAGAAGTATTGAATTAACATGGCAAACCAATTGACAACAGATGAGCTCTGATTGACGGATATGAATCTAAGAGTGATGTGTTGAGGTGGTGTGTTTGTTCTTTGCGGATCGAAGGTGGGCTCTATCTTTCTGTTTGTTTCTGCTTATTTGATGTATGCCACAATACTCGCAATGATGGATTGAAAAAAGAAGCTAACTCTTGTGCTATTAACAAACAATCTGCAGGCGCGCCCATGTATAGAAGAAACAACAAATAATTATTGTATGCTGCAATCATGTCCATGACGAAACAGCATGTGATAAAATATATTCTGTTTATGGGGCCAGTTCGCCTGTTTCTAAGATCATTGAGCTGATCATAAGGGACAAGGGACAAATGTATGGGGGCACTTGGTCAGATGGTTGTAGCTGCATAATTTAACTTGGTCTATTATTGTTTGCCTGAAAAATGATCTAGCTCAAACATATGATGAAATATGTGCATATTCAGTTAAGTGTTCATCATGTGTTGTGTCTTCGTCATTTTGACAAAACACTCGTATTTTCGCGAAATAGTTAGACCTTTATTATTTTACATTTTTAATATTTTTCCTAGTATTTCTTTAAGAGATGTCTTAGTGATTTTGATACTTAGTAGGTATAACCCTGTGTGAACATGGTGTGGAACGAAATTCTAATATGTTCATAATGACCAAAAATCGTCATGATCATGATCATTACCATTACTATTGCAAAATTTTATGTTTCAGTCAAGCTCCCTCGAGTTCCCTGCAAGTTACGTGCTGAGCTCGTAACCCCTAACAGGCACTAACAAAATCACATCAACAAACATCTCCTTGGCACACCTTCGCGATTTATTCTCGTCTTTGCGATTTGCCATGACTCGCATCAACACACATAATGGCCTCGCAACAAGAGACTTCTTACACATCCACTCGTTTGCCCATTTCACCCAGTTCTTCTTGCTCGCAAATCGTACTGTCCACTCCTGAGACTTCACAGACCCACCCCGCGGTTTCTCCCAGCTTTTCCCATCACGTTCCACCATCATCTTGCTCATACTTTGGCAAACACCTCCATGGCCGTCAATAAAAAAACTCCGCGGCTTCACGCGTGACCACAACTCCAATTCTCTGGTGGCATCACGACATCATCTGTGCCTACAACTCCAATTCTCCTCCTTTTCTTTATTCATCCTTACATTGAGTTTGATGAGATGGAAGAATCGTCACTCCCAATTGATGCACTTGAGGTTGCTGAAGATGTTGCCACAACCTCTCCACCCATCATAGCGCTAGCTGCCTTGCCATCTTTACCTCCAGCACTGCAACCTGTGCCCAAACTACCTCAACTTCCACTTGCCCCAATGCACAAGGAGAAGTGCTAAATCAAGGGCTGTCCAGGATTGAACCCCAGTCCACACACTCCTCGTCTGAATTGCTACGCAGAAGAATGCAAGAAGCACGTGCATCGCATTTGCTACGAAATGATGATAGCAAAATCCAAGAAGGCAAGGTTGGTACACCTCACTGAGGTGTTCTGCACTTTCTCCTGTCAAGATAAACACGAGAAGTCAAACTCATCCAGCCATCTTCACTGGAGGAATGATGGGAAGAATGGCCCGGAGGACCCCGAGCACTCCGAGCATTTCATCGTGCAGTGGCTTCTCAATGATTAAAACTTCAACACCTGGCGATCACCCCCTGGCGGCCAAATGAAGCTCAACGTTGCCGATAGGGTAGCACTTCTACTTAACACCTTTGGATTGAAGAGAGAAGTCACCTCCCAGATGGTCTACAACAAGATTGCTCACATCGAAGGACAAATGGGCAGCACCTATGATTGGTGCAGTGGCTCGAAGACCGGCATTGGCCTGAAGGAGAATGATCCTCTTTCCTTCAATGAGAAGGTAGGGTTTTCTCCAATTCATTATATAGCAAATTGTTTTCTTATCCCATATTATCTTTTTTCCACTCAGGTAACCGAAATGTGCCCATACTACTTCCGTTTGGAAGACAAGTTTTTGGCAAGAGCTGGAATTAAACCGTCGGCAACGTCAGAAGAGTTGTTTGATTGTAGTTTTGATGATGATTTTTGTCCTGACTCAACACTTGATGATGTTGGCGATGTGGATTCCGAATGTTCGGCTAGAATTGGCGATTTGAACCAAACACAATCTGCGGCTGGGACGGGGGAAGCAGAGAATGCGAACAGTGCAGCTACTACTGTTGCAAAGTCTGCAAAAAAGAAGAAGCAGAGGACTCCCACCAAAAGGATTGCAGGTAGAGGTCCGGCAGAGATGGATGGACTCAACGCTTTGTTGATGACAATTGCGAAGAAGAAGAGTACGGAACTTGCAGGGACAGAAAACAACCAAACTGGGGACAATGTGGGTAAGATGGTTTCGTTGATGACGAATTGGAAGAGTGCACGGGAGGCGATGGGTTGTCCGATCAAGGCGGCATATTCTTGCCCTGAGTTTGAACAGTTTTTGGATAGAAAGGAGCGGAAACAACTTTGCAGATACCGTCGTAATATGGAAGATCCCCTCAGTTCTGATAGTTCCGATTAAATACTGCATGTCCATGTGAAACAACTATTTTAATTGTTAATTGAACGAAATACTTGTTTGTATTCATAACTTAATTGTGAAAGAGTATAATTAATTATTAATAAATTATTCCTTCTATGTAATGACGGTATTTGTTAAGAATTATTGCGTGTCATTGTACAAATTATTATTAATTCTATAATTAATTATTAATTGATTATTAATTATACTTAATTGATTGTATCATTGTAATTAATTATACTTAATTGATTGCATCTTAAACAAACAAAATACTTGTTTGTATTAATTACTTAATTGTGAAAGAGTATAATTAATTATTAATAAATTATTCCTTCTACGTAACGACGGTATTTGTTAAGAATTATTGCGTGTCATTGTATAATTTATTATAAATTCTATAATTAATTAATATTTAATAATTAATTATTAATTATACTTAATTGATTGTATCATTGTAATAAATTATACTTAATTGATTGCATCTTAAACAAACGAAATACTTGTTTGTATAAATTACTCAATTGTGAAAGAGTATAATTAATTATTAATAAATTATTCCTTCTACGTAATGACGGTATTTGTTAAGAATTATTTGTCATTGTACAATTTATTATTAATTCTATAATTAATTATTAATTAATTATTAATTATAATTGATTGTATCATTGTAATCAATTATACTTAGTTGATTGCATCTTAAACAAACAAAATACTTGTTTGTATTAATAATTTAATTGTGAAAGAGTATAATTAATTATTAATAAATTATTCCTTCTACGTAATGACGGTATTTGTTAAGAATTATTGCGTGTCATTGTATAATTTATTATTAATTCTATAATTAATTATTAATTATACTTATTGATTGTATCATTCTTACATTAATTCTGGATACTGGATTTATTTTAGGAAAATGTTTAATCTAATTCAGACACCACACTGCTGTCATCACCATCGGTACTAAAGTCATAACCCACCATTGAGGACCAATCACCATGACTGAGAGAGAGGTCGTCCTGAATTGGACTGTAGTTATACGAGTGAATGTAGGTTTCACAAATGTACTGCATGAGTTGCGTCCGTCGCATATCGTTTAGTGCATGCAGGGGGATGGGTTGGTCTAAGACTTCCCTCTCTGCAATTGGTGGAGCACGATTAGCGTCGTCAATGGATGTAAGGTCAGTAACCACTGACTCATCCCATGCAGTGTTTCGGTCCTCTGCCTCTCTCCAATCTAACAACATGTTATGGAAAACAATTGTTGAATCAATATAACGAAGAATTCGTTTGATAGAGTTCTTGTTGTTAGTAATCTTCATCCGTATATTACGTAGCCAACAAAATCGCCCTTTCCACAACCCCATGGTATGCTCACACACCACCCGTGGCTTAGCTAGCACAGTGTTGAATAGAGTCTTATGCGGATGAAGATGCAAACCATCACCAACAACACATTTGAATGCAGGCACACAAAACCATGATGGTTCATAAGCGGTATCACACATAACAAACTCGTTCTCCAAAAAATAGCTCTCAGGGTCCCTATGCTGCTTCATGTTTCTCCAAACTCGGTTGTCGTGTGCACTACCAGGATAACCTGCGCAGTATGATCTAATTCTTCTTTCATCATCATTCAATACATTCACCGTAATTGAATATGCAAATTTTCTACCATGGTAATCCGCAGCATCATCGGATTCCGGCTCAATCCCAAGGCGTAGCAATGTTCCATCTTGCATAATTGGACAATTCGGTATGTGAAACTCCTTCTCAATCCTTGCTGCAATTTCCTTACGTTCTTCTGCTTCGGGCCAACGGATGTAATCATTTCTTATGTTGTTGAGTGCTTTCACTATACGATCACGAGCCTTCTCACACATTCCTCTTGATACTTTGAAGGTGTCACGTTGTGTTGAGTTGGACTGAGCCTCATGTCCAACAAAGTGTAGCCATATCATCAGTTGGTGTTTCACGGGCATCTGAGGATACCCCCTCTTCGGATGAGCAAATACATCATCTTCAGAAAGAATGTTAGTAAGTTGGTCAAGTTGATTACAAGTTACCCTATACTTGCATAAAAATTCATCAGCATTCATCCAGCACATGTCACCTTCTGTGGTTAGATCCTCTTCGAAGATGCTCACAGAACCCTTACTGCACATGTGAGGGGCCAAATGTCGCCTTGATTGGGAATTTTGCAATATCCATTTTACTTGGCATACACAGAGTAACAAATCATTGTTTTCATCTAGGAGGTCTTCTTCTATGTTACCTTCAATCAGTTGGTCCAGATGTTCCAATGCAAATAGCCAGGACGCATTCCTGTAAAGCAACAGGATCCGTTCGAGTGTCCGGAAACGTAAGCTCTTTCTTCCCATGATGTATTGTTGTGATGCGCGGTCAATAATATTTGGAAGTGTGTCAACAGACAAAATTCGTGGTCTCGATGTGAAGGCTCGTAAAAAATTAAATCATCGAAAGGTATTTAGATCATAATGAAAATGTGCTGGGGGCGGTCAAACTTTTTTCTATTATGCGTGCGATTGCCAAATTTGATCGTAAAATGGTGACAATGCACCATAAGTAATGCTACGGTACTAAAACATCAAAATAGCAAGATTTTGCAAAAAAGGAACGATAATGATAATGATAATGAGAAAAAGATTGACAACCCCTATTGTATTGTACCAAAGACCTCCCGCTTATCGTACCCCTACACCTTCTTCCTACACAATGCATAATTTTATTTCCTACACAATGCATAATTTTATACACACTGTTATAGCACTATGATACACTACCTTTCTAAATCTACAGGAAGTAGGTAGATAGGAAATCAGAAGACTTTTTCCTCCTGGGCGCCCTTTTCAGCAACTTCCTGGAAAACCTGTTTTTTGGCAATAAAATGTATCCAAGTAACACCAAGTGGTCTTTTTTCTCGGAACGGAGAAAAAATACTCCGCCCGACACACAGAGAAGACTCTGAGAATCCACGACTACCTGGCTTCGGTGAAACCGAGTGACACCAAGTGAAACCGAGTGACACCAAAGTGAAACCGAGTGACACCGAGTGACACCAAAGTGACACCAAAGTGACACCAAGTGAAACCGAGTGACGTAACACCGAGTCCAAGTGACACCAAGTAAAACAAAAGACTTGAAATATGAACAGTGTAATGGTTATCTAAATAAGTCAAATTTAGACGAAACGTTTGACAACAAGTGAAACCGAGTGAAACCGAATGACACCAAGTGACACAAAGGGGAACCGAGTGACACCACGTGAAACCGAGTGACACCAAGTGACGTGACACCGAGTGACGTGACACCGAGTCCAAGTGACACCAAGTGAAACCGAGTGACACCAAGTGAAACCGAGTGACACCAAGTGAAACCGAGTGACACCAAGTGAAACTGAGTCACTCAGTTACGCGAACAAGTATAGCCAAGTCGGAGAAACGGACTAATTTTGAAATTTTCCTTATCCCGAAGTACCCTAGCGTGACACCAGGTCACACCGAGTCCGTGGTTTTCCAGGAAGTTGCAGCGTAAGGGCGTACTATAGTTATCTTAGCAAGGGTTAAGGCCCAGTCCACCGTCTTAATTGCCTCTTTTTTGTAGCATATTTCCGGGGTGTATTTTCATACAGTGGCGAAAAAAATATCGGGGGGAAATGATTTAAAATGTTTAAATCATTTCCATGCGTATTTATTTTTTAGGTAGTGTATGTTCGATGAGTCATCCTCAAGCCATCTCACACCCATCAAAACTATACACCACCACGACAATACACACATCGACCGTCACGATCCATCATAATCTGTCAAATCGCGCTCGGCAAAACTACAGCCACATCCCCTGCCCAAACTGCAACTGACGGATCAATACACACCACAAGCATTCTACCAAAGGTAGTCATGAACAAAGATGACGATATCGAGAGTGCGTGCTTTGTAATGTTGATTCTTTATGCCAGCACGTACGAATTCACACACCTGCAACTTTAAAATGGGTGAGCTGGACAATGCACTGGATGCCAGAGTCTCGTGGCCACACATATTACCTTTAATAAGTAGAATCATTTATCTTATTTACTACTGGAATTCGTTGTAAAATACAATGCCAATATTCACTGAGTCATACAATTAGAAAAAAGCAGGGTGTATATGTTGGACCCCACTTTGTAAATCGCCCATTATAGATAATGGACGACCCAGCATCGATACTGGGACGCCCGGTCCCAGTATTGATGGCGGGGCCCGTAAAAATCGGGCACTTTCAATATGGGGATCGCGATCTTGTAACCTTTGCGGATGGGTAGGGTGTGTCCTTTTTATTTTATCGGCGGCACAACACAACTCATCCAGCGCACAACCTATCCCTTTCCTTTGTCATCCATCTGCCCCATAGAGGCGAGGCGGCGGCACAACACAACTCATCCAGCGCACAACCTATCCCTTTCCTTTGTCATCCATCTGCCCCATAGAGGCGAGGCTGTTCTCGTCTTTCGTCCGCCTATCACACCAGCCCCCCCGTCCACAACACAACTCATTCAACGCACAACCTCATCCCTTTCCTTTGTCATCCATCTGCCCCATAGAGATGAGGCTGCTCTCATCTTTTGTCCGCCTATCACACCAGCCCCCGGCCCAAATCACCGCTTAGCATCGTCCTGCCTCGTTTTCTCATCTCGCCTTTTCCCCCATTCTGTTTGTTTTCTCCACCGACCCGCTCCAAACTTACAGGTACTTCTTCCATCGCATCTAGTAAGTTTCGTTTTGTTTTCATGCTTCAATTTGTCACTTATTCCCCCTTCGCTGATGCCTATTAATATTGCCCCCACATCAGAGAATGTCAGAATCCCCTTCTGATAGTGAAAGGATCTCTGTTCTGCAGACAAGAAGAGTTGCCTTCTACGAGGAGGTTAGCCGAAGGATTGACGCTATGGGCACTAATTCTGGAATTCTACAGGATACGACATACAATGAAATTGTTGAATTCATCAGCGCCATAAAGGAGTGCACTACAAAGAATGAAAGGGCACAAATTATGCGAGACAACGAAGCAAGAGATCCGTACAGATTGCTCCAGAAATATGATCTGATTGTCAATTCTGATTCCACCAGGATATTGATTTTCAAACAGAGAGAAGGTTCTGCTTTGGATAGTTGTCAAATAGTTGTCAAGTTTAGCTCCATATTCGATGTCGTTAGACAGATCCACGAGGTGGAAGCCGGCAATGATCATCCTAAATCGAAGACTCTTTATAAACGTGTATCTGCGAAATATGGAAAAAGCATCCCTCGCTGGATATGTGAGATCATCCCAGAGTTTTGATCAATTTGTGTTCGCGCCAGACACCGTAGTACACCAAAGGCAGGCCACCAGCCAATTCCAACAAGAGGAATGAATGTTCGAGTTCACCTAGACATCATTGACTATCAGAGCATGCCTGATGGTCCTTTCAAGTATGTGCTAGACTATCAAGACCACGGAACAAAGTTTTGCCAGCTGCGTCCTCTTGCACATAAATCACAACTAGCTGTGGCACAGGCACTCGTTGATATTTTTGGTAGAGAATTCAGTCACGCAGCATCAAAGTCACAACGTGTGCCAATAGACGAAGAGGTATTGCGTGTCATGTTACGTGTATTATTTCGGATCCTTTTTTTTCTAACTGTCATTTCTTTTGATGACAGTTCTGTAATGCAGTTATTACTGAGATCAAAACACTCTGGCCTGGAAACGTCTTAGTCACTGGTAAACCAAGGCATTCTGAGAGCAATGGAGGAGTGGAGAGGAGGAATCGCACAGTAGAAGAAAAAATATCTCATTGGATGCAAGAGAACAATTCTACTCATTGGGCATCATCACTGCCGTTCATTCAGTGGAGATGCAACACACAACAACACAAAGGGATTGGTAACCGTACCCCATATCATTTGACATTTGGTCAAAACCCACTTGTTGGGATTTCCAACTTACCCATCTCACAGCATCTTCTAAGCAGGTTGCGAACAGAGTGTGACGTAAGTAACGCATTGGGTCTTACACAAGATGTTCCAATTGACCGAGCAATCTGGGGAAACCTCCCATCGCCAGGCACCCAAAATACAATAACCACACACCTTCAACAAAAGAAAAAGGCCACATCATCACAATTGAGCAATGTCACTCGTCCTATATTCCGCCGCACACCAGATCTTACAGAGCATTTAGTGGCACAGATTCTTTCAAAATGTATCGTGAAACCACCCGGTGGAGGCAGGCCATACTTTGGTTGGAAGGGAGTTGGTTTCCAGTGTGGTATCTGTTTCAACTCTGTTCCATCCAATGTTAATTTTCTAACTGGCGTGTCCCTGTTCATGATGGTGCATAATTGGGAAGCACCCAGGAAAGAATCTTCACTACTTCTTACTGGTGATAGGTCACGAGACTTAAAAAACACAGAGACACAGCGTGGTGATGGCAAAAAAGATTCCAGAAAAGGTCAAACTCGTGCAGTAGTGATGAAGGGGAAAATCCATTTGTATTCACAGCGGACAATGACGACTCATCAAATGATAAAAAAATGGGTGAATACTCTGGAAGACATCATTGGTTGAATATTTTGAGTCAAATTAGCGAACCAATAACTGCGGTAGAGTTATCTAATGCAAAACTGCGTTCTTGTTTTGCAATAGTTGATAAACCCACTAACAGCCTCTCTGCACCATGGAGAAGAGTCATAATTTGAAAGATTACAAAGAGGGAGTGGGAAGTTTTGGATGAGTATGGAAAAAGTGTGCTTGACACTGTAACGGATGATGGGATAGATGAAGGACCCGTAGCTGAGTGGGGAGTATGGTATCGTCATCCCACTGTCAATGATTATGAGGAAGCATTGGTACTTAACCATTATGACATTACCGCTCACCGTGAAAAAGCACTCCTTTTGAATGAATCACCTAACAGGAAACAATTGCGAAACGAAGCTTATGATGCATTGACAACACAGGCAAAGAGAATGAAAGTCAATGCCGAAAACTAGTGTGACAAGCAACTTGATGTTGGTACTATTGTACAAGTGCCCTTGGCTGATGTCGACACCACCAAGGCAGACGGGAAGAATCTCACATTAATTATTGTTGATAAAGTCCATCAGAAGGGAAGTGGTCCTACAATGTATAGGCTTGCATCCAAGTTAGGTGTACTTTCAAGATTATATCATCCCTCTTATATTACCACTGTTGCTGCTGATCCAAAGATCTTGGGCCTTGAGAGTGTTCTTGACAAATGGATAAGCTTACCACGAATGCCTGAGCGTGAGGCAGCCAGAGCAGTTTCACTTGTTGGGGCACAAGGAAAACATCTAGGGTGCAAATGCAAACGAAGTACCTGTCGTACGAAGAGATGCTCATGTTTTCTTAATGGTATGAAGTGCACCTCGAGTTGTCACGGAGTTGCAGGGAATAAATTGTGTGCTAATCATTAGGGATGTGTTCTGTTACATTCTAAAAATTATAGGTATGTTATTTGTCTATGGTGAGATCTTTATCAAGTAAAAATACGCCAAAATTGATACTGGGCTTTACATACTGACGGCCAGTATCGATACAGGGCGTCCATTATTGATACTTGACATTGAGTAGCTTTACATACTGACGTCCGGTATCGATACTGGGCGTCCATTGTCGATACTGGACTTTGATTATTCACGCACGATGCCCAGTATCAATAGTGGTCATCCAGTATTGATACTGGGTGACCCACTATTGATACTGGATGTTCCGAAATTGATGTAACCAGTATTGATATTGGACGCACCCAGTATCGATACTGGGCGTCCCTAATTGATCGAGTGTAAAAATAGTTGCCAACCCAAGTAAGGGAGGTTCTAAAGTGCTGCAATTATCAATATGGGGACATTATCAAAATGGGCTACACTGCAAAATCCCAGTATAGATACTGGGCGTCCAGAATCAGAATGGCATCCCGATATTGAAAGAAGGGGTGGTTTACGGGTCCCGCCATCAATACTGGGACTGCGCATCCCATTATCGATGCTGGGTCGTCCATTATCTATAATGGGCGAGTTTCGATATGCGGTCCAACATGTATACAAGGCAAAAATACGCTACAAAAAATTAGGAAATTAAGACGGTGGACTGGGCCTAAAGACCCATTCTGTCAATCCTATTTATAAATAGGTTGCAGCCTATTAATTTTTGACTCGACTGCCGTAAAACTGCCGTAAATAGGCACGAAATCACGTCTATTTGTTAGGCCAAGTGCTTGGTAATTTGAGATTACTAAGCAATTGCAAAATGGGGCAAAAAACGCGTTGCAATTCCTCGTCGACCTTTGCACTACCAAGGAATTGCATTTTTCATGTTTTCAATTCCTCGACAACAGTGGTTTAGCTCGGGATTTCTGCAACGACCCCTCGTTTGGCATCAATTCTGTAGTGTGACACGTCTGATTGGCATCAAAGTAGTATCTGACATGTCCGTTTGGCATCAATTTTCCCGTTCGACAGTACTCAACAGTAGCCATTTGTAAAAGAACTTAGAAATTACAATTACTTAGGAATTGCAATACAGTTTTAATATCTTTGACTTTACAATTCCTTAGGAATTTCACTATTGCCCAGGTTTTTTTGCCATTGCAATTCCTTGGGAAGAGAACACTGACCCAATATAAGATATTAATTTACCTAGGGACTGGCACCATTAATATCACTGTCAGTTGAATGCGTTTTGGTGCCAAAGTTGGCTACTAATGCATCCAAACTGACTGTTTTCACACATTTCAAACATAATTCGGCCGTGGACAAAGAATTGTTCTGCGTATTCACTGCAGAATTGCAATTCCTTGGTACTGCAAACGTCGACGAGGAATTGCAAAGTGCATTTTGCAATTGAGGGCAATTGCTTAGCAATCTCAAATTACCAAGCATTTGGCCTAACATATTGACAGACAGAACATTATTTTTTTGGCACTCTCAATCTTGATGTGACATCAAAAAACGTGGCGGGGTGGATTCGCATTTTTGTCGTGCACGTGAATGGGGGAAAAATCTAAAAATGTCGTGACACATCTAAATAGGCAAATAAATAATTGAGGATCAAAAACCTCTTTTCATATCTATTGCCCCTGACAGAGGTTTTTGCCAATTTACAGCCTATAATATTCCTTCGAGCCTATAAAGAGTATCGCCAAATCATAATAGACCGCCCAAAATAGACAATAAATAGGATTGACAGAACGGGCCTAAGGGAACTACGCTTATTTTTTAAATGATAATTATTTTTTATCAGACGAGTTTTTACACATGTCACCCATTCTTTGGGCGCGATGACTTTTCTCCTCATTATTCACCCATTTCCCAATTTTTTGCTCACACGTTTATTTTTTTGGGGGTCATCCATTAAGTGGAGGCCCCTCGCGTTCCAACCATTTCGTTTGTTTGTCACTCATCAAAAATCTAGTGCATACAAATCGCAAATGCAGTGATTGAACACTACAAAAAAAGTCACATCAATGCATCGCAACGCAAAACAAAGACAAATATGCAACTTTTCATCCCACTAATCAGGTGCCATACACACACTTCTATCATGTGTGTATCACTACTACTTGCCAGGGACCAAGATGACAGTGATTCGAAACCTTTTTTTGAATCGGACAACAAATTTGAGTGAAGCCTTTTCTGAATCGGACAACAAATTTGAGGAGAACATTGGGGACCTATTTGACAAGACTTCTGGAAGAACAGGCAAATATGGTTTACAAAACAGAGGAAGTAGATGAGGTGACAGTAAAAGTATCTCAACAGATGATTGTCAAACAAAAATGTCTTGGGCTTCTAATTGAAAGAGTTATTCCTTAGCCTAACAAAATACACAATCTTGTGTTATACTTGACGCCCATATGATTGTTGCATCTCAGGCCTATTTCTCTTCAAATTTGCAAGAAAAATCAGCAGACTTTGGCAGCCCTGCCAAAGTCTGCCAAAATCTGAAGAAGTCAGTCCAAAGAGGTTTCATTGGCGATCACATAGGAATTATATTCATATTGTGCATGGGTTGTACTGGAAGCAACCGGATTTTTACAACTATCACAGGGTTTCTGTTCCTAGTAGTAAAGCTGAAATAAAAAATCGGCAAATTCAGCAACTGGTTTGGAAAGATTTTACAACCAAAGTAGTTGTACTATTGAAGCCTAAATAAAAAATCGATCATGGCATGCATTGAAATACATTTCTAAACTTTGCTGACTAAATGGGTAAGGACAAAGTTTATAATTTTCTATCCCTTTAGGGCCCATTCCCCCAATATATCCCAAAGGCGACAACAATTCCAAATTGAGATTTATTTTCATGTCTGGCAAAGGAAAAACACAGAATATTTTTTGGATGGAAAACACAGGGTATGTTGAAAAACCATGTCTTCCAGACAAATGACATCGGTTTGAGATATTTTTGGTCACTTTTGGTCACTTTCTGCAAAATGGTCACTGGATTTATCAGTTTATATGTTGTAAAATGCCACCAAAATACTATCCTGTTACAATAAATTTCATTATTCTACTACTACCCCCAATTCTCCTTCACACATGACAAAGAACTCTGGGGGTTTTGAGTGGGTTGGGTGAAAAAAACCACAGCAGGTGGCTGGTATCACTGTGGGAAAAAACCCTTTGGGCACTTTATCCACTCGATTATGTATATAACTCTGTCACGAACATAACACATTCAGAAAAATGGTCAAGTTCGACACTTTTCTCCAGAAAAAAAAACATCAATACATCACCTCTGCAATAACTAACCTTTGCTTGTTCAGATGTCTTCAATGTCTGAGAAATACATATGATCACGCGGATATATATATATAACAACGCCAACACGACACAAAGTTATATATATAACAAATGCATAAACTTACCTCTCGTTATGAAAAATATCATACTCTGCTCTCTGAGTGTTGTCATTTACCCTGAGTCCTCCTCTTCTTCGGTAGAGCCCATTCATCAAAATCGGAGGGTATTTTGGGCCAAGCCACCTCGCTCCTTTTTTGTCGGTGCTTGAAATTCCCCTTCAACGCGTCCTCGTGTAACCTCACCCAGCGCGATGCTTCCTCTCGAACCCTTTCACAGAAAACAAACAATCCCGGCCTTGGCGAATCGAAGAGGTCATTAAACTCCATCTCAAAACATCGTCTCCTTGCTTCAATGTGATCTCCAAAAATATCGTCATGAGACTTCTGTGCAATCAAAAAACACCAGGCGCAAACTACCAAAATATCCTCATCATCATTATTGCCCCATCTCAAAACATCGACTCCTTGCTTCAACGTGATCTCGAATAATATCGACATGAGACTTCTGCGCAATCAAAAATCACCAGAGCAAAACACCAAAAATATCAACATTGTTGCCACCTCTCCAAAAACCGCGACGCACTGATATCTCAACCTATATCGTCACCAGACTTCTGTGCAAAAACACGAAATACCTCAGTCCACATCCCAAACATCGACATCTATTTTCATGTCCTATCCGAAAAACATCATCACCATGCTTTGCTGAGATCTCCAAAAATTCAGTCATACTTACATATCCCGTCGCCAATATCCCTTTTCGTCTGAATTGTAATTGAACATGTCAATCAGAGAACATCAAGAAGTTATCTGTCTTTATCCCATTACCATACTTCATCTCAATAGCGCGAAACTTGTCGTCACCATACAAGTCCCGTCGAGTGCTCCTTATCAAATAGCATCCCTATGGGATAGAGTTCCAAAAGGCGATTTGTTGGTATATACATAACAATGTCATGAACATGTGTTGTTATATACATAATAATGTCATAAACATACCTTTACTTTCGATCAATCAATCATGATGCCATAAAAGCGTCCGAAAAACATATATTGGAATATCCATAACAATGACATAAACATGTGTCGCATATACATAACAAGGACATGAACACACCTAGGTGTGACCATTTCACATGTGGCTGGAAGGGATGCAAAAAGTGATTGTTGGTATATACATAACCACGACATAAACATATGTTGGTATGTACATAAGAAAGACATAAACATACCTGTATGGGATCATTTCACATGTGGCCCAACAAAACAGATGGGCAGAAAAAAAGCGACTTGTTGGTATATACATAATAATGTCATCAACATGTGCTGTTATATACATAATAATGTCATAAACATACCTTTTTTTTCAATCAATACTTGTTACGTACATAACATATCGATGTACATATCGATTTTTCGCAAACAAAGGAGTGTTGCAGTAGTGTTAATAAAATAATTCGCTTTATGTACATAAACAATTGATATACATAAAACAGACGTACCTGTACCACGAGTTATGTACATAACAAATCAATTTTGTACAAACAAAGTAGCGTGACAGTGCAGTGGCGTAATAAAGTTTCGCACGATTGCGTAAAAAACGACTTCCCCAATGTGACAACTCCATATTGGGAGTCATTCAGGCCCATCTTGATCAGCGCCGTTCGATTCGTTCGGTGCGACCACTGCTCACATGAAAAAACATTCATGCTGCTGCACGTGAAAAAAACAGTCACAGCAAGCACCTTTCACGATCTACTCTACCAAAAAGGTGTCCCTTCAAGATGCGATCATGGTGGTATTGCATCATCACAATCCGATGATGCCAAAACAATCATTTTGCTCATTGTTCATTGTCGGTCATTCTAATTGGGCTGATATTTGCATGGTGGTGGAAAGCAGTTCTGGAGCAGCCTGCATGCAGCGTGGGTGTGGTATTGTATCTACCAGTAAGGTGGTACCTTACCATACAAAAAAAATAGTGATGTGGCACAAATTAGTGAGCAACCAATGGATATTTAAAATGTGTGCACGAGAACGGGCATTTTTGCTTATCAAAACCTTCATTCCCTAATATGTGTAGACCCGTATAGTATGATATATTTAGTATTCATGTACGTATGTGAATAAGCATATCCCATGATTATGTATATAACAATTTGAATGCTTACAGGATGGTTGTTACGCAGCAGGCAAGAAATGTGTGATTAAATGATATACAGACATTAATAAAAAATAAACGGACAAACATTAGCTTATATTCAGACATGTTGACATGTCTGACTTTGATGTACAGCCATTAATATAAAATAATACTATCAAATTTCGTTGAGTTATTTAAACATAGTAAGTTTCCTAAAAATCAATATACTGTATATCTAGTAATTTCAATTTATATAACCCGTTTATATGTATACGGACATTAATATAAATTATTGTTACATTTTAAGATTCGAAAAGTTTAAAATCTTGTTTGTGTTCTCCAAACGTCCATAAACTATATTATATAGGCCATTTTTGGTGACCATTTTGCAGAAAGTGACCAAAATCGACCATAAATATAAAATACCATGACATCACAAGTCTAGAAGGACAATGCAAACAAAATGTGAATAAATTAGATTTGCAACTCACCAATTTCTCCATCCCCCAAAAATATGTATTTTCAATTCACATTCTGGACAATAATTATTCATCAGATGAAGACCCAAAATAAATGTCTATTTATACACACAAGCAGGGAAATGATTTTCAAAATTTGTTGTATTGATTTCTTACCTTGCTATCTTCTGGTCTATTTAATCATTTACTTGGCTTGCTTCTTTTGGAGACCACTTTTTGAAGTCTTCAGGGACCTCTGATGCATGATTGTTTCTTTCCTGCCTGCACTTAAATGTGCCCCATGTTGCAACCTCAAGTGCAAATTGTTGTATTAATTTCTCCTAGTGTACACACTCAGAAAAAAGAAACAAAACTGGTCCAGATAAAGGGAAATCACACTCTCTCTTATACCTCTCCATGACATCATTTGTCTTCTGACGTAAGTACAAAATTTTTCCAAAAAGACATTTTCAAGTGTGCAAAAAGTGACTGTGAAATTATCTCACAAGATCCCATATCATATTTCAAGAAAACATACAGTTTCTTCCTCCATTATCATTATAATTTTAGTTCTACATGTCACTAAAAAATAACAGCCAAATAGGGATTCAATACAAATTAGGGAACTTGAGAAGAGAATCCTGTCTCATTTTTATTCTTTTCCTATGTACAGTTCCCCAATGTACTCAAGACTCAAGTCCCTTTCTGCTCTTCCACTTCTAAATTACTATAGAAAAATGAGAAAAAGGCCAGATTTCTACAATGATATTAACATCAAACTTTGATTTCTTTCCACAATGTCAATTTCTAATGAAAGATACACAACTCAAGAGCACAACTGAGCTGAATTCATGGAGTCTCTGGCGGTGTTTCAAAAAAGTGCTTCTCAGGCGTAAAAGTAAGCTCATGTCATTCTTGGGAAAAGTAATTGAAGGAAAAGCAGCAATTGTGGGTTTATGAAAAAGTAATCGAAGTAAAAGCCGGAATTGTGTGATCATTGAAAAAGTAATTGAAGTAAAAACAGCAATGGTGTGGGATTTATGAAAAAGTAAATGAAGGTAAAAGCAGCAAAGTTGATATCATTGAAAAAGAAATTCAAGTAAAAGCAGCAAACTTATGATCATTGAAAAAGTAATTAAGGTAAAAGAAGCAAATTTGTGATCATTGAAAAAGGTAAAAATATGAATAGATATTAGCCCTAAAACTAAACTAATATATTTCCAACAAGTACTGTAGTTACTTTACTGAATTGAAATGCAAACAAAGAATATTTAAACAGGCATCTCAACTATCTTGAATATTTTTGAGATACTCACTCATTGTGACATCCTTTGGTTTTGAATACCCATAAGATTTTGCTCCTAGACTTCTTTCAAGACTGAAGTACTTCAGCAAATCATCCGTAGACTGATTCTTCCATGCTTTGGCTTTGCATTGTTGCAAATACTCTTGAACGACCCACTCAGGATCAATGTAAATGTGTCAAAGCATGTGCCCAAGCATCGCAATGCTTTCATAGTTGCGAACCCCAAGTGTATTTCAGCGTGGTTGTGAGACACATCCCAACAGCCCAAAAAATCTGTCACGACCCACCTCAGTAACTCTGCGCAAAACTTCCTGCTGTACAATCAAATTAAGCCTTGGAAATATTTGACTGTTATCATCAAAGAATTCCTCAAGATTTCAGGGGCAAATTCTGCAAAATAGGGCAAAATTGCCCCTCACAGAAGGGGATATGATTCTGCTAATATGCTTTTGATTGCGCTGAAATCTGAGATCTCCCTTCTCTGTAATAATGATAACGCGGCCTGAAGTTTTCAGGGGCAAATTCTGGCTTTGAGTGACAAAATAAAATGGCTTTCACGCCCTCGAAATAGGGCAAAAATTGCCCCTCACATAAGGGGATGTGATTCTGCTAATATGCTTTTGATTGCGCTGAAATCTGAGATTCCACTTGTCTGTGAAAACAACAAGGCAGCCTGAAGTTTTCAGGGGGGAATTCTGGCTGTGAGTGACAAAATAAATTGGCTTCAGTGCCCTTGAAATTGGGCAGAAATTGCCCCTCACCTAAGATGCTATGATTCTGCTAATATGCTTTTGATTGCACTGAAAACTGAGATCCCACTTGTCTGTGATAACAACAAGGCGGCCTGAAGTTTTCAGGGACAAATTCAGGCTGTGAGTGACAAAATAAAAATTGCTTCCACGCCTTCTTGAAATAGGGCAGAAATTGCCCCTTGCATAAGAGATTATGATTCGGCTTTTGATTGCGCTGAAGTCTGAGATCCCACTTGTCTGTGAAAACAACAAGGCAGCCTGAAGTTTTCAGGGGGGAATTCTGGCTGTGAGTGACGAAACAAAAATGGCTTCTAACCCCTTGAAATAGGGCAGAAATTGCCCCTCACCTAAGACGTTATGATTCCGCTAATATGCTTTTGATGGCTCTGAAAACTGAGATTCCACTTGTCTGTGAAAACAACAAGGCGGCCTGAAGTTTTCAGAGACAAATTCAGGCTGTGAGTGACAAAATAAAAATGGCTTTCATGCCCTCGAAATAGGGCAAAAATTGCCCCTCACATAAGGGGATGTGATTCTGCTAATATGCTTTTGATTGCGCTGAAATCTGAGATTCCACTTGTCTGTGAAAACAACAAGGCCGCCCGAAGTTTTCAGGGGCAAATTCTGGCCATGATGAGTGACGAAATGAAAATGGCTGGTTTGGGGATGTGCAATCTAATTTTTTTGTTCATCTTCTGTATTGCACATTTTGCATATAATTATATGAGTATGTAATTCTAGAACCATTGTTACTTTGCACATAAAAATGTGCAATTATGTACAATCAAAATTTACAAAACAAAGAGCCCAATTGCTGAGAGATATCGTGCAAGATAGTAACACTCTCTGAATTGGGTGTCACTCCGAACACTCTCTTACTTGAGAGTGTTCAATTGCGGTGAGATATGGTGGTAGATACAATACAAACACACTCTTTCATGATTGTGAGAGTGCACACTCCATCTGTCTTGTCCGCTACTGGTGAGCAATGTGTTTCCAACCTTGCACGGATTAGATTCAAGAATCTTATTGAGAATCTTGAATCGATTTGTTCTTTCTCTTGTGCTCAAGGAAAAGTAGGTCCAGTATGAGATTGAAGAAAGTAGGCATGAGTAAAAGTAGCTGAACTATGACATTGAAAAAAGTAATGCAAGTAAAAGTAGGTAATGTGCAAATTTGAAAAAGTAATATGAGTAAAAGCAGATCATGTGTAAATTTGAAAAAAGGAAAATAAGTAAAAGTTGACCAAAATTTTGTTGCCAACAGACATAGCTTCTAACACTGGCCTCTGCCTGTTTCTGCCTGTTTCTGCCTGTTTCTGTATGTCTTTGCCTGTCTCTTACTGTCTCTGACTGTCTCTGTCTGTCTCTGTATGTCTCAATCTGTCTCTATCTGTCTCTGACTGTCTCTATCTGTCTCTGACTGTCTCTATCTGTCTCTATCTGTCTCTATCCGTCTCTATCCGTCTCTATCTGTCTCTATCTGTATCTGTCTGTCTCTGTCTGCATGACTCTGTCTCTGTCTGTCTCTGTCTAACTGTGACTGTCTGTGTCTGTCTGTGTCTGTCTGTGTCTGTCTGTGTCTGTCTGGGTCTGTCTGGGTCTGTCTGGGTCTGTCTGGGTCTGTCTGGGTCTGTCTGGGTCTGTCTGGGTCTGTCTGGGTCTGTCTGGGTCTGTCTGGGTCTGTTTGGGTCTGTCGATGCCTGTAGTTGTCTGTATATGTCTGTCTGGGGTTATTTGTGTTTGTCTGTGTGTGTGGTCTCTATTATTCTCTAATATAAACTCATATTGTCTTGTGTCCTCTCATTTTCAACCTCTCTCTTTCTCTCCCTCTCCCTCTCCCTCTCTCTCCCTCTCTCTCCCTCTCTCTCCCTCTCTCTCCCTCCCTCCCTCCCTCCCTCCCTCTCCTCTCTCTCTCTCTCTCTCTCTCTCTCTCTCTCTCTCTCTCTCTCTCTCTCTCTCTCTCTCTCTCTCTCTGTCTGTGTCTGTGTGTGTGTGTGTGTGTGTGTGTGTCCCGTGTAGTGAAGTGAGTGAAGTGTGTGTGTGTCTCTAGTGTATAGTAATAAATGTGTGTGTGTGTGTGTATATGTAGATAGATATATGTAGTATGTATGTGTGTGTGTGTGTGTGTGTGTGTGTGTGTGTGTGTGTGTAATGGGTGTGTGTGTGTGTATATATATATGTGTAGATGTGATATATGTGGATGTATGTATATGTATGTATATGTGTATATATATATATATATATGTATATATATATATATATGGATGTAATAATGGATATGTAATAATATATATATGGATGTGTAATGTGTAATAATGTGTATATATATGTGATATATGTGTGTGTGTGTGTATGTGGATGTGTGTGTGTGTGTGTAATGGATAGTGTGTGTGTGTGTGTGTAGTGTAATGTGTGTGTGTATATATGTGTAAGTAAAAAATGTGTGTGTGTGTAATAAATAATAGTAAAATGTATGTGTGTATGTAAATAAATGTGTGTGTGTGTGTGTAAAAATAGTGTGTGTATGTGTGTGTGTGTGTGTGTATGTGTGTGTGTGTGTGTGTGTGTGTGTAATGTGTATGTGTATGTATATGGATATATGTATAATATATATATATATATATATATATATATATGTAATAATATATATATATATATATATATATATATATATATATATATATATATATATATATATATATATATATATATATATATATATATATATATATATATATATATATATATATATATATATATATATATATATATATATATATATATATATATATATATATATATATATATATATATATATATATATATATATATATATATATATATATATATATATATATATATATATATATATATATATATATATATATATATATATATATATATATATATATATATATATATATATATATATATATATATATATATATATATATATATATATATATATATATATATATATATATATATATATATATATATATATATATTATATATATCTCTCTCTCTCTCCCCCCCCCCCCCCCTCTCTCTCTCTCTCTCTCTCTCTCTCTCTCTCTCTCTCTCTCTCTCTCTCTCTCCATCTTTTGCTGTGATGATTTCTAGAGGCAACCCATAATGACTGCTGAGCCCCAAAACATTATGTTGTGCTGCAATGATATGTGATCTAAAGTGTAAAATGAAGTCTTTTCAGTATCAATATACGAGACTTTATAGAAATTTGATGGCTATCACTTTTTGTCTTCATTTCACCATTCATTTTTTTCATTTTAAGATACCTTGCTTCAAACTCAAGAAGCTCCTGGAGGTTATCCAACAACCCCGAGTGCCTTCATTGTCCCATGAGATGTAAAAGATGTTGCATACCAACATTAATGCTGAGCCAGCACTAGTTGAAGTCAATGTCTACATGTACCCTGAGGAAGTCTCATTTTACAGTATCAATTATCATTCAGCAGCTCTCACAAAATACTAGAAATTGTACTGCAAAATAAAGTTGTGAATTCTTGAGTTAAGTCTCCTTCCCTCAAATTAGAATTGTCAGTGCCACCATAGGTAGCCGTCTCTATCACACTTGGTGTACTGCATCTACTGTATATCTTGGTGCATAAGATCCACAAAATATCAAAAGATACATTAAAACATATCATACAATCCATGCAATGATGTTGGTGCCAACACGAGAAAAATTAATGGTGTCTTTACTATTTAATTGGGGTAGCTTTATTGTACCATATTTTTTGTTCCGCTATATCACTTCTCTCACTTCACCATGATGTCCACCCCTACACCATGTGTTTGAGATAAGTGGTGAATTGTGCTGATATTGGAGTTTTTTGACAACCATGTGGAGTCACAGGGAGCAACCTGTCTGGGAGTTTTGCTGCGAGGAAGGAGATTCAAACAATAACCGCTTTAGAACTATTTTACTAGGTGAAAAATACAAATGTCAACAACTTCTTAAAACATATTTCATAAAATCCATGGGATCTTGTGGTAAGATATATGGTAGATCTACACTTGAGTTCACATTTGCACATTCATCATCACTTTATTAATATTAATGATATACTTAGTGAATGGCTTATTGATGATGATTGAATGTGTTATGACCCCAATTCCAACAGACATCGCAGGAATTTCATACCCTCAAGTAGTAAGTCACCCACCACTCCATATCATGTAACTTTTTTTCCCTCAACATTTCAATCAATACCGTCCTGTTTTGAAAAAGATCTGATTGTCTATCTCTACAGAATTCCAATGTACCCAGCCAGCCCATGTGGAATGATCACTGGGCTTGTTGTGGATAATTTTTGATTCGTTGTAGATAATACTCTTAATCAGTGGACACATCCAGGTAAACAACTAAATTCATCAACAACTTCAAATAATGATATGATGGACTAGATTTATCTCACACTTTTTTATTTGTTCCTAGATACAGTCTGCTTGATGAGATTGATGATCCCTATGTTCATACCAACAAGAAGGATGCCCCCTGTTCTTATCATCTGACCAAGTATTTATCTCTTCACTACGTTGAGATGCTAGCACAGCATCTCTGCCTCTCTGATGGATTGGAGTGCTATGTGAAGGTCCTGAAAGTCAAAGGCATGCTTACCTCATGGAAGACAAATATATGCTGGAAATCTTCTTGAGTGCATGGATATCCATCTAGCATTTGATGTGGACTTGTTCTTGTTTTGACTGGGTTTCTCACTCAGAATTCTCCACCTATTTGATAACATGTACCATGCAATCTGCTACAGAGAGTAGTACTTTGTTTGACATTTATGAATCATCAAGTTAATTGAGGGGAAGGATCACCCACTAGAACTTGATGCTCAACTATTTCTTAAAGTTGGAAAGACTGTTGGGTAGTTGTTGTTGCTTCGCCATACAAATACAGTCAATGGCATAGGTTGTTCTGACTCATTTTTGTGTGTGTTGAGAGAACTGCTTGCTATTCTAAATGTAAGTGTCCTTGCAGGCGGTTTGACATAGAATAATCCATTATGGCAAAGTATGTTAATGGCCACACAATTGACAATCACATTGCTGATATGATGGTGTGTGATGTGGCTGCTGTTGTGGGATCTTTTCATGCCAACATCTGAAAAGTACAAGCAATAAAAAACTGATTTCATAATGAAGATTATGGTTGCAGTTAGAGGCCTACTTGTAACCACTGATTTCTTTCACAAGTATAATTGGACAGAAAGCAGTGGGCTGCAGTAGGTAACTTTCTCGTGCCATGAGCCTTTTGACCAAAAGTGCCACCAAATTTTGCATGATCTTAACAATCTACACCATACTGTTCACAGTATTCAGTGGACTTGCATCACAACTTCCTGAGCTCTTAGCTTTTACATTCTAGATGGCTGTCCGAGTTGAAAAGACTAGCCTTTGAGAGTATAGGAAGGCATTGGTATGGACACTAATCAATAATCATAAGTTTGCTAAGAGACAGAGGGCAACTTGAGGAGGAGCAAAGGTGCTTGATGTAACACAGCATACTATATGACCCATACTCAAGCATGCAAAGATGTGGATAGAAGCCCTAAATAGGTACGTGTTAGGTCATTTTTGAGGGACCAACACGTCTTTGTTCTCATTACTGTCACAGGTGGTTTTCTTTACCTTGACCTGGATATTATTATCACACAGATGAATAGAGCTCGAAAAGGCTTTAGAAGTGAGAGGGAAAATTCTGACATGGGATCTATGTTGTGAGAAACAAAAATACCATACCTCACATAGATCTTGTTTCAATGGGTCTGACCCAATTTTTAATGCCTCAAAAATCTGAGACAACAGATCCATTATTCGATCGCCCTCCATACGGCTTTCTACGAAGATGAAGTATACCTATATCATCTGTAGATAAGCGACAGTTTCATCTAGATGAAACCCTCCCATGTTTTGACACCCACCTTTATGCACCATAGTAAATTGCTAGTTAATACATAAAATTATAGAGGTAATTATGAGGCGAAAGCTGGGAAAGAATTCGAGCCTCCGCCAAACATTTATCTAGCACGACCAGTAACAAATTAAGCCATCCACCATGGTGAAATGGAAATTGGCTATTGCTTGGCGGGAAGGGCAATTGTTTCGAATTCCTTCAAGCTACTGCCCTCAGATGCATTCTGGTCAGGGCAATATGTCGGGGTACACCCTTGCATGGGTGCAAGATGTTCAACTGAGCAGCCCCTTCTCACCATGGTATTGCGTGTAAATTGCAAGTTATTTCAACAAATACAACAAATTGCACAATGTTTTCACTGTCACCACACCATGGTGGAGGCAAACAGAGCCGCCGCGGCCCCACCTTTTCACCCAATTATGAATTGGATAATATCGTGCTTGACAGTGCGCCTCTTTGTGAACACAAAAGATGATGGCGAGTAGAGGTAGGTTGTTGCTTTCTGTTCCATGCGGTGAGAATCAGAACTCTGTAGTGATGGTGTCAAAAAATCGTTCGAAGCTTTTGTCTGAGATTTTGACCCAAATCGGGGAGGGTATACATGGCATGTAGACCTTCACTATCTACCTATTTGCTAGATAGTGAAGTACTACATGTCATATTAGAGCCATATGGTGGGTGTTATTTGACAGAAATCTGAACAAATAATAACTTATGTTTCCTCTTCCAAAATTAAAATCACAGCAAAAGTTAATTTCAGTGCCAATACTCAAGTGTGCATATGTTAGGCCAAATGCTTGGTAATTTCCAATTGCTAAGCAATTGCCCTCAGTTCAAAAGGGCACTTTGCAATTCCTCGTCGATGTTTGTACTACCAAGGAATTGCAAAACTGCCGGGAATACGCAGAACAATTCCTTGTCCACGGCCGAATTACTTTTGAATTGTGTGAAAACAGTCAGTTTGGATGCATTTGTAGCCAACTTTGGCGCCAAAACGCACTCAACTGACAGGGTTTTTAATTGTACCAATCCCTACGTAAATTAATATCTTATGTTGGGTCAGCGTTCTCTTCCCAAGGAATTGTAAGGGCAAAAAACCTGGGCAATAGTGAAATTCCTAAGGAATTGTAATCACGAAGATATTAAATCTGTACTGCAATTCCTAAGTAATTGTAATTTCTAAGTTATTTTACAAATGACTACTGTTGAGTACCGTCGAACGGAAAAATTGATGCCAAACGGACATGTTAGACACTCCTCTGATGCCGATCAGATGTGTCACACTACAGTATTGATGCCAAACAAGGGGTCGTTGCAGAAATCCCGAGCTAAACCACTGTTGTCAAGGAATTGAAAACATGAAAATTGCAATTCCTTGGTAGTGCAAACGTCGACGGGGAATCGCAATGAGTTTTTTGACCCATTTTGCAATTGCTTAGCAATTGGAAATTACCAAGCACTTGGCCTAACACATACGATACTCCTTTGAGAGTGATGGGTACATATATCAATTCATTTTCTCAATAATGAGGCTGGTATAATTTTCAAACTTGTAGCAAGAGTAGGAGACTGTCCAATGAGTCACGTTAGAATGAATTGTGGCTTTCGTTTTCTTTTGCTCTGAAGCATTATTCACAACTCGACCGAACCAAACCCTACAATAAGCCTTCAGTCAGTTACACTTTCATGGCTTTGTAAGAAGTCATCACTCTATATACCTTATGACAAATATTTTTTCAACAAGCCCTAATTGCACCTTATTAGAAATTATACAAGCATACATTACAACACTTTGCCTAAATTATTCTGCGCATTTGTCTATTGACAAATGAAATAATGCACGCTAGACCACTAGTCTGTTATCAAAGAGGCTGTAGCTGTTTGCAAGAGATATCTATATTCCACCCCTTTCTTAACGAAACTAAAGTTGCCTGATCGTAATTCCTTGTCATTTTCACTGTGCCAATGCACATCCATTCTTTCTCAACTCTTTGCCACGACGTCAGCAGCATCATTAGTCAGCTCCTCTTCTAGCACCTTCAAAATCTCGTGAAGCATATCTCTCGAATTTCTCCTAGGCAATTTGCCTTTATTCCCCTGCTTGATATCCGATATGTCATCCATTAACTCTTGTGCACTCGGCAACATGGACTCAATTTCCTCAAAATTATCGAAGCATGTTATAGCTTTTGCCGTGTTTCCTGGAAACGATGACGAATCCTGAACGAATTTCATCGTTGGCCGATCAATGCCTGTTGTTGTTATGGGTGTTGAGTCATCGGATTTGTTTTGTTTGTTGTTTTGCTGCTTCGCAGAAAAGTATTTGAACATTGTTTGAATTATGATAAGACGGATCACTGCAACCTCCACTGGTAGATGCTTTCATGGAACAAATAGATAAAAATAAAATTTTATAAACCATGTTGGACCTTATCGGACTATGCACATGCATCGCACGCAAAACCTTCCTACACTTTTAAGGCGTGATTTGACGTTAAATATATATTAGTCGTAGTATTGCGATATAAGAATGCGTGTTTCCAGCCCCCGAGTTGGCATCGAATACCGCAACGTGTTCGATGAAGTCATTTTTGCTATCAGAGTTGTAATACACTATATAATCATGGACCTGCAAATGTCTTCACGAGGCATTTGTCACTTCGAAGATCATGCCTGTCATAAAAGCTCAATGTTCGTTGATTGTGGAGTTTGGACACGTACGTAATTGCCAAGTCTGTAGGGAATCACAACAACAGTTTGTGAAGTGTGCGTGTTCATTGTGTTGATAGATGTCAATTTATGACGTGACAAACACGAAGTGTCACACTTCTTTGTGGGGCTGAATTATGAATTACGAATAGTGGAAGAAATCATGATGACCTCCAGAGGGAGATCAAGATAGAGTGGGGTCATCGACTCTCAGACTCGGACGTAATCAAGATTTTTTCAAAATCATAGTTGTGTTGGAAACTGAGCCGTTTTCTCCTTCTTCTCCTTCTTCTTCTTCAGTGAGACAGTTTTTTCACTTTTTGCCAAAACAGGTACTCACCAATTATTTGATGCTAACTTAACTTTAAATAATTAATTTTTAGGGTTGGCGTACATGGGTAGTTATGATGTTTTATGTCCTGTTTACTTTTAAAATTATATCTTACAATAAAATGGCCCGATCGCGAGCGCGGCGCGCGAAGCGTGCGAGGCGCTCGCGCCCTTTTGCAAATGGATTTAATTAAGCATGGACAAGCCACTTTTTAAAATGTCTATACGAATCAGGCGCGCACCGTGCTCGCCCTGATTTGCAACTGCGATTTAATTAATCGAAGACAAGCCACTTTAAAATGTCTCTATGAATCGTATACTGTCTAGCTCGCTACAAAAATCTTGCAGCGGCTGCTGGTAATTTTAATGTCAGGATTTTTTTGTCAATAGATTCCAAAGCATTCAAATCTTATAAAAGATATGATACTTCAATTTTTTAATCGATCTTTTCATACTACATTGTGAGGTGGGGTATATGTTAGCCCCCATATTGGCACTGGCCCAGTGCTGGAACTGGGATCAATTTTTTGTCCCGTGCTGGAACTGGGACCAATTTTTTGTCCCATGCTGGAACTGGGACACTGATGTCCCCATGCTGGCACAGTGCCACTATGGGGCGCCAAGTGCTGGAACTGGGCTCAAAAATGAGTATGCAGATGGCCTATTTACCTATCTCAGAATGAGAATCCTAACTTGTACTGCACTAAAGTCTCTACCAAATTGTCTCCATATCAATTTTGGATGGGGAGTGCCAGTATGGGGATGTTCCAGTCCCAGTTCCAGCACCAGAAAAAAATTGCTCCCAGTTCCAGCACTGGGTTAGTGCCGATTTGGGGTCCAACATATATATGTTAGGCCAAAAGTCTGGCGAAAAGTGATTCCCTGGGTAGGCTTCTAAATTATATGCATTTCAATGTGTTTCTGCAGGCCTTTTGATGTCACCAGCCTCGTCCTTCATTCACGATGGCCATGAAAGGTCAACTGTGATGAGGTAAACACTGAAGGGAACTACACATGAAAGATGCCAGCGATCACACAAAGATCTCAACCACGGAAGAGTGTAACACTACATTAACTTTAACCTGCTATGACTGTGTAGGCAGCAAATACAGGCAAACCCTCTGTGAATTCATACTTGCATGTTACAGTCAAGGAATGTTGCAAGAGAAAGCAAAGCTCCGGGTTCACCCAGCTCTATCATACCAAAATTTACTTCACAAAGGCTATCAGAAATCTCACTTTCTTTTGACCTGACCCGCGAACAGTACTTGCTTGGAATGGAGATATGGAGTCTCACATTAAAGAAGGCTGAGGAGCTTTGTAGGGAAATGGGCAAGAAGAAAGAGGAGGCCAAAAACTTGAATAAATGACTTAGGCCAAGAATCATCCTTTTTTGTACCCCTGGGTACAAAACCTAAATGGAGCATGAATCAGCCTTTTTTGTACCCCTGGGTACAAAACCCAAATGGAGCATTCTCAGGACCCCAAGTAGGAGAGTCCACCTCCCGACGGCATGGACTCCCCAACATGGAAGTTCAGAACCCCAAACAAGAGAACACCCTTGTGGAAGATCTGAACATCTTTCAGAAGGGTATAGACATACCAATCGTTTGCATCGTTTGGACTGGAGTGCAGTTCCACTGCCTTTCCATCCTCACAAGAATCACAAATATAGCTCATAAAATCAAATCTTCGGCACCTGTCAAACTACCTATAATTTTTGCGTGATTTTTTTACGACAATTTTTGGCTCAGGTCACTATCTATAGATAACCGTGGTGCGACCTTCGCACACCGAAGCCATCGACATCCAACCCTTCCGACACGAGGTACGCTAACAATTTTTTTATCGCGAGGGGCAATTTTTAACTTTTCGCACCAGCGATACGTTTTTTTTGCACAATCGATGATCTATCCAAAATCGGCTACGCGATCAACGAATTCCTACTGTTTCGCGATCTACGAGCTCTCCAAAAATTATCCCGCGATTAGCGAGCATAAGCAATAAACTTCAAGTGATCGACTTCTGCGATCTGGGATTCCTACAAGTCGGATTAATTTCGTGATCAAGAATTCTTGCGAAATAGTTGGAAGCAAGACTTTCAAGAAATAAAAGCCGGCAAAGAAAAGATTAAAAATGAAAAAATAAAAAAAAATCTTTTTCGTGCTAACCTCAACAGGGCACCCAAGACCTTTTTCAAGGCCTTGATTTATAATACGTCCCTTGGCAAGGCAATTAAGAGGATGTCAACCAGCAAGTCAAGCCCAGAAGGACTCAAGCCACAGGAGTGTTAACGGACTTCAGGGAGGTCCAAGCCACCCATTTCCTACATTCCCACTGCCATGGACACCCCGAAGGTAATCAACAAAATCAAGGTCTCCAACAAAATGACCTTGTCTGTCACCGTCTTTGACGAGGGAAGTCCTGAACAGTTCCTCAACCATGCCCAGACCCCTATGGAAATAATTTCCCAGAGAGGCTTAGACACGGACTACGGGGAAGCGTGTAAGGCAGATATATAGGCTGAGGCAAAACTGACTGTGGCCACTGCGGCCAAAGCCAAGTTCAAAGGGACGGATGAAAATTCCCCCGTGCTCCAGTCGTGGAACAAAGCAACTGCTGCTAAAATCCACACCAGTGAGGCCCTAGTGTCCGCTGACCAAGCAATCTTCCTGCAGTACTCCACTCAATTGTTGGAGACTGCCCGTCGTCCTTGGACCACCATCGTCGGGGAGCAAATCAACTGCGAACCCTGGACAGATGTGTATGGGACCGAGCATCCCACAAAACGCCCAGCATCTTGGACCTCCTCTCAGGAATGTGTCCAGTTGCACCTGCAGACCGTCTTCAGGACTGATGCATGGAGCAGGAACGTTTCTACATCAGCAATGGGCTGAAGAAACCAAACAGGGTACCCATCAGGGACTTTGTGCAGAGGATCCAACGCCTTAATGGGTATGTGGAACTCTTGCCGTGCCTGTTTTACTCTTCAAAGGCTGCAAAGTCTATGAAAGTATGCGGGCCATTTGATGATGCCGACTTGGCAAGCCACATCCTCAGGATGGTTCCTAGGAACTGGCAGGACCAATATGAGCTCAGTGGAGCTTTGGTACCACAGAGTGTCAGGGAACTTCTCGAAGTCCTAGAATGCATCGAGAAGGCCTACCCCACCGAGAAGGTTGGAGAAGGACCCAAGACCGTAGCCAAGGCTATCGACTCATCTAGGAAGAAGATGGTCTCTTTTAGCGACCGGATTCTGAAGAAACGCCGCACAGAGAAGTACTGTTCTCTCTGCAAGAAACATGGGGGTGCACATACCACCCACGACACTCCGGATTGCCGGAAGTATAACTCCAATGGGACCCTGAAGTCAAGCTTCAAGGGGAGAAAACCAAATGGAAACTCTCGTGGACTAGAGAGACCTGCTCGAGGAGGAAGTAGCTATGCGCAGCTATCCGCTAAAATCGACAAACTTACAAAGTCCAGAAAGAAAATGAAACGCGCTATCGGAAAAATGAAGCGTAAGCATCACGACATGAGTGACAGTGATGATTCAGACTCATCTTGAGATGATGGGTTGGGGAGTACTAAGAAATTGTGTAGTAAATTCGATTGTAATGAAATGATGAACACTTATCTTAGTCCGATTAAAACTTCCCCACGTGCCAACATAACATTTTCTGGTTCAAACAATACATGTTTGAACCTGGCAGAAGAACTAGGAAATCTTCCAGCCAACCTTACACAGAGTGAAACAATAACCAAATTGTCGGACCCCGAACTGTCGGGTGACCTTTTCAATAGTGTGAACCCCCCTTTGACAGGTAAAGAAGGGCAGGTCACTACTGTAGTAGCACAAGCACGCTATAAAGCGACTGAAAATCCAGCCCGTAAGAATATCGAACACTCTACAGGGCGTCGTACCAGTAACACAGTCATCAGGATCCTACTAGACAGTGGATCTGATGGTGATCTCCTGTTCCATGCAAAGGGAACGGAGAAACGCTTTCCCTACTTGGCTAGGCAGGTGCCAAAGTCTTGGCGCACGTCGAATGGGAGCTTCCTAACCAAAGGAAGGAGCAAAGTCAACCTTAAGTTCTTTGAGTATTCAAACAGTAAGGAGTACACAGTGACTCCTGATGTAGTAGAGTATGATAAGAAAAAGATGGCAAAGCCAGCGTTCGACCTCATTCTTGGATGTCAAACCATGAAAGAGCTCGGAATTGTTCTAGATTTTCGAACAAAAGAAATAACCATTGATCACATCATTTTGCCAATGAGAGACATCAATAGTCTGACCTCATCAAACTTGGATAAAGCCTGGGCTGTTAACAACAGCATGGCAAATGAACCGAAAAGTACGCAGGAAGCGACACAGCGGGTAGTTAAAATCCTAGATGCAAATTATAAAAAGGCAGACCTCCAATCAATTGTCAGCACCAATTGTACTCACCTAAGTCTCCAAGACCCAAACTCGTTGCTGGAGTTACTCACACATTTTGAGGAACTTTTTGACGGAACACTGGGTGATTGGAACACAGAGCCTGTGTCCTTCGAACTTAAGGAGGGCGCAAAGCCATATCATGGCAAGGCATACCCAGTACCAAAATCTCGCAAGGAAACAACTATCAAAGAACTGAATAGATTATGCGAAATGGGAGTGGTAGAGTTTCAGCCCCAATCGGAATGGGCGTCACCATCATTTATCACTGGTCAACAAAATGGAACTGTATGCTTTCTCACTGATTTTAGAGAAGTAAATAAACGACTAGTTCGAAAGCTGTTTCCATTACCCAAAATCAGTACAGTCCTGCAAGAGCTAGAAGGATTTACCTATGCTACAACCCTAGATTTAAACATGGGTTATTATACCATTAGACTGGATCCCGATTCATCCAAAATATGTACCCTCATTTTCCCATGGGGCAAGTATTCCTACCTCCGTTTGCCCATGGGCATCGCAGGTTCACCAGACATCTTTCAAGCAAAAATGTCAACACTAATGGGAGCCTTAGAGTTCGTACGAGCTTACCTTGATGATTTGTTATGCATCACAAAGGCAAACCTGGAAGACCACCTTGACAAATTGAAAATGGTGCTTACCAGGCTACACGAGGCAGGCTTGCGAATCAACGCCCGAAAGTCGTCATTCTGCACCTTTGAAACAGAATATCTAGGTTATACCCTCACACGAACAGGGATTAAACCACAACAGAAAAAGGTACAGGCGATTCTTGCGATTTCATCGCCGAAAAATGTCAAAGACCTCCGTAAGTTCCTGGGCATGGTCCAGTATTATAGAGATCTTTGGGCAAGACGCAGCGAAGTGCTTGCCCCACTCACCTCACTGGTAGGAGAGTGCGGTCACACCAAGGTCACCAGAGCCAATAAGACGAAAAAACGTCCATGGTACTGGGACACGGTGCATCAAAAAGCATTCGATGACGTTAAGACTTCAATTGCCAAGGATGTAGTCTTAGCCTATCCCAATTATTCAATGGAATTTGAGATATATACTGATGCCTCGTCTAAACAACTTGGATCAGTTATCACCCAGGGTAATAGGCCCCTTGGTTCTTCAGCAGGAAGCTGTTGACGACGCAACAGAACTACATCGTGGCCAAACTAGAACTACTGGCCAAAGTGGAAACACTCAAGGAGTTCAAAGGCATGTTGTGGGGACAAAGATTAAAAGTCTACACAGACCATAAAAATCTAATCCAAGACGCCCTTGGATTAACCTCTGACCGTGTCTACCGATGGAGATTGCTCCTCAAGGAATTTGGCCCCGAAATTGTTTACATTAAAGGCATACATAACACTGTTGCCGACGCCATCTCTTGCTTAGACATCGGACCAATACCGAGTGAGCACGAGAACTGGATGACGTTCACCAAATGCTGGTGTCATTACACCATGCAAGAAGAGAGTGCAATAGACACCTCTGCATACCAAGAGGAAATGAATCTGGTATTTGCAAACCGCAGTGAAGAAGATGTAATCTACCCGTTAACAGTACAAGAGATTGCAGAAGCACAAAAGCTTGATGCCAGCTTGAAGACACTGAAAGACCAGTACTCGACACAATTGGTCGAAAGTACACATCTCCTATGCAAGGACGGAAAAATGGTCATTCCAAAAGATCTTCAACACCGTGCAGTTAGTTGGTACCACCACTATCTACAGCACCCTGGACACACGAGACTCGAAGAAACCCTTCATGCTGCGATGTACTGGAAAGGTATGCAAAATACCGTCCAGAAATATGTCAAAAACTGTCATGCATGCCAAGTCAACAAGAGGCATAAGCATAAGTACGGGAAACTCCCTACTAAATTCGCCATCACAAACCCTTGGGATGTACTATGTGTGGACCTTATTGGCCTGTATAAAATCAAAGATGGGACAGTAATTGATTTCATGCGTCTGACTTTGATTGACCCAGCTTCTAGCTGGTTTGAAATAGTTGAACTACCGGTAATCACTGAGGCGATTATTCCCCTGGATACAAAAGGGCGGAAGGGTAAAAAGACCCATGAGGAACCTAAGTAAGCAGACTTTGATAAATCATCAGCAATGATCAGCAACTTAGTGAACAAGACCTGGTTTAGTAGGTATCCACGTTGTCAATACATAATTTATGACAATGGAAGCAAATTCAAACTTCACTTCAAAGCCCTATGTGACTCATATGGGATCACGAGTAAGCCTACCAGTGTCAAGAATCCACAAGCGAATGCAATTCTAGAACGAGAGCATCAGGTGATATCATCGATGCTCCGAACAGCTGAAATAGACATGGCCCCTTCAGTAGAGACAAGCGATATAGACAAGTTCGTGATGAATGTCGCTTGGGCCATTCGCTCAACATACCACACAGTACTAAAAGCCTCCCCATGTGCAGCCATCTTTGGACGGGACATGTTGTTCGACATCCCCTTCCTGGCCGACTGGAATAAAATTGGAGAATATAGGCAACACCAAACAGACCAAAACACAGAACGAGAAAATAGCTCACGTCGTGATTGGGACTACAAAGTTGGTGATCAAGTATTTCTTAGAAAAGATGGTATACTCCACAAAGGTGAAAGTAGATATGAAAGTGATCCTTGGACTATCACATCAGTTCATACGAATGGCACCATCAGGATTCAACGCGGAACCAAATCAGAAAGACTGAATATACAAAGAGTTACACCTTTTTTAACAACCAAACTTAAAACCGTATTAAATGTCAGTTTCAAAACGACAAAAACGGACTCTCCCTCTTCAAACAACACTTACTCGTTACACATGTTTAACAAACTCTTTAGTTTGTTATTGTTACTCTCATGAGAACCCATTTTTTTCACCTAAAAACACTTAGGTTTCTTGGTTCCGTTTTTACCTGATACTCCATTCGTGGGGGTGAGTGACATAGACCAAGAATCAGCCTTTTTTGTACCCCTGGGTACAAAACCTAAATGGAGCATGAATCAGCCTTTTTTGTACCCCTGGGTACAAAACCTAAATGGAGCATTCTCAGGACCCCAAGTAGGAGAGTCCACCTCCCAACGGCATGGACTCCCCAACATGGAAGTTCAGAACCCCAAACAAGAGAACATCCTTGTGGAAGATCTGAACATCTTTCAGAAGGGTATGAACATACCATATTGTGTAGAATTCTACACAATGATTGTTTGCATCGTTTGGACTGGAGTGCAGTTCCACTGCCTTTCCATCCTCACCAGAATCACAAATATAGCTCATAAAATCAAATCTTCGGCACCTGTCGAAACTACCTATAATTTTTGCGTGATATTTTTTACGACAATTTTCGGCTCAGGTCAATAAATAACAACACCTGAATCTATTTGGCTGAATGATTTGGATACCATTGAGGAGGCTTTTAATGAGCGGGATGTCCAGTTAGATGCCGAGACAAGGAAAGAGTTGCAGGCTCAATCCAAAGGCAAAAGTCTGTGTTACTAAGAAGGCAACTACTGCTGCAAGAAATGCCAAGAAAGGCAAGAAACAAAAGGGTGAGGTGAGAGATTTTTGGAACAACGTGCCTTTACATTTCATCAGACTAAACCTGTTTGTTTTTAATTGGGAATCTGATTTTTAGTACTCCTATGAAAACAATGACTTTGTCAGTTCCAAAACAAAACCTGCTCAAAGGAAGAAGTCTACTCCAAAGAAGCAGCTCATTAGTATTGGTTCTACTAATCATCTAAGAAAAAGTGCGAAGTCAACAAAGCACGTGCAGAGTTGTGTTGCAATACATCTCTCCAATGACTTGAGAGAATTGATGGTAGACATGCCAAAGAGGACCTCATGTATTGCACACTAAAATGCAAAACAACAAGAAGACAGCGCTTCCTGCCAGAACAAATGTAGCTTGCTCAAAAAAACTGCAGCGAAACATGTGTATACGCAGACGAGTCCTCTGGTGAAGCCTTCAACAAAGACAGCAATGTTAAGTGATGTCGAGATGAGTTGTCGGTGCATTTGAGAAGAGACAGACAATTGTTAAATTGGGCATTGACTCTATTTCATATTGATTCGCAAAAACTACACGAAGACTCACAATAACTTCATGAAATAATATTGTGGAAATAAACAGTTATGTTGTCCCAATCCAACTAGAGTGGGAAAACCCCAGACTTAAGGAAAGAAAGTTGTTGGCAGGCAGAAGACAAATAGGCCAAGAGTTGCACAGCTTTTAACATGCTTTCAATAATCCAACTGCAACTCGCTCTCCTCTTGTGACTGATTTCATTCCATGATTGTAGCCCTTGTCTGCCCAAAAATCCAAATCACCTGCATTCAACTTGGGACTGCAACGCCGAGTAATAGTTATTTCATGAACGTCATTTACTTTTTGTTTGGCAACGTAAAATTCTCCCCCATCGTATTCATTACTGCTCAACAGCATTAGAAGTGATTGAAACGGAAATATGTCACCAATGTTGCCATCACAATGTGCCCAATTCCCTCCGCCAGTGGCATATTTCAGGATAATTTATTGTTGTTCACAGGTTATAGGTCCCATAGTTTCTTTGTCCTCTTCTTTATTGTCATCTGTGGTTGCTTCAAATTCTAACAATGATAGAACAACAATACTCTGGAAAATTATCCAAGTAGTTTGATTCTGCATGGTCAGAATAGCATGAACCACACTTTTCCATTAATCTCGTTAGATTGTAATTGTAAAGCTACTCCCCTGCTAATCCATCACCAGAAGTATGCCATGTTGGCTTACAATCTCCGGGACCTCCCTCTTTGAAAATTTTTGCATAGGGATAACCTCTTCCTGTAGCTTTCCTGTAGTAGTGGTACTGCTACACAATTTTTCAATGGTTGGTTGATCTACAGCTTGGTAAATGATTTCCATTCCAACTTCTCCTAGATAATAGTTGATATTTTTGCCACAGCATGGGGAAAAGTACACCCGTTCTCATATGAGCAATCATTATCAACATTCAGAATGGAAAAGTCCAATTCTTCCTTCTGGTTGGTATAATTTCTACCATTGATACATATTCTGTTCCCACAGTTGCCAACAAAATCAAAATTCTCAACATCGACATACGTCACATTAGGCAACTGCAAAATATTTGGAAGGATTGTAAAAAGCTGAACGGACTTGACGAATGTAAGTATTGCTTGTGGCTAGGACTTCAAACAAGTAAGGACTTCAAACAAGGAAACCAATACAACTCACCTAGTAGATTGCCAACCAGTATCGTGGATAAACATTGAAAAAAGATGCAGCGGCGGCAAGAGCAAATACATCTGCATACCTATTAACTGGCCCTGTGTGGTGAACGTACAATGAAAAAAGCCACGGTACGAGAATTACGCAATGGAAAAATAGTACAGTTGAGAGAAAGGATCACAGCCATTTGGTCCACAAAACATGAAAGTAGCAACGGGTTTTGTTTGATCCCTTAGCCTGGCTGTAGCCTCTGAATTGAGACAGTTAGCTATCATGATTTAGTGAGGTGGTGGGATGACAGGGGTGTCACTGGCAGATTAATGCGTCCCATGATGATAACAAAGGCCAAGATGCAGAAGAAGAAGGTGAAACTTTAGAAGCTATTCTTTTCTACCTGTTCAAACATACTATTCCTCTGTGTACACTTGACATTACAAGTAGATACTCCACTGGCAAAAACTGCGGAAGTTTTACTTTCGATAGACACTCACCTTCATGACACTTTTGACCACTAGTTGCTTTCTTTTCTTGCAATAGAAAGGAATGAGAAAAATCCAAATCCAATGACATGATGCGCCAAAACTCAAGTGTTGGATCTTTCACATGACAAATGAATCAATGTGATATGTTCAGAACAAAATTGGACTGACAGAATTTGGATGTCAATGATTCATTCATTATCATAGAATTTTTCAAATCAAGAGAAGGCTAGTGGAGAGCAAGTAAGGACAAAGATCAATTTCCTTTCATTGTTTGCCTGATTTTGATTCTCGATGATATCCAGGACCTCCATCAACACACCATCATGTTGTTGGCAAGGAACTTGAAAAAGTGCAAGATGCTCACAGTGGTCACCACCACCACTGCCACCATCTTGATAACATTACCACCACCCCCATCAAAGAAGTAACAATTGATTATTGTCTCTCTGAAAAGCATTTACGTGAGTGTACTTTCTCAGCTTTTTCATTCCTAATTATCACAACCTAACAAATGTCCCCTGAATCATTTTACAACAGGTTCCATTTCTAAGTCCCATTCTTTTTACTGGCCTCTCTCTCGGCATTCAAGAGATGCAATATATCAGAATATGACCGAAGCCGTTTCAATGTAATTTTTCTATTAAGTAGCAAACGGGTAGATAAGTTGTGATGAACTGATCTTTATGAGTTAAGTTATTTGGTGCTAGCAAGTAGCAATGACGCAAATATGCTTCATTGCACAAAATGAAACTGTGTAGGATTCTACCTGACTTGGTATGAAACCTCAGGTGATCTAATTTCAAGAGAAGCTCTCACACTACAAGCTTGTCAGTTGAGAAGGTCTCACACTGCAGGCTTGTCAGTTGAGCGGTTGAACTCCCTCCACTGCTTCACTTGGATTATTGTTCCTCAGGACATACCTGACGAGTATGTACCTCAAATATATTGTTCCTGAAAAACTAATATGTTATGACTTTTGCACACTTCCTTTGTCTAATGCAAAGTGAAGAGGACCCGTATATGTTCCTGGTGGAAGCTCGTTAGGTTTACCAGTTAAGGGAGATAATTGGCCTATGCCTCTCGTCCCAATATTTGTGCGGGGTAAAAGACCTTTGTGGTCTAAGCATTGCTTTCATGGACCATGTGGCCATTAATTTGGTGAGGATAAATTAAGGTCGGGTTGGTGTTGCCTGGTGTCTCCTGTTGATTTGTTTGTGTGTGCAAGAGTGGAATGCCAAATAACAATTCCATCTTTTGATTGCTACACTATATTTAGGCTGTAGGCACTGCATAGTAGGTATGAGTGAATGGCATCTGGGGTTTGTTTAGGAAAACATTGTGCCACTAGACGTCTGAGAGGGCAAAACTCCATCTGGGTGTGTTTAGTACTATGTACTTTATCGTAAGTATAGTCACAAAAAAGTGTAAGGAAAGTATCAAGGAAATTCACGGTGCTGTATGTTATTAGTTACTTCAGTGTAAGTTTTTCCCGAATATGTCTACGAGTAAATATAAACAAAATAAATGTGTCTACACTTATCTCTTTCTTGTGTTGCTACTTATGGTTAGCACAAGTACAACATATGCAGACTTCCAATTACCACTTTCATCACTGCAGTACTCTACTCATAGAAAAATGAAGTGCTAATAATAGTAGGATAAAATCCATATAATGTTAACTTGGTTTATTGACTTAATTTTACTAAACAAATCAACTCAATTGTATGTGATGCACGGAGGGTTCAGCTTTTTACTGGAAATGAATAAATTGTGAGCTGCTGTACAATCAATGTAAAAACTAAAGTGAATCATTGTTTCACCTTCTGCTCATGGTCTCGACTTTTTATATTTTTGTTGTTGTTGTTGTTGTTGTTGTTGTTGTTGTTGTTGTTGTTGTTGTTGTTGTTGTTGTTGTTGTTGTTGTTGTTGTTGTTGTTGTTGTTGTTGTTGTTGTTGTTGTTGTTGTTGTTGTTGTTGTTGTTGTTGTTGTTGTTGTTGTTGTTGTTGTTGTTGTTGTTGTTGTTGTTGTTGTTGTTGTTGTTGTTGTTGTTGTTTGTTGTTGTTGTTGTTGTTGTTGTTGTTGTTGTTGTTGTTGTTGTTGTTGTTGTTGTTGTTGTTGTTGTTGTTGCTGTTGTTGTTGTTGTTGTTGTTGTTGTTGTTGTTGTTGTTGTTGTTGTTGTTGTTGTTGTTGTTGTTGTTGTTGTTGTTGTTGTTGTTGTTGTTGTTGTTGTTGTTGTTGTTGTTGTTGTTGTTGTTGTTGTTGTTGTTGTTGTTGTTGTTGTTGTTGTTGTTGTTGTTGTTGTTGTTGTTGTTGTTGTTGTTGTTGTTGTTGTTGTTGTTGTTGTTGTTGTTTGTTGTTGTTGTTGTTGTTGTTGTTGTTGTTGTTGTTGTTGTTGTTGTTGTTGTTGTTGTTGTTGTTGTTGTTGTTGTTGTTGTTGTTGTTGTTGTTGTTGTTGTTGTTGTTGTTGTTGTTGTTGTTGTTGTTGTTGTTGTTGTTGTTGTTGTTGTTGTTGTTGTTGTTGTTGTTGTTGTTGTTGTTGTTGTTGTTGTTGTTGTTGTTGTTGTTGTTGTTGTTGTTGTTGTTGTTGTTGTTGTTGTTGTTGTTGTTGTTGTTGTTGTTGTTGTTGTTGTTGTTGTTGTTGTTGTTGTTGTTGTTGTTGTTGTTGTTGTTGTTGTTGTTGTTGTTGTTGTTGTTGTTGTTGTTGTTGTTGTTGTTGTTGTTGTTGTTGTTGTTGTTGTTGTGTGTGTGGGTGATGTGTGAGGGGGGGGGGGGGAGCCAGTGGTGGTATCTCCACATTCAGTCTTCACTTCAGGCTGAGATAGAGAAACAATGCACGGGCAGAGTGAAACAAAAAAGTAAAATTGAATTGAATCAAGTGATCATCTTGCTCTTACCTCCCCCTGTTCCTTTTCAATTTTAGCAGTAGGCTGGCAGCGGTCATGTCTCCAGATTCAGTCTGCGGAATGAAATTTCAACTGTGGCATTGATGATGCGTAAGAATTTCGTTAAAAAATTAAATTATGAAATGAAACAAAATCATGAGTATTTCTCACATTGCTCTTCTCTCCCCCTCTTTCTTTTCAATGCTAGCAGTGGGCGTCTGAGCGAGGCGGCAGCAGCCAATTCTCCAGATTCAGTCTGAGAGATGCGATGTCAGCAATCGCACGTCAGTGCAGAAGCAAAAAAAGGTCAGTGCAGAAGCAAAAAAAGACAGCACAGACTGTTTCCTTACCATGCACCTGCCTCACCATCATTTTTCCTTCTTGTAAATGGAAAACCACACTGGCAGCGTCTCCAGCTTGACTCTTGGGGCCTGATAATGTCCATGGCATGAACACTGCAAAAATATTTACGTGAAAATGTTAGCCCCTAAGTCAAATTAAAAATTAAAAAGAAACAACACTCATACCTCGCGTCCACATTCCTCTGCTTTTCTATCTTGTTCGCAGCAGAGCTGTGGTGACGGCGGCTCTAGATTCAGTCTGTGGGCGGAGATCGGGTGCGTTGACTGTGGCAACGGCAAAATCGCCATTGTGGTTTTTGGTACGATACAACATCAAGTGTGACAGAGTGCGTGCGCGTCGGGAAATTTGTTTGTGTTGTACATCACACAAAAAACGTAGTACGTAATTACATCACGAAAGCAATAATATAAAATCTAAAATCAAGGTCCTAGATATTCTCACCAGTCACGAAGAATGTGCCTGATTTAATTGCAAAAGTTTGGCGCGCGCCATAAATTTGGAGTCACCCGACATATTAAATTTGAATTACCCGACAACTTAAATTAAATTTGGACTTCCCCGACAACTATTGTAATAATACCACATAGTAAACTTCGATTTGTTAATGAAATAGCTTTCTGTAAGAAAAGTTACAGCTCTTTTTTAGAGTTATGGTTCTCTAAGTAGAAACTTACATGTGTCAACTTCGATGAAAATAAAAAAATGGCAACTACTATCTCGCAATATCCACGTGTGAATTTGTGTGCGCACGATTCCTTACATACACATCGTTAGTCAACTTTAAACATGCAAGTACACTCACGAAACATTTTAGTGATATTTTGTTGAACATGAGCTGAACATGAGTACACTTACGAAATTCGTTTGTACTACTGATGTTAAGTATCTATCTCACACACAAGGTCTGACTAATGGGCTCTCAGACAGAGGCTGCTGACAAGACCATGCTTGGTACAGCAGGCCAAGCATCACCATGATTTGGTTGATGTTTATCTCTAGTTAGTTATTTGCTTGTTAGGTTGTGATATTTGAAGACTCTGGTTGACTTACACTGGGAAGCCAACTGAAATGCATAGGGTCCAAAAGCGTAGTGTTGAAACTGCACCTTAGTTGTCACAATGTGTGTACAATGTGGATATTGAACCAGATCTAGGTACAAATGTGCTGATAGTACAGATATTATGTTTGTAATCTTCTGCAATCAGGTGTTGGTATTTTGTCCTTCTATTTGCTCTGTCACCCCTATGTATCCATGGGAATAGTTGTCCAAAGGGTCAGCTACCGGCAAGTGGACAATATCAAGTCATACTTAATGTATTGACTATAATCATTGGAAGGTCCAAGCATCAACTTCTGTGTCTTTTTGTACCATGAAGAGTATGGATTCATTGTTATGACATCCTTTTGTATTTTTGCAAGGGTCCTCAAGGGAGGTCTGTACATTTATAACTCTTTTGTTGGTGGTAATGACATTGCAACATGGCTAAATGTGCATGTTCGTACCTTATTTGTATTTTTAAAGACAGTCGTTGACTATTATCTTATGGTTTACATAACCTTATTGTGACTTCACAGCAAGCATTATGGAGAAGTGAACTTTTCGTGATGTTAACAATGTAATAGTTGTGTGTCCTTGAATTTTTCAGGAGCCACTTGCGCCATATGACATTTCTGTGTATAGCTGCTTGTGTTGCATTTGTTTTGCATGGCATGCCAACGAGGTGATATATGTCTCTCAGTAGAGATGTCCATGACTGACTTTTCCTTTGTGTGAGATTCCCATTTAACTAGGAATACTCACAATTTTTTGTGCTGTGGTTTTACGAGAAAAAAGGTTGTGGATCTGTTTCTTCTTGTGCTCATATGATTATGAGGCTTGTTTTGGTTTTATGAGAACAAAGGTTGTGGATCTGTTGTCTTCTTGTGCTCGTATGATTATGAGGCTTGTTTTATGGTTTGTTGTGCAACACTTATGTGCACTACCTATGGTCATCCCGTTGTCTGTAGCAAAAAGACCAACGTGTTTCGGTGACTCTACGAGTCCCTACTTATGGATACCATATGTGTTCTCCATGGATAATTCTGAAGGTGAACCGTCAGAAGTTCTCACAAGACAATCAAGTACTAGTCATCAAGTCTCATGAGACCATCTAGTAGGACACAGTTCTTTTGATTCCAATAATTTAATCATGGTCGAGGATTCAATCTTGTTTATTCTGTGCTTATGCACTATATGTTCAGCAAGCTGTATTAGAATGCGAGCATACCCAACCTGAGTTGGTGTTGCTCTAGACTTGTTGTGGTAACAAATGTCTAACATTAATGTGTCTCTTTCTTGTGTACAGTGGACCTCCTCCTCGACAATTCCAGTTGTGAGCGAGACAAGACAATCATCTTGTCTTGCCTAAGGTTCTCCCCTGTACTGGACCACCCAGTAGCATGTGAGTTACCTGTATGAGCTAATGCTTAGCGAGTTTTCATCTGCTTGTAAGCATGGTGCTCTTGCCATGAGAAGTCTTTGGGTCTGCTATTGAGCCCTTGTTTTCTTGTGCAGGGATGTTGTGTATTGGTTTGCCATTCAAACCTTTACTCGCTGCTTGGTAAGTCCATTCTAACCTTGTTTAAGGTGGTCTCTCAAGCTAGCCTTTGGAGAATATCGTATTACTCCAAATGAGTTCCATTGAGAACAGTATGGCCATCATCGACTCCATTGAATGTGCTTGTGAGGCACATGGACAACCCATGATTGTTATTGCTAGCTCTGAGTAGATATAACCTTATTCAGTTTTTCTAGGCATGAACGGGTTCCAGATACGCTAGTATCTAGTCTATGATTTGTTGACTTTTCATGAAGTCTTAAGGGGTTTGTAGAGTTGAACATAGCAACATTTACAGTACCGTAAGGATTCTTTTGAGTTTTGACAGTGTTCCTAACTTGTTGTCCATTTGTCCTTATTTAAGAACCAATTTTGATGTACAGTAATTTTTTGTTTTGGTATTCTGTCGTACAGCCAGTTCTGACGATGGCTGTCAATGAAACCCTCCAGTTGCCACGGTAAATTGTCCTCGTTGTTTTTCCTTGACTTGTCGGACTGGTTGTGCTTTGTCTTTATAGGCTGTAAACATACCTCTTTGGAAAAATAGAGGTAAACAGGCACATTCTTCCAACACACCAAAACTCAAACAGTTTCTCTTGTCATGAGAAACCTCAGTAACGTGTATGAAATTGAGTTTGGAGTGTAAGTGGGTGTCATTTTTTAGACAACTTGGAAGGTCTGCTATTTTACTCAACCCCCAGAGGGGCATTTCACGGGAGTGGTTAGCTCTGTGATTAGGAGTATTTTTGCTCAAGAAGAGTCCTGCACTGAAGTGGCTAGCTAAGTGCTTGGTATGTTCTGTTCAGGTATTATTTCAACTCTGGTTCACAGACTTTTGCAGACTTTGACATCAATTATCACTGGCAAGGTAAAATTGATCTTAACATATTTTATGTTGCTATTCGTTTGAAAATCTAGAACAATTCTAACTCAGTCCTTGCATTGGTCAACAACTGAGGTCATATGCTGGCTTAGTCACTCTGGGTAACATGTACTCAGAAAAGCATGTTTTGACAGGAATTTATTGCTTGTCCAATAAAAAACATCATGTGACTTTGCCCATCCTTTTGAGTAGGACGATCACATCCTGCGTGCGCCAAAAATTTGACACCTGCCTAGCTGGGTAAGGAAAACAAATGCATGCTCCTAATTTTGGAACATGGGGAAAGCCTGGAATTACTTCCTTTTTGCCTTCACTGTTACTGCAGCAACACCATGTCAGGGGTTTGAAACCTAACATGGTTTGATTTTCAGTTGCTTTTTTGATACCATAGCTTGTGAATAGTGCAGCATGGCACATGTGTATGTTTCTCTATGTGGGAGAAGAGTTCATCTCCTTGAGAACACATTTCATGATGCCAGAAGATTTCTTGGCATTTTTATTTCTATTTTTACATATAGCAAGGTATTTGAATTAATCAGGTTATTTAAACTTGACAGTTGAATTCTGGTGAAGATTCTCTCTAACAAGCTACTTTAATTTAAAATCAAATAATTCCGAATATTTATTTTCGGGCTCTGAATTCTGTTTTCCTTGGACCAGAGGATGTGCAGTGGCTATTTGCAAGCCAACTGAGTTTTCTTATTATTTGACCTCTTTCGTGCGAAGCTTGGTAGCTTATGCACATGAAAGGGATACAACGCAAGACAAATTCTGACTTTCGTGAACTTTTCTCACACATTTTTGCTTGGATTTCAGAATGAAATCAACAAGTTGCATGTTTTCCTGATGAAAACCGCAAAAAGTGCTCAGCATTCTTGCGCAAATCAGGAATTTGCGAGAATTTTGTGGAGAGTATTTCTGGGGCACGACACGTAGTTGTTTTATGGGTCCATCTTGTGCCCCCATGCGTTCTGGGACTTGGAGATGGTACTCCGCAGTCCTCTGACATTTGACCAGGATTCAGCAATATATTGCGCTCCTATGCCTTAAACGGAGTAGAGTAGAACAATGTTCTCTCCTTGGCTGGTCCTTTGCAATCATGGGCTGCACCCTATGATTATAGGACTCACTATTTGCAGTCATTTTTTTCTGAGAAATGATTCATCAAATGGGCTGTGCCGTGACGCACTTCCATGTAAATGAGGCTGATCTGCGATCGTGGGACAAAGTCCTGCACGAGTTCATTTTCCCTTGAGGTTGTTGCTCAGATAACCCAGGTGTGCCTGTGCAGTGTTGCACCAATACTCCCACCAGCCCAATGCAAACAAACAAGGGAACTGGATCCTTGGAGTACACAACACTTCAGAGATGAGATCTTCCTGGGGGATCACAAGTCATAGAAGTGACAGAAACCTCTCGGGGGTCACGTGCAAACCTTTTAGGCCTTAGAGGCTATTCGATTCATCATAGGGTCATTTTGGACCCAAGAAGATCTTTATTGTACTGCCTAGTGGCTATAGGTACATAGTACTCCATGGTGTCACTGCATCTGTATGTGATCACGGGTGCGGAGTAATTTTAAGTCTAATCGTGTTCTAAGGTCTAAAAATAGACTACACACATGCTGCTCTTTCAGAAAAAAATTAAATTGAGGCATTTATGTTTATTGCCTGCTCATTTAATGAGGGGCTGCTACGTGCTACTAGGCAACTAAGCTTTTATGCCACAAGTGTGTATGATTCGTCACAAGTGGTCTTTTTTACCGCAAGTGCATTAAGTGCAAAATGCACACTCTGCAAACAAAAGTGGAGTATACCAGCGTCCAGTGGGATCTACTCCTCATTGACATAAAGGGGAATTCTTTTGGGCTATGTGTTTCAAAAAGCACATGCCAGCCTGTGAGTGAAACTCACTTCAATTGGCAGAGTACGTAACTCGGGGCTCAGCTGTGGCTGTTGCTACTCTTGGGGACAGGCAGCACAAGTTGCACCACGTGTAACACATCAAGTGCATTGGATGGCTTCGAGAGACAAGGGACGACGGACAGATGAACCTACCATGGTCAACACATACAGAGATTGGATGATGGATGGCGGAACGACGGACAGACGATCCGATCTGGTCGCGCGAAGGCTATCAATTGATAGTGACCTCAGCTGTTTCAATGTAATTTTTCTATTTAGTAGCAAACGGGTAGATAAGTTGTGATGAACTGATCTTTATGAGTTAAGTTATTTGGTGCTAGCAAGTAGCAATGAAGCAAATATGCTTTATTGCACAAAATGAAACTGTGTAGGATTCTACCTGACTTGGTATGAAACCTCAGGTGTCTCATTTCAAGAGATGCTCTCACACTACACGCTTGTCAGTTGAGAAGGTCTCACACTGCAGGCTTGTCAGTTGAGCAGTTGAACTCTCTCAACTGCTTCACTTGGATTATTGTTCCTCAGGACATACCTGATGAGTATGTACCTCAAATATATTGTTTCTGAAAAACTAATATGTTATGACTTTTGCACACTTCCTTTGTCTAATGTAAAGTGAAGAGGACCCGTTGTTCCAGGTGGAGGCTCATTGGGTTTACCAGTTAAGGTAGATAATTGGCCTATGTCAGGACGAGGTTGTTTATCACTTTCAGCCATTGAGCGCTGATTGTTTGGTGGCCAGTTCCACCACATGAAGAGGATCCACCTTTTTAGTGAATCGAAGTGTTACTGAGTGTAGAGGTTTCCATTTATGACTACTATGTGTCAAAAAGCAATAAATGAGGATAATAGGGTGCAATTGAATTACTTTCATAGTGATTCAATCATCAAATGGTGCTCTTAACTTGTTCATTTGGTTCAATCCGTAACCACCTTAAAAATCGGATTACAAGACCCTGAAAATGTCAAAAGATAGATATTCTGCTCCGGATGAAGTTAGTGTAGCCTCTATGTTAAATGCTCAATTGTATCTTTGCTATTTACTTTGTAGGGGTGATACTTCCTTTTTGCGGTCATTCGTGCCAGAAATATCCCTCATTTGTCTCGCGCCAAAAATTGATGCGGAGCATCTCTGCCCATCATCAGTCATCATCCAAACATCTTTCATCATCCCCATTACAATTGCTGTCACCTCAATATTTAATTGCCCGCGCTTCTCCTTCACATCTCAAATTTGAGACATCTATCTTCTATTGCTGTAGAAGATGTATGCCCTGCATTGAGGCAAGGATGTGCTGTATGGTTTTCTGTGTTGGTTGAATGTTGGGCTTTAGCAAAGCCAAACATATTCGTGGAAAATGTAACATAGTAAAAAGAAACAATAATGTAATGAAAAAGAATTTTAACCTGCATTAGATTTATGTCAATGCTCATGTAGAATTCATTACAAATCAATCATGGTACTGGAATCAGCCCCTAAATCGTACTCCCTCAAGGAGAAGCGTGAGGCTGTCCGCACAATCGATACCCTCATAACTCAATTAAATTCCAGTAGGAAAACCTGCACCACACTGGGCATTCGTCCTCTGTATAATTGCCGCTGGAAGCTAGTGGTTTCCAAGGTAGATGATCTTGAAGCAAAAGAAAGCTTCTGTTTATTCAACACCAATGGGACTGCCTGGAAGATCAACACAGGGCATGTCAGTCTTCTCACTCTGGCAAAAGAACAATTGTATTCCTTTGTCTACTGCTTGCGTGAACACGGCGTTCAATGCACCAACCACATGAGGACAAGGGAGGCCAAACATCTTGTTCCCGCATAAGAACAAAAGTCTACTACCGCGCAGGTGAAGATAGTTTGTTGCTTCATGAAACATCTTGGCTTGACTCAGCATATGGCAACCCATACCACCCAGAAACATTTCTGAGAAACAGAAGAATCCTCAAGAGACTTCATTGCTATGATGCAAGAACCGACCGTCGACAGGACTTCATTGCTATGATGTGAGAAAGGACTGTTGACAGGAACAGGGATGACATTCTAAACATGGACCAAACCCCCATTGCATACTCATACCACTCAAACAAGACTCTTGACACAAGAGCATCAAGAACTGTCCACGTGCGTGCATCAACAACGGACACAAAAAGAGTAACAGTTGTGGTGACTGTGACTGGAAGTGGAAAGATGCTTCCACCCTTCATGATTTTCAAAGGGGCACCAAACGGACGCATTGCTTCTGGCGAGTTTGGCACTTACCCTGCAACTGGAAAGTACACATGCCAGAAGAATGCGTAGATGGATGAAGACCAAATGCATGCATCGATTGACCTCTTCCTTACACTGTACAAGGAGGAGAGAGACCAGAGAGATCCTGATGGACCTCCACCCATTCTCATCCTCGGCACATACTGCGTTCATCATATGGGTTCAATCGTGAACCGCATTCAGATGATGGGCATTGAAGTCATCCACATCCCCGCTGGATGCATTTACTTATATCAACCCATCGACATGGGAACAACAAACCCCTCAAAAGTTTGATGCATGCAAAGTGGGAGGATTGGATGACAGGTGAAGCAGGTGTGGTGAATGGAGTTGCAAAGGAGCCATCTTGCCAACAAGTGGCTGAATGGCTTGTTGATGCTCATACCCACATTCCTAATCAGGTTGCAAGGAATACCTTGATGAAACAAGGGTATGCGTGGTTTTTAATGTAATAAATTAATATTTATATTAATGGATTCATTAAATGATAGATTTGAAAGGAATAACATTAATATTATATTTTTATTATAATGTTATTATTTCCCCCGGCGCAACAGCTTTCCCTTCACATACGAACCCCCTCAGTGGAAGTCAGCACTGCTTTTAAACTCCAGGTCCAGGTCTGAACAGTTCCGCGACCGCGTATCCTCGGTTGCGATGAAACAGAGCTCGCTTGCTGGAGTTCACGTCATCGGGGAGAACCGTCTCAATGATTTGATAAATGCAGCCGTCAAGACGGACTCCACTACTCCCCACAGCATACTCCTGCGCCGCAAAACAAACACTGCAACCCAACCTCCGATCTGCCTGAACAGTGTACCCAGCAAGATGACTCCCATTGACCAACTGCAGATGAATCTGCATCCCTACACCGTGGAGCGAATTCTCGTAGATCCAAGAGTTGCCACATCTATAAGGATGGCGCTCATATGACCGCCCATTATCCATCAGAAGGAATCCCACCAAGATGATTCAAAACATGTTTTGGTTTTGTCCGTGTGGTAGGTTGGTCGTGCTATGTGGATGTGATGTGCCTGTGTGTGTAGTGGATATATGGGAGAAATCACATATCTCTAAAACCAGAAGGACTTCTGGGGAGCTACACATACAGACCTGTTGCTCTACACAAGCAGAATGCATTCTGCTTGGTCTAAGAAACATAGATGGCAATTAACTAATCAAAAACACTAATTTCGAAACAAACTGGTTGGGAGGGTCTTATAATATGATGGATCTTGTAATCCGATTGTTATGGTAGTTCTTACAGGTTAAACTAAACTTCAACTATAACTTCAATCTTAACTCCTGTATCAAAAAAAAATAATATAACGATCCAAGTTTGAGAGAATCCTTTACGATGAGTGCGAGACACTTGAAGCAATGAATCACGAACCACAATAAGTCATGCATGTCGACGTATAAGCCCCTGACATATCAATTCCAAAGACCAATACGATACAAACGGCACTGAGGGCTGTTTCATTGACTAGAAATATTAGATGCTAATTCCAGGAATGATAAAGCCCGAAAACAAAATGATGGCGACGTGACATGTCCAGGGCTGTGTGATTCAGTCTTGCAGATTTTTTAACGAGGAGTTATAGGTGGAGTCAATTCGCCCTGTATCCTGGGCTTATCTGTTTACGCATAATATTTTGTACGATTGCTACAAGAACCCTAATAAAACCAGTCTGAACCGAAAGATTCCACAGCAAGCGATCTTACTTCCACCTAAATGGCTGTTATTGTTCACGGAAAGACTGACTGATGTGGTTTATAGTATTATGTAATGTAATAATAACAATATAAGGAACAGGAGCTAATTGGGCCACTCTCTCTTGCCCCTCCCTCATCCGATTAGACTACCTACCTCCTCGCCCTTGCGGGTTCACTGAAACAATCCTGGCAACAACGAGACTTCATCATCCACCCATTAGGGAGAGCGCTATTTGCCATTTTGCACAACAACGCACAACGTTATCATTTGACCAACCACCCATCCCAGGGAATACGACTGCCGATCCACGAACGACAACGGCGTCTCAGGTGTGCATGTCCAAGATTCATCATCATCTGGCACAACACAACAAAAGACATTCCTAGCTACAATTCAGCCGTGACTTGAACCATAATAACCAACAACTGCAACGACACCACCATCAACAATTAAGTAGATCGAGAAATGTCGTTATTATTAACCACATTGCTTTTTGCCGCCGCCACTCCCGCCGCGGCCAACAGCAACCACAGCGGCCTGCACCGGTCCTTAGGCGGCCCCGACCCCGACGTGAAATACCACTTCTTCTGCGGCACCGACTTCGCCGACATCCAGACCGACACCTGCTCCGGACGGCAATGGTGCCCCTCCGCCAGCGACGACGAATGCCTCGTGCCGGGCCACACGTGCTTCGCCAACACCCCGTGCGACGCGCGTCTGATCGAAGGCATCAGCGTGCCCACCTACTCGCTCAGCCTGTATCCAGAGTACCAGGACGCCACCGACAAGATGTTCTGCGGCGACGACTACCAGGAGGCGCTGAGCGTGTGTCAGGTGGGCGACGAGAAGGCCCAGGCCCGACATTGTCCCAACGGCATCTCGGACTGCCCCCAGGGCCAGTTTTGCTTCATCGACATGCCCTGCAGCTACTTCGTCATGACGTCGCCCTTGGTGCAGGCGCTGGGCAGCCCCAACGACGTCGCCGTGCCGGAGGAGGACCTGCCCGATCCGGGCAGTTTGGAATCGCATTACTTCTGCGGGGCCACCTTCGTGCAGGCCGCCGACAACTGCTCCAGCAAGACGTGGTGCCGATCGGGGACTAACCAGGAGTGCCCCAACGGGGAAATCTGCTTCGTCAGCGTCGACAACATGAACCCAAAGTGCGAAATCAATGCCATCGTCAAGGCAGAGTACGAGGCGGGACTCATGGCCTCTTCAGGACAGGAGGAGGCAGCGGTGCCCACCAAAAAGCCCACGCTCTCGCCCATCTCGTCCACGGACGATCGCAACAAACTCTTCTGCGGGTTCGATTGGAATGATGCCAGTAGCAATTGCGATTTGTCTAGGTTTTGTCCTGGAGGGACAGACGAAGAGTGTCCTCCCGGCATGTCTTGTCAGGAGTATACTACCTGCGATGCCAGTACCTTGACGGCAGCGCCCAGTGGGAATCCGACACCGATTCCGACGGTGAGTGTTTGGAAGAGTTTGACGGAAGTTTGTTTTTGTTTTCATGGAGCGACTACAATGCTGTTATATCGAGATTCATATGATGTGCTTCATTCATTATTGTCAGCTTTTAACACAACTCACCAATGGCCATGTTTCTTGATCGTGTTTCTTTGAATCTCTCTTCCAGCCGTCGCCGACTGTAAGAGAACGCGTTCCCACTCAATCTCCCACGACAGCCAAACCAAGCAGGGAGCCTACTCCCTCTCCTATTGGAATGGTAAGTTTTGATATGACAGTCTACACATCTTCGTTCCATATCTGTCTCAATCGTCACTCACGGAAATCTGTCGTCTTGCTCGATTCCTCGATTTCTCAAACGGAACAGCCAACATTGAAACCATCAAATGCACCATCCAAGAAACCAACCTACTCTCCCCTCCCCTACGGAGACCCCCGCCGTGAATTCTGGTGTGGACTGGACTGGTTCGACGCCGGTGCCAATTGTCCTCAAAAATGTCCCTCCGGAGACGATGCCGACTGTCCCGGTGATTTGCTTTGTATGAGTGGCGTGTCGACTTGCAAAGTCGAGAAGGGTTTGGGGCCGTACGGGCTGGGTGACAATAGTACCACTACTAGTACGGTTGCCGCCCTCGAAGAAGAGATGGACGGGGTAGAGCAAGGCATTTCCGCGTCGACGGTTACTGCCACTACCGAGGCGGCGCTTGCTCCTAGCACGACTCAGGGTACGGAACTTTCTTCCTCTGTTGCAGCCGATGAAGGAATGATTGCAGAGGCCGATCAAGGCAATTCCGCATCGACTGTTTCCGCCTCTACTGTGCCGGCTGGTACCACTCAAGTGACTCAATCTTCTTCTACTGCTGCAGCTGCAGAAGGCATGACTGATGAGGCAGTGCAAGGCAATCCCACCTCGACCGTGGCTGCCACTACGATGTTAGCTACTGCCACTGCTCAGGTTACCCAACCTGCCGATTCTCTCGTGGCAGATGTTACTACCGTTGCCACTGAAGGTGATGCAACCACCGGTTCTCCTGGAGACGCATCTGGAACAACAACGACAGCGACCACTGGAGTACCAGTGACCCTTCCTCCCCTCGAAGGACCGTTTACCGACGAAAATGTTCGTATAATTCTTTACGGAGTCCCTCCTCTCGATGCTGCTGCATTGGACCGTTGGACTACCATGACTACCTCATACTTTGAAGAATTTTTCAACAACTATGATGAAAACGAGGACGTAATCCGCAGCAACATCACCGACATGAGCATCGAACTAACCAGTGTGGACCAAGAGGAAGTACCGGATCATGATTTTAACCCCTTATCAGACTCAAGCAAGAAGAGCAACCTCAGAAAATCCCGTAGAGTTCAGGTTGATAATGGTAATGGAACCGCCCAAACTATGATCTCCTTCAATCAGACGTCCTCCTACCGTTCCTACCTTGACGTTGTCAACAACGATCCCCAATTCATCACTCGTCGCCCACTCGAAACACCTCAATACCGCGCCGAATATGTCAGCTACCTTCGATCTGCCGACTTTTCCACCTATGGAAGTTTGTCCTTTGTCAGTAACATGCTTTATACCAGTTTCCCCACCCAAGCACCTTCGTTGAGTCCCACTCCCCAACCTAGTATGAGTCCCGTTGAGCCTGGTGAGCCGACCTTGCCTCCGAACACGCTCTCGCCAACAACGGAAACGCCGACTTCCGAGGCTCCAACAGAACATCCTTCCACTGACGTAGTTTGCAATCTTTGCAAGCCGGGGCAGTATGGAGTGAATGCTAATATTGTGTGGGATGGCGAAGTGTCATCATGTGTAGACATTTGTGAGTGTTTGGAATGGACGTCTTTTGCTGCATCTAACTCCTTGAAATAGCGGCGTTTTTCACTAGATGATTTCATTTTTTGCAACAGACAACTACTTTTTGAACAACCACAAGGAGGGCGGTGCGACGTGCCGCCGAGGACAAGATGAATTAAGCAGCAGTTGTTGCTCAGACGGAGAACCCGTCGCTCAACCTGCGACTGAACCGACCACTACCACAATGACCGTCCCCTCAACTCCTTCCGCGAACGAAGAACCCGAAACCTCCCTCGAAATCAGCATTGATGAGAATGGATTACCCGATGCCGCGAGCCTTGCAGAAACGTACTACTGTGGAGCAGATTGGAATTCAGTCGATTGCGCCACGGCAACAGCGTGTCCTGACGGTGATAACAGCGTTTGTCCTGACGGTGAAAAGTGCATTGCGTTCACAAATTGTGGTGGAAGCTTCACGTTTGTTAACAATCCCAATGTTGAAGGCGGTGGACCTGATGTTGATGATGTCAAGAGCACGTTCTTCTGTGGAACGTCAATGCAATTTTTGGAAATGAAATGTGATGGTGCCACGCCGTGTCCTAATGGCCCAGAAGACTGTAAAGGCTCCGACGAAGGTTGCTTTGCATTCACAGGATGTAATGCCTCTGTTGACCCTGGAAGCTTCGTCGGATTCTTGGCAAAGCCAACAGAGAGCAATGGACCCATCACTGAAGCCAAGAAGACCTTTTACTGTGGAGCGACGTGGGCTGATTTGGATAGCAGATGTAACAAGGATGGAGTTCCTGTTGGAGCCACTGCATGTCCATCTGGTGATATCCTCGAATGTCCCGATGGATATGGTTGTTTTGCATTTGCCTGCAACAACGTGGTGATCGATGAATCCGTCAGTGTACCAGCTCCTGCGCCAGCTCCTTCTAGCAGCATGGAGTTTTCTGTTGAAGACGTTGACACTCTTAAATCGACCTTTTTCTGTGGTACATCAGTTGATGCGATTGATAATGATTGTGAGAATGCTAAACCTTGTCCAAATGGTGATGAATGCGACGCCGATGCCGGAGAGGGGTGTTTTGCATTTTCTAAATGTGGTGGGGTTGACATTGAAGCACTTGTGGATACATTTGGGCGCACGGATCGTCCGACAAGAGCACCGACTGTTCCTATTGTTCAGGTGTGCGACGAAGAGAGTAAAATGTCTGTCAACTTCGGTTACTGGCAAAGTTGGAGTATTTAGTGAGACAAAATATCCTGAGCACTGAACGAATCGCAAATTCCTTTCATCATCTTATGCAACCTTTTTTGTCTCCACCGTTGTATTGTTCAGCCGCGACGAAGACTGCCAACGCATGGACACATCATCGTTTGATGCCTCGCCCTACACCCACGTCATTTATTCCTTCGCATCGATAGATTCTCAATATCGCCTTGAACCGTGGAACGGAACTTACGACAACGAAGTGCCCCTTTACAAGGAGTTCAACACGGTCAAGCAGCGACATGCAGGTATCAAGACCATGATTGCAGTTGGAGGGTGGACTCACAATGACCCGGGCCCTATGCAAAAGCGTTTCAGTGACATGGCTTCTTCCCAGACAAATCGCAGAACTTTTGCCCAAAGCGTAGTGCAATTCCTCAGAACGTATGGTTTTGATGGACTAGATCTTGACTGGGAGTACCCCGGATTGCCTGATAGAGGAGGAAAGAGAGAAGACTATGACAACTATGTCTTGATGGCCAAGGAACTTCGTAGCGCATTCAACGCAGCACCAGAAGAGTACACACTGTCCGTTGCCTTTCCTGGAAACATCACAAAGCTAGAAATGGGATTCGATTTTGCAGGACTCGCAGAATACGTTGATTACTTCAATTTTATGGCATACGATTTGTGGGGATCATGGGATCCTGAACAGATTGCATATTCTCACACTGATATCCGAATGATCGATGAAACCATCCAATATATCGCGCACTTCATCCAGAAGTCGCAAATTGTGCTGGGTCTCGGTTCTTATGCTCGTACCTATACTATGAAGGACGATGACTGCCTAGATCTGGGGTGCTCTTTTGAAGGACCCGGGAAAGCTGGATGCGAAGGCACTGATGGATTTCTACCCTACTTTGAAGTTGCTGACCTGGTCACCACCCGCCAATACGACATGGTCCGATTCGATGAAGAGTCTGAGAGTATGGTTATGGTCACGGATGGCAATCGTCTCATTTCATATGATAACACTGTTTCTTTCAACAAGAAGACTGCTTACGCCGAAGAGAATTGTTTGAGTGGAGTCATGCTTTGGGCTATTGATATGCTCAAGGACAATTCCAATCCTCTCTCAAGCAACAATGGCAATTCAGCTCTCACTGGTGATCCTTCTGACCAATCATTTTGCGGAAGAGATTATCAAGATGTCATAAGTTCTTGTAGACAGCCATGTCCTTCCGGAGATTCCAATGAGTGCCGTGCGGGAGAAACATGCTTTGTAAATACTGGATGCAGCATTGACAATATAGGAGCACCCCCTCCAACAAAATGTCGTCTTTGCCCTGATCCATCAACACAGGGGATGAAGACCTGGCTAGAGGTGGAGTTCAATGGCAACACTACAACTTGTGGCGAGGCGGATTTGAATGTCATCAACGCATTTGCGACTGGAACTGATCAGTGTGATTCAGCGAAAGAAACATTGGGCTCCGAATGCTGCTACAGCTACCCCGAGAATCCTTGCATGTTATGTCGAACTGAGACAGAATTCATGGACTTGAACGCTAGGGCTGAGATTGACTTCAATGGCGAATCCATGACTTGCTTTGATCTCTCTACGCGCCTTGGACCTGAATCGGCCGACAGTGAGATGTGTCTCAGTGCCCAAAGTGAGCTGTGGGACCAATGCTGTTTTAATCAGTGTAAGCTCTGCGAGGGGAAGGGAGTAAGGTGGTGGCATGAAGTAGAGTTTCAAGATGAGCCTCTGAACTGCGGAGAGCTTGATTCTGTTCTCTACGCAAATGCCACAGAAGAAGAAGACGATTTGTGCAAAGAAGTTTTATCAGACTTTGGAGAAGAGTGCTGCTATACTTATCCCGAAGATCCATGTGACATCTGCAACAAAGGAGGCAAGAAGCTGACACTAATGCCAGCTGAAGAGGTAGATTATGATGGTTCAACATATACCTGTGCAGAGGTAAATAACTTTGTATCACCATTCGAGAGCTCGAGCAGTCAGTGTTCTGCTGCCCAGGAGGCGGGCTTCGACACCTGCTGCTTTGATCGATGCTCACTTTGCGGAAGCGGGGCCAGACTTGACTTTGATGTTTTTGTTGACATTGAAGGAGAGCAGGGAACGTGTGCTGACATTGAAGCAGGTCTCTTTCAAGACAAAGTCACTGCCGAGTCTGAGAACTGCACCACTACCAGATCTCTCTTTTACGATTCATGCTGTTTTGAGATCCCTTCTGATTCCTGTCAGCTCTGTGCAACGGATGAATACATGCACTTCTCAAAAATAGTCGAGTTCAACAACGATGAAGTCTCATGTCGCAGTGTTGACAACTATTTGATGGAAAGAGCTGATGAAACGTCGAAGCTTTGCTACGACACGCGGGCGGAACATGCAGAAACATGCTGCTACAAGACATGCAATATTTGCGGAGATTATAACCTTGACTGGGACGTTTTCATCAACTATGAAGGCAAAGATATTTCATGTGGGGACCTCAAGGAGATTTTCAGGGAGGGAGAGATTGTTGATGGATCGGAACAATGCGCATCCATTTCTGCAGAACTGAAAGATACATGCTGTTACACTAGTCCAACTACATCTTGTCAACTCTGCAAGCTCGACGGCATTTTCTACGAAGTAAACGACAAAGTTCAAGTCGACTTCAATGGTCCAACAACTTGTGCCGAAGTTGCCAACTTCTTATCACGTCGAGTTGAAGATTCTGACAAGATGTGCAGCACCACCCAATCTTCATTCCATGCTGACTGCTGCTACGATAAATGCAATCTTGTGAACGCTGATGGTGCTTACCCCGACTGGACAGCACAGGTTGAAATGGATGGAAAGACAGCGACTTGCCTGGACATTGACAACGCCATCAATGATGCAGCTATTGTTAAAGGAAGTGATGAGTGCAAGAGTCTGCAAGATGCGTTCTCTGACACTTGTAGCTTTACCATTCCAACGAATCCATGTGATATCTGCCCAAACAATGATGTCTCCCCATTGGTTACTGCCTCCTACGAAGGGAAAGATATGAAGTGCTCTGATATTCAAAGTCATTTAGCCAGCCGAGAAGAAGGAGATGGTGAGAAATGCTTAGCTGCCCAAGAGAGCCTTCAGAGCTGCTGCTTCGACCAGTGCCATCTCTGTTCCGAGGACCAAGAGATTGACACTGATCTTACCGTGTACTACAACGGGAAGACTACTGTTTGCTCAGACATAGAAGTCATTTTCAACGAAAAAGGCATTCTTGCTTCTAGTGAGCAATGTAGTGCGGACCAAGCTGCCCATTCTGAGGCCTGTTGCTACATTGCCCCAAAGACCCCTTGTGACATTTGTAAACGAGGTACAGATTATTTTGATGTCATGAGCACCAATTCTGTCACGTTCATGAACAAAAAACAATCATGCTCTACTGTAAGTGATAGCATGTTCAAAAGGACAGAAGACGACAGCGACACATGCCTTCAGGCAAGAGATGCTCTTTTTGATACTTGCTGTGACACCAAGTGTTCCCTCTGCGGAGAGAAAGGCCTTGATTCTGGCGTTCAAGTGTCTTACGAAGGACGTACCATGACATGTCTCGAACTAGATCTTGGACTGTCTTTCGAAGATGGATCCGAACAATGCTCTGCTGTCACCTCACAGTACTCTAGTCAGTGTTGTTACGAAAAGCCAGAAAACCCGTGCCGTATTTGTCCGGGCACTGGTCAGAGCGTCGACACTAAGGCACAAGTATTCTATCTAGGAACAAACACGACGTGTGAAAATCTCTCGAACTATTTGGGAAGCCGAGAAGAACAAGACGGACAAACTTGTCTGACAGCTACTTCAGATTTTGCAGACTCATGCTGTTACGAGCAATGCTCGCTCTGCGGCAATGGAAAAGCTGATTGGAATACTTTTGTCACTTATCAGAACAAGTCTATTGCCTGTGGTGACTTCGAATGGATTCTTCGTTCGGAAAACGTTGCTTCTGATAGCGACACGTGCAGCTCGGTGAAAGATGAATTCTACCAGAAGTGTTGCTATGAGCCACCTTCATCATCGTGCAACCTTTGTCAAGTTGATGGTCAATATCTTGATGTGCGACCTGAAGTCGGTATTGTTTACCAAGGTGATTCTACCACATGCCTCAATGTCTACAACTCCCTTTTTGTCAGAGAAGCGGCCGAGAGCGAGCAATGTCAGACAGCCAAGGATAGTCATTCTGAGGAGTGTTGTTTTCAGAAGTGCAAGTTATGCAAGAGTGGCTTCATTGACACATCAGCAAATGTTACTGTTGACGGGAAGGTCATGACGTGTTCTGCTTTGGACATGAGTTTCACTCAGAGCATCACCGCAGATGGCAGCGAACAATGTAGCAGCATGCAACAAGACTATTCTGATGCATGCTGCTACACTTTACCGGACAATCCGTGCAGACTCTGTTCTGGTGCTTACGATGCCTCAGGTGATGTTACAGTAGACTTCTACGGAGAGCAGAAGACATGTTCAGAGATATCTAACAAGCTAGCCTTGTCGGAAGAAGCAGGTAGCGAAACATGTTCTTCAACTCAAGCTGACTTTATCGATTCATGCTGCTACGAAAAATGTCCTGTCTGCCCAACTGGATCTAATCTCAATTGGGAAGTTAACGTGGAATACAACAAGGCCACTATATCATGTGGGGAGTTTGATACAATCATCCGAAGTAACAGTATTGCAAAGGGCTCCCAAGAATGTAACAGTATCTTGAGCATCTATTCAAGCCCTTGCTGTTATAACTATGCCACCTCAACCGGCGGCGGAAGTGCCTCAAGTGCAGGTAATGTCTGATTTAGTAGTTTCTACTTTACTTCGATCATATTTTTTATCCCTCATCTTTGTTCTCTCTTTTTGTAACATCCAGAAACCGCAGCTCCACCACCTCCACCTGATGTCAGCTTTAGCCAACTAGAATCAACGGCAGACGGCACGGTTTCTTTAGAAAAAGCTGTTGGAGACAAAGTTCAATCTGGAGACACCCTCATGGCTGTTGGGTCTAATACAGGGGATGAAGTTGAAGTTAAAGCTACTGAAAATGGATACATCGCTGCGTTCCTGACTGCAGACGGAGGGAACGTCCAGGCTGGCCAGCCAGTTGCGCTCATTGCTACCAACGAGGCTGACGTCCCAACTCTACAAACCTATGCTGACGCTCTTGTTGAATCTCAAGCCATGGTTGATAGTACTCTGTCCAATGCTGCTGCGCCTTGTAGCTTGTGCGATCCAGGAGAAATAGCAGTGGATTCTGACATCCTATTCAATGGTGTTCAGACATCATGTCTAGAAGTGTACAATTTCCTTGCAACCCAGACAAAAGCAGGAAGTGATACATGCACATCAGGAAAGGATGCTCTACAAGAAGCCTGTTGCCTCAGAAAATGTGATATTTGTTCCGGTGGTGGCATCCCAGACTGGTATGCTAATGTCAATGTCAATGGAAACTCGATGACATGTCTTGAGCTTGATGGAGTAATTGCTAACTCTCAAATCGAGCAAGACAGCGACCAATGCAAGGAAGTTTTGGATGTGGCTGCTCCAGCATGTTGCTACGAGCCTCCAACTACACCATGTAACATATGTCAATCTGGAACTGACATCTTAGATGTCATGTCAGAAGTCAAGGTTGATTATGGCGGAACAACTGCAACTTGTGGACAGATTTTTAATGCACTCTTTACAAGAGAAGAGGCCGACAGCGAGACATGCTCCATGGTCGCAGCCGATCTAGCCAGCCAGTGCTGCTATGAAAAATGTTCACTCTGTGGGGACTTGCAGCTAAATGCAGCCACCTCTGTAGACCACAATGGTACCAAGATTGGATGCAGCGAATTCGATTCTTACATATTTGCATCAAGCCTGATTACAGAAGGAACTGATGAGTGTAGTTCATATCAAGCTGAGTACAAAGAGACTTGTTGTTACGACATCCCGTGCAGCTTGTGCTCGAAGGGGGATAAACTGTACAGTATCAAAGAAGAAGCAAGTGTCACGTACGGAGGGACCGAAACTACATGTTCAGATGTCTCTGAATTCCTTGCGCAAGAGATGAGTCAAAGCAATAATTGCTTGGCTGCCCAAGAAAACATCTTTGATGATTGCTGCTTCCAGCAGTGTGAGATGTGCCCAGGTACAGGAATGTCGATCAACTGGGCGTCCACAACAACATTCAATGGGGTGACCCAATCATGCACAGACGTGTACTGGATGCTGATCAATGACTCAATTGAGGCAACCAACCCTATTTGCAATGGTGTCAGCCAACTTGCATCTGACTGTTGTTTCAAGATGCCCAGTATTCAATGCACCCTGTGTCGAGATGACAATGGTGTAACATACAATACGAGATGGATAGAAGAAGTTACTGTGGGTGGAGTGACTAAGACATGCGGTGATTTCAACACTCTCTTGAGCACACAAGAAGCAGAAAGTCAGACTTGCTCATCTGCAAAGGAGGCAATCTTTGACGCGTGTTGCTTTGCTGGCTCTGATCAACTCCTCGCCACTTCCCAGACCAGTTCTATCTCAATTAGTAGTGATAGTCTGGCTTTGAACACAATTGCTCCAAATGCATGTCAGTTGTGTCCCGATGGAGAGATAGGAATCGATGGTGATGTCAGCTTCAATGGAAACCCCACTACATGTGTCAAGGTTTACAACTTCTTGAGTCAAGGGTTTAGCAAAGTATCTGAATCTTGTACGTCAGCGCAGTCACAACTTTCCGAACTTTGTTGTAAAAAACCGAGTGAATTGAAGCCAGGTGAATCTGCTGCTTTTGGCCAGATCGTCACTGATGGTACAGAATCAGTAAGTGTGCCGTCTGGTGAAACAATTACACCGCCAACGGACTTTTCCAGTCTCAATGCCTGGACGATCAAAAGTGGCAGTAGAGGCCGTTTAAGCACAGCCATTTTATGTGCTGTTGTTGTTGTCAGTGTAGTGACACTTCTGGCGTCATTCTTGTAAGCCAAAGGACAAGAGTGCTGTCTCCTCATAATTCATAGAGCAATTGTGTGTTCCAATGTGATGAAGCAATTAGCAAAAAACTAAGTGAAGAAAAATCCGGTAATTCAGTCTTGTAGTCATTTTTTAGATTAGGATTTTGCAATTAAAGGCATTACTTGTTCGCAGGGGAGTGATGGTTTACTCTCAAGACTTGAAACTTGAACTTCCTCGATTTTCAAAATTTTCAACTGCAGAGGTGCCATCTGAGCTGTGCTGTTTTGGCAACTCTTTTCCCCAGAGAAAGCAATAGCAATCCAATGTGAAATCTTGTACTTGTAACATTCTAAAGAAAGTAACTGTATTGTGGATTATTGTGCTTCTAACACTCAAGAGAGAGTATCAGTATTGTGGATTGATAGGCCATGAGTATTTCTTGGCTCTTTCATCAGAATACTCCAATTTGACACGGATTGTTAGAAGTAGAGGAGAAGCAGTGTGAATTTTAATGTTCATGAAAAAATGGAGTTCTAGAAACAGAACTTCTGAAAGTACGCTATCGTAAGGAAGCCACCCCAAAAAGTCAAATTTCCCTACGGTCCATGTATCAAATCTCTATTGAAAATATCTGTTATCTAGGCTAAGCTCTATCTAGCATTTTCTTGTTCTAAGCAACATCCTAAATTACCTAAAACTTGAACTTTAAGGACCCCACATTCTAAGGCCAAGACTCTGTCCGCTATAAAAATGTCATTTTCATGCACTCAAGTTTCACTTCAGAGCTGTCGATCATTACAAAGTGATGGCCTTACTCAACTGCATCACACCAATATGTATTGCTCTGCGTAACCCCTCCAATTCACGAGTTATGTCATATAACATGAAAACTTACCTCAAATGAACTGCGCATCATAAAAATGATTCCTCTACGATAAAATTCCCGGTACAAATGTGTACTTTGGTAAATAGAAGTTCATACCAATATTTTTAATCATTGATCTGTGTCTTCATCAATTGATAAAACGTTTGGACAGTAATAACTCAGATGTTTATCATTACTGCTTCAATGGAGCATTTCCATCCAATAGCAACAGAGCATTTTATGCTTCACTAGCTCAAACATATTATGCACTAGATTGGGGGATTGTAAGAACTATCACGGCACAGAAGATGCCATCATTGAGTTGCACAATCTGAGCAAAGTGAATGGTGTCACCAGGTAAAATAATGAGTATCCTAATTTTTGATTAACTTCCAAGGTAAGGTACATGGCCCCTTCATCTCAATTGCTCATCCATACTATCCAGTCCTCTAACATGCGCTCTTGATGTGTGGTGAATTTTTGCATCAATGCAGTTTTCTGGGCAACTATTTGTGACAGCAGGAGTTGCTCATATGGGTGTGTTATTTGTAGAATGGGATATGTAATGGTTCGCTTTCGACCTAACCCGACCAAAAAGATCAATGCAAAAAAATTAGACCTTTGGTTTTTACAATGCACTATTTTGTACAATCTGCATTATACAGTAGTTCTAACATGGCATAGTTAACGAAATGAAAAGAACCTACTGTACCTTACATCTGGCATGTCATGGGAAGCTCTGCTTTCTCTGGGGAGGTTTATGAAGGTTCATGGGATTGGGCGGGGATACAATCCACAGCAAAGAAGAGAGAAATCGCCAAGATTCCCAGAGAGATGACGGAAAATAATGAAGAGTTGTTGGATTAGCTCGTAATATTCGCAATTACTTTTGAGGTTTGGTACAGAAGGTTGGGGCCAGTGTAGTGATAACACTGAGCACATCGTCCCTTTAACGTTACATAACTTCTGTCCTGTCCTCCCTCTCTTCTCTAATAGGCACTACCCCCAGCAACAAAAACAGAAGTATCGCTGCAATTCCAACAACCTTAAATTCATAGACGACAAGATCTATCAACGAAAGCTCAACCGGACCGGACACCACGGCATTAAGGGAACAATATACCGTGTTGAACCATCCTGCAATTCCTTGCGATAAAAAATATGACTCCACTGGAATAGTCTTTGATAGGATTTGACCAAAAAGCCCTGAAGTAATCCATAACGATGGGAACACCATTATGAAATGTAGCCGCTGACTTTTCGTAAGATTCATCGAAACAAAATTTGGAAAGAGTATTGTAATAATTGAGAAGAGTGATGCAATCACTCCTGCATCACGAAATGACGAGGATTGTTGGTATGATTCATTGTACGAATGGCATGACATGTCATTGGTCCAAGAAGCTGCACTATTGATTTTTGCCTGATGCCATTCCCGTAGAGCGTGCCACTGATGCAACGCCTCGATTTGAGTCTTAGGACCGTGGAGAAAGCCAATGAGCTGTGAGGGTTTGAAGTAGACGAGGAAGTTGATTGCGAAGAGGAGCGTAAGGGAGAGGACCCCCTGGAGTGTTGATGTCATGCTCTCCTTTGACGTGAAGCGCTCTGCTGTGCTGATCAGGGGAAAGATTGGGAAGGCCACCCTGCCTGTTCAAAGGATAAGCTGAGGATAAGCTGTATGGTATGTTTGTTATGACCGCTTAGAAGCAGCCAGTGCAAGATTTTTAAGCAAACTATTATGTTGTGCACGGAGGTGCGCCAACGAATTTTTTTTTGAGCCAAAATTTTTTTTTTATTCTCACGAGAACAGCCATTTTTCACCAAACGACGTCCTTATTGGCTCGGACGGCACCAATTCTTCCCGATCTCCTATCCAACGAGCACAATCCACCATCCTTTATACCATCCACAATCCCCGCTCCGTTTATGAGGGTGCCGTATTGCTCCGCCAGAGCACCAACAACACCCTCCATTTTTAGGTGATTTTTAGTCAATTCGCCCTCATTAGCGGCCGGCGGCTCCAATTCAAGGGAACCGCTCAGCCAACCACCCCAATCCATCCGCCTTAACCCCATCAACAATCCCCAGCGCCGTTTTTCAGGGTGCGATATTTCTCCCGCCAGAGCACCGACAACACCGTCAATTTTTTCGTTTTTCGGTAATTCTTCGTGATGCCAACTCCCGACCGTCCCTCAAGCCGTCAATTTGAAGGGGATCCCTCCCACGGCCAACATATTTTGTCACAGGGATCTGCTGTCATGGAGTATGGCAATGACCCTACAATTCACGGCCCCAAGAGATGAAGAAATGGCCTTCTTCGGGTAAGTTATGCATGTATTGTATCTCATATTGCCATTCTGTGTCTTAACTTGATCTCAAATGAGAGTGATGACAGCAAAGGCCACACTAATCTTTCTTTGATTTGTTTGAAAGCAGATGTTGGATATCTTTGTTATTACTTGCACAGACAGTGGATGTGTTGTTCGAGGGCGGAAATTCAACGTAACAATCCATCAGTGAAACTCGTCATGTCTCTCATCCCGTGTCACATGATCTATGGCGACGGTGGTGCAATGCTCTTGTAGAAAGCGTTGATGGGGAGTGGTACATCATATGATTTAGAGGAAAAGGCGCCATCATGATGATGAAAACCCGGTATCTGATGGGAAATTATGCTCAGGGCTTTTGCAATACCCCTTCGTGCAACTCTTCCAACCAAACTGGCCTGAAAATCCCACATTGCTTTGATCTATTGTCCTAAGCTCATTGAATTTCATTTGAAACAGTACACTTCTATAAATGATGTAAGTATTTTCATCACACAGGAAAACACAAACTGTCAACTTAACAATTCTTAATTATTCCAGCTATAGTTCTTGTGATTTCCAAATTATACAATGAACACATTCGTGAGCAATCATGCCCAAATACAAATCCTCATTAGCAGAACATACAGGACTGTGCCTGTGATCGAGTACGAAAGGAGAATAAATACTCCCAATTCATGCCACACAAAACTTCCAGATATTTGTTGTCTTTGCCTGTGTATATTGGTGTATTGCCCAATACCAAGGCATCTCCATGCCTCAAATACCACAGCTAACAAGCTCGCTCCACAACATAAGAGAACTCCTCTGAATCAGTAAAACAAACATGTCGCACTCGTCAAATGTTTTAACACCTGGACCTTTTGCTCTCTCTTGTCTGATTGCACAGGGTTCCACGATGCTGCCATTGTTCTCAATCATTTCGTCACGCACTTTTCGCACAAAATAGCTTGATGGCTTTGTCTCCTTGGAGACCTGGCTGATATTGATTGTCGAAATGTCATCCCCTCCCAAACAATTAATACATGAGCACACAAGTAATTTTGTTGCCGCATGATATCTATGACCTTTGCAGTATAACCCGCCCTGTTCGTTGGTCAAAAGTCCATGTCGGGCCGAAAAGACATGATTAATAGGACCGGGAGAGTCGTTCCCATCCTCAGGTGGCCCAGCATCAAGCCTAGAGGACTCACCTCCATCATCTGCAGATGACATCGGTCAAAAATCGACGAAAATGGAGGGTGTTGTTGGTGCTCTGGCGGGAGCAATACGGCACCCCTCATAAAACGGAGCGGGGGGATTGTGGATGGTATAAAGGATGGTGGATTGTGCTTGTTGGATAGGAGATCGGGGAAGAATTGGTGCCGTCCGAGCCGATAAGGACGTCGTTTGGTGAAAAATGGCTGTTCTCGTGAGAATAAAAAAAATAATTTTTTTGGCTCAAAAAAAAAATTCGTTGGCGCACCTCCGTGCACGACATAATAGATAGAAGATTTTTAAAGCAAGCCATACAGTAGAAAAACGTCGAAACAGAGGAAGTATGAGGTTTAAGTATCAGGTTGCTTGCGCACCACACCTCACATGTGAACTCACCCATTTTAGAAATAAGACACAAAATTCAAGGTAGCCAAACATCAAAACATTATGACTACCCATGTTACAGAAAAATTAATTATCTTGAAGAAGAAGAAGATGGCGTTTGCGTATACCATCCCAGTTGCTGTTGCCTGTTGCCCACCGCTGTTGCTGCCCCAGCTGGGCGGGGTGCAGCAGTTGCATTGGGTCGAGGAAGCAGATATGGGGGGCTCGGATGTAGACATAGTTGTTGTGCTCATGGAGGTGGATGTGGCAGTAGCTTTTGCTAATTCCAGGGCAAAAGAGGAAGACAGATGGGGAGATCCAACTACTTGATGAGTGAGATGGCTCACATACTCGACTCAATTAGAAACATCATACCAATCTCAGGTATCGAGTGGGAATCAGTCACATCCCATTGTGTGAAATTCTACCCTGAATTGGAACATACTGTAGATCAAGTGAAGAAAAGTTTAACAAGATAGCAAGGAACATCCATCCCCATGTATGAGAGGCAAAGGAAATCAATGAGTTGATTATCAAATAGAGTTAAGGAGTAAAAAGCTCTGAAGAAGAGGATAATGTAGAGGAGGATGAAAAGGTAGCAACAGAAATTAGTGCCAAAGAAGAGGGAGCTGAGGAAATAGAATTGGGAGCAGAAGAAGGGGAAATGGTTAGTTTATTTTTGCAAAACTTATTTGACTTCATTTTTACTTTCAAACAATCTATCTGTTAATTACAAAATTTGTGTGTCAAATGCTTCAGTAATCTGCGGTTATTCATCTACTGTCTTCGCAACACCAATCAATCATCGAAGAAGTAGGAAATATTGTGTGCCAACAATGAGAAGCTAAGCTTTAGCCAAGTCTTGTTGTTGATCAATAATCGACAACATCATGAACAACACAATCAGGAGGATGAGAAAGAGGAAGCAAGGGAAGAGCAATGCCAGCATCAAGACAAGCGAAAGGAGGAACATAGATTGGAGTATCAGATGCATCAAGACAATTTGATGCAATAACAACAATTCCTTGCTACTATGTTCATGATGATGTGAGGCAACATGCAGATTTGTACATCAAAGTATGGGGGAAATGTCGTGCCTGCAACACAAATGAAAAATGTACCACCACTGCACATCAAGCCAATGATCCTAGAAGAGGAGAAATGAAAGGAGGACAAGAGGAAGACTGAAGAGATGGAAGAGAAATCTGACAAAAATCTTAAGACACATAGTGGTGTATGTTGTCAATTAACTCCAGTGCTAGTTTCAAATTATGATATGAGCCATAATTTACCAGTGGAATTGTAGTGTATAAGATGAACATGTATATAATTGTATAAGACGAACATGTGCATGCTTGTCTTAATTACCCCAAAACTGTTGTCTGTTGGGTGGTGTCCTTCACAGAGATAGGTCAATAAAATTCCAGATTTGACTAATTCCTACTAGCCTAGCTTGCTAGTTAAACAACAAAAGAAGTAGGTGACTCTGTTTTTTCTTTCTCCATATTATTCACGAGGAAAAGTATCTTTCAACCAAAGAAATGAAGCCTGAACTGCCAGTAGTCCCAATTCAGCAGATTGACACATTGACATTGCCTCTCTCTCCATTTCCATGTTATGAATTTGTTCTCTGAAAGTGTGATAGTTTTTGTCCACAGTTCAGTAATCTTGAGAAGATTATAAGAGGAAAGGAACCTCGCATTACAAAATACCTAATTGAATACAAACTCCAACTCTGTCTCTTCATAAACCAATGACAACTTTGTGTATGCATTCATGAGTGCAACCTGACATGTTGCAGAAACTGGCATGAATGGTGCCATCTGGAACAAAACAAAGGATAGCAGTAACATAATGGTCACCTTTTCAATCATTTTAAAAGCAACTCTGAACATTTCCATCAGGTGCTTCCTTGATTCCCACCTTTATCCCCATCAATGACCCCTCAAACATTCTGTAGAGCTGGATTTCTATGCGCAATAAACTCCTGATATTCCTGCAGCTTTTTGTTGGTGAAGAGAGAAGGGTCTTAGCAAGAGTTGGTCTTTCTTGAGTATTTAGATGATTATTTTTCTTGCAAGTTCTAGATATTTTGAAAGCAGAGTTATCATCATTCCAAAGATGAGTTCTAGAAGCATCATTGAACCTCCAGTGTGAGTCCAGGCCAGCTTTAAACCCAGACAATCCATGGGGCAAATAGTCTGAGGTCTTTCATTGTTTCCAACCTTCTTTACAATGGTCCCATCCTCACCAACAACAGGAGAATACTCATCTAGAATTGGGGGTAAACTTGGTCAGCAAGTAGTGTCTTCACAATCATTGCCTGATCAATTTTGGAGGATAGTGCATGGCAAGTTGGAAGAAGTCCAATGCTTTCTTCATGCTCAACTCACACATGGAGTGGAATGAGGCTGCAGGCATTGGGAATCGTACTCATTACTGAAACCTTGAAAAATACTCAATGATGTGCTTCCAAGCTGTAAACTGGAAGAAGTAGTGTTATTTGTGTGAAGGAAGAACAGAGAAACACAGTTGGCATGTGCTAAGTTCACGGTACACAGTCCGTTGTGCTGTCCTTCTCGGTTAAGGGTGGTACATTGCTTCAGCATTTAGTGGGGGTATCAATGTTGTAGGATACCATTCAAAGCCAAACTGAATGTCTTAGTAGATAACTACTGGTAAAAACAAGAATGTTACCCATGCAAGTCAGAGGTTACATTAAGATACAATTTTATATGTAAGTACACAACAAAACATAATGACTGCCAATGCACATCTCAAAAAAGAAACTAATTGATTTACAGGTAATTGGCTTGAGATCATAATAATATGTATTTGTGGCCTATAGTACAAAATGATGAAAAGTGTCTCATGAAGAAGGAGGAGGAGAAGGACAAGGAGGGCAACATACGGTATCATAATTCACCCACAATGAAACATTAAAAACACTTCACGCCCCACACATGCAAAAATCATGATAGGCACACAAAACAGAATTTAGCACCAGGCAAATCATGAGTTTTTGTCAAGCCTACTCAAAGAGCCATTGCCAAACCCAATGAAAACAACAGCAACTGCATGAGCATACTGGCATCCTGGATACTTTTGCTACAGCCTTCCCTCAATCACCAGCCCAAACCAACATCGGACTCCCAACCCCAATCAGCATGTGCCATCTACTCCAGCAGAGCAATAGCATTGAATACCAAAAACTCCTAATAGTTATCCAAATCCTCCTATAACTGGCTGTCAGATGAGCAACATCACTATGCCTCTTCGAAGTCAGGACGGAATCAGCCCTGTCATCAACCATGTCACCAAAAGTCATTGCATGAAAATTTGCTTGAGTTCTAATCCATTTTCTGACCTGGAAATTCAACATCCCTTATGCCAGGGATCAAACTAAGTATAATCATTAGAAGCTCCTTTAAATAGCTACTTAAGATAATTACTGCTGGTAAAGTGCCATATCTATGGCAATTCATACACCAATGAAGCTACAATACACAAGGATTTTACATGAAACAGGATGGACAAGACAAGTGTGTCCAAAAAATCAAGCAAATATGTTTTAAAGGAAAGTCATGGAGTTATTTTGGTAGGATGTTCTGCTTGTGAAGCTTGTGTTTGATTTAATGATGTTATAGATAATCTTGCTCAGTCACAATGATACCATCATGTATGATTCATGGTAAGAGCTGTGAGGCATCCAGGTCTGCATTGGTGCTAGGTGATGATTGTTTTGCATTTTCATTTTCAATGTGTTGATATTTTTTGCTTTTGAGAAAAACATTCTTGGTTCATTTTCCATGTAGGCATGCTGTGATAATTTGTTTTCTCAGGGAAAAGGTTGAGGGTTGTTGGTGACAAACAAAAGTGTGAGTACAAGGCTGCAATCTGGTTCATGCAGAGTGGCTGCATTGTTGTTATTGGTGAAATGCAGGAGGATTGGGAGGATGATGTTTGGGCGGACGCTTGAGGTGCTGTTGACACAGAGGAGTGTGGTGAGGGGAAGAAGGTGCTTCTTGGGGTTGTGCCCATAGAGGAAGTGCCACAGCAAAGGCATTGATGGTAGTAGTCATAGCCAGTTGCTGCTGTTGATGAAGATGTTGTGGGAGATGGCTATTGTCATTGTCATGCATCAATCACACTTCAATTGATGTGATAGGCCAAAAGGTTGGAAAATGTGATTCCCAGGGAATTGTAAAATCAAAGAACAGAATCATTTAAAAGCTTACAAAATGGCAGGGATGGTGATGATGGTCATGGTGTTTGATTTTCATTAAAAGATATTTATTAGCATTCAGCTAAAATACTATGAAAAACAAGGTGTATACTGAATTGGCAAGTGAATGCCAATGTGCTGGTTTAATAATGGAAACAGGAAGGGTTGTCACGACAGATGTAAAGTAAGGACAGCAAGTGTGACTTCAAAAAAGATCTGTTAATATTTTTGGATGCCTGTACCATGACATCATCTTGATTTGTTTGCAATTTTTTGTATTAAACTTTACTGACAGCAACATGAAGAAATCCTTTAAACATGAGGAGAGTATGAAATGATGGGAAGTTTATTACAGGATAAGTACTTAGCAAGGATAAAAATATCACAATAGTGATATTCTGACATTAGCATAAATGTAAAAATGACTATATCAAGAATTGTGCATGATACAAGGAGTTTCCATACCTTCTGATAGCTATTTAGGTTGATTCACAGCAGGATGACTGCTGTAATTCATGACGACAAAAAGATTTTTCATAACAAAAGCAAAGTTGCCAACATTAAGTTTCATCCAGACCCCACAATTGGGCACCTTACCCACCTTTGTGACACCTCAGATGTTGTATTTGGTCAAGCTATTTTCATGGCTTAAACATTGCACCTTGGTATGCCCATGTGAGCTGCCTGAGATCATTTTCCAAGCAGAAGTTTTTGCGTACTTAAGTGCATAGTTTGCCCATGCTCTGTGAGTTGGCCATCACTGTGATACTAGTTTAATTGTAGTCTGTAGTGTTTTTGCATGACATAGTGTCACATACAATAGTGGACAAGTTTTTTTAGGAAGCAACCACTACTCTCTGACACCATTGCTACTGTTGCATACCTCTGTAAACAGGAATGAATAAGTAATTCACGGAATTAATGAGTTACCAGTAACAGATTTCAGTTAGATACTTTGTAACATTGTTGAATAATGTCACATTTACTTGATGATATGACATACTATACTTATAAACTGGTATATGCACTTATCCTTCCAGACAGATGAATCTCTGCATGTACCCTTTGATCATGATCCAGACAATGAGTCAGTTTGCATATGAAAGGTTATGAAAGGTAACCAGAGTAAAATGGATTGAATGTACTTTTGTTAAATGTGATATTTTCCATGACGATTAAACACAAAGGTACTTCCAAATTTCTCTCTTGCCATGGAGATTCAGGTAACCTATGTACACAGTATCCTGCATTTTGGATTTGACACATGAAAATTAACTATATTCAGCTCACCAACAATGTACTAACAGTGTTCCAGAGACATGGTGCACACCAACAACACACCACAGTGAACCAAGAGTGTATTGTATAACACATGATATGATAGTATACCACCACTACACCATGAGCGCACACCTATCATACCAACAGCATACTACGTTGTACCACACAGACCATGAACACCATCTTTTCTCCTTCAAGGTAATTTTCAGTGTGCTATTTTTTGGTTTTGGTCCCACATGATGTGTTTGGCACGTAGGCAGCGTTACACCAGGCCAGTTCCTCAGACATGCTGTTTCTCTAGTGTTTACAGGATTGTAAACTGGTTGGCTCCTCTGTGTCAGTAGCAACACACCTATATTACAGGACAGCACAACTCTGGCGGTTTGTTGAGATATTCACATCCGAAACAAAACTCAAAAAACACAAAATGTACAAGAGCCACAATAGATTGGAATAATTTTTTGGCACAAAGTTAGCGTTCGTGACATCCAGTAGGTTAGAAAATTGGCGGGAACAAGGTGCTATGCCCTAAAAAGATTGAGTAAAATTTCAAGAGAGTAATTTTTGTTACCATGCTAAATTTGCTAGCTTCATCCAGGCATAGGTTGCAAGGAAAGTCTCTGTTGATATTTTGATAACATATTCCCATGTTTTTTTTAGTGCAATGAGAGCCTTCTTTGGAGCTGGAGAAACAGCTGTAAACTGATGCACCTTTCTCTTGTGGAAATGGAGGAGCGCTTAATAGTTTATTGAAGTTAACTCATCCAATTGAGGTGGCAACAGAGTGATGACAATAGAAATTGTCTTGGCAATGTAATGGTGGCCTGAGATTACAAAGCTACCTAAGAAACCAATCCTAACAACATGAGGAACAGTATGGTAACATTCACTGCATCAAGTGGCCAGATCCACATATTCTGTTGACATAATACATGGGGCATGTTTTGTAGGGCATCATTTGGTGTGACATTGGCCCTTACTGTGGTATGCCATAAAAACAGGCAATACACAAATTTCTTGCTTCTTGATCTTGTCTCAAGGGTTTTAGATTTGACAGCATTGGTTTTGTCTTTTTCAAGGAGTATGTATCAAAAGCAGGATTGTCATAACAGGTAGACTCTGTCTCTGTGTTGTTCCATACACCAAGCGGACCCTGCTGATTTTTAGTGTTGACATGCCCTCCTGCTTTGGCATGAACAGCAACAGTGCTGTTATCTTGCGTTCATGAGCCATCATACACTCAGGTCATTGGGATGTGCGCAAGAGCAATAGCAATAATGGAAGATGATTTCAATTGGGTATCCAATGTAATGTGCATTTCAGGCCACTGGAACTGGCATTGACACATTTAGATAGTCCAAGGAGCTATTTCTTGGCTGACAAGTTATAAAAACCACTTAAAGTTCCCATCAGTGCATGTGACATCAAGTTTGAGCAGCAAGAGAGAGGTTAGGTATGGATCTTATGAATTAAAGTATGTAATAATAGGTGAATGTCAATGTGTCCCTAACTACCATGGTCAAATTATCAAAACTGTGGGTGGTATGTGACAATAGGTGACAATATGTGACTCATGCCAGGATGCACTGGAGTTTTTAATACTTTTGAGTAAGTAACCAGAAACAAGAAACCAGAAACAAGAAACCAGAAACAAGAAATTATCTTTTACCAAAAACAGGATCAGTCCCATTATTATACACACAATATGTAAGAGTGAGTACTAAAGTGAGTTTTGAATTTTAAGTGACTTATGAGTGGCTTTTGCATGGGTTGGCAATGAGCTGTGAGTGCCTTTCAGGGGACTTGCTTTCCTTGACCCATCATTTGAACTTTGCATGGGCACTACAATGCATAGATTTTTTCTACTTGTGCTGCTGTATAAGGTTTTTGAGTCAGTTCAGTTGTTGTTGGTATGGTATGAGTGAATTGTTAGTCACTTCATATCAAGTTGAAAGCATGCGCATAGTTACCAAGTAGTTTTGAAAAAAGTGCAAGTAAGCAATCTTGTGAAAAAGTAGCTTTCTTGAATTTCTTATTATAACACATACTCTATTTTAAATAAACCTGTTACATGCAGACCTATGCCCCCTCAAGCTGAAAGACTCTTGTCACATCGAGAGACTTCCAATAGTTTTCCAATTAGCTTCTTAAATATCAGCTATTATGTCATAGCATCAAGGAGATGCCATGAGAACCACCAACAGGTGATGACATGATGGAGCACAATGCTGGTATGTTATTGCCAAGAATCATTCTTATATGTAACATTTCTTGGGATATACCAAGCAATAACGAGATGCTCTATTCTACATGCAATAAAAATGAGTCAGATTTTAAGTCATACTACCTTGACAGGATCCAAAGGGACGCGATGATTTAAATATTGTAAAGTCTTCACGATGCAAAGACCACAAGACGATACATTCAGCCCCCATGAGACTTATATTTCACATTTAATTTGTAAATTAGACACCTTTCACATCATTTCAATAGTTTTTTGGTCTCAACAAGACACACAACTTTGCCTCAATGGAAGTTTTGGTGAGATGAACTGACTATAAGTGTCAACAAGGCATGACTTTGGGATTTTTTGGATCATGTCACTTCCTTTTGCAACCTTATGATGGCCCTGATAGCCCTGGCCGCCCTGATGGCCCTGATGACCTATGGTGACAACATTTTGATGTCCATCATGACCCTCCATGAAGACACTTTGATGACCTTCACGACCCTCGGCGAAGACACTTTGACTGCCCTTCTGACAACTAGTGAATACCATGTGACTACTGACTACTCTTCATGACCTCACTGAAGACCCTTGTGACAGTATTGATGACCTTTAACAAAGAACTGTCACAAATAGGTAGAGTGCCTAATGATCCCATGTGGCCAAAAGGACAACAAAGTGACAGCAAGAACAATTAAAACCCCAGCTGACAACATGGGAAATCTTTGTGACAACCAAATAGACTACCCCTGACAACACTTGGATGACCTAAGAGACAACCAAAATATGACTAGAGCAACAAGTGGCGACTACCTGTAATGATCAATGTGACTATTGGGGAGTGACTTCAAAATTTCCTGCCAACATTGGATGACAACTGATTACTGTAGCCTTTTTAAAGTTCCTTCTGTTGCAGGTTTAGGTTTTTCCATCCACCTGCATTATTGGACAGATGTTTTCTGTCATTAGGATACAAAATGCAATATGTGTCATGGAGCCTAGCTGAAAAATGTGGAGAAAGAGATTTGGTGGACAGTGAATTATTTTCACCTCAAGCTTTCTATTTATTTCATGCTTCTTCTTGTACTGCACACCATTATTACCACACAAGTACCCAATTTGTTTCCTTAATATCATCACATCCGATGCTAAACATTCTTCCCTTTTTTGATTCATTATCAGGGTCTCAAAAGTCGTCTCATGAGTACGTTGTCTACTATTTCACCCTATTTCATCACACTTTCCTTTTTTTGATTCATTATCAGGGTCTCAAAAGTGGTCTCATGAGTAGCTTGTTTACTATTTCACCATATTTCATCACAGTTATACTTTCACTTTTTACATCAAAGTTATGGTCAATGTAAGACCCTTTTCGGTATTATCCTTGTCAAATGTCTTATATGGTGGGCTCTTAAGCTGCAGGGAGGCCATGTGAAGTAGCTGCATCAAAGATGTGATGGACAGTTCACATGATGATGTTGTTGACAAACATTGAAACAGTTAAAAAGAAGCTGATATCACATAATCCACTTGATGACCAAGCAAAAACCAAATTTGTAGTAGATTGGAGCAAGTGTCATCACAATACTATAGAGGGCATTCAGACAGAAAGTGATTTCACAAACCCAAAGAAGTCTTTTATAGAGGTAATATGAGAGAGGGTGGGAAGACTGATTCTCTTCTTGACAAGAATTGCATGAAGTGTAGCAAACCTCTGCTTCCCTTCCACAAGGGTGGCAGTGGTGACTGATAATAGACATTGAAGTCTACAAGAAGTTAGATAAAACTGTGTGTCAAGTGGCCCATTGCCATGATGAATGGTCACCCTTTGGTTGGTGTCAACAATGGCATGGTGCGGAAGAGGAATCACATGAGGTTTGAGTGGCGCATTGCCATGGACATGAGGAGCATGCAGTGAGGGCTGAAAATTGACAGGGTGTGGTCATTTTGGTGGGCTCTGGGTGGTCGGCATACTAAGGGGGCTTCTGTAGGCAGGTAGGTGTAGCATAATTTGTAAGCCTACATAGTAGCCCAAACTAACTTTCACCTGTAACCTACCCTACCTCTGGTATCCCACCTGTACACTTTGGTATCCCTCCCATACTGTGGAATCGTTATTTGGGCTGGTGGGAGTGTTACCAGTAGTCCACCAGTATGAGTCAGCAACCCTCCTGTACACTTCAGTAATACTCCTGTACCCTTAGGTAACCCTCCCGTAAACTTCATTAACCCTGTGATACACTTCTGGTCACCCTCCCATGCACTTCCGGTAACCTAACCATAAATATCTGGTATGCCACTGGTAAACATTTTTTAGCTACTAAGTAACATGAGTATAGCCAATATTTACATTGATATTGATTCTATATCTTACTGAGATGTTTGTTTTCCTTTAAAAATTTTTCCTCTCCTAAGGAGAAATATATGTGAACACTGGTTTAGGTCTGGAATTACTAGGCATGGGTACACTCCGGTAACCCGGCTGTACACTAGTGTACCAATTCATTACAGAAGTGTAAATGAGGGTCACCAGGGAACCCTCCTGTGCACTTGGGTGTTCAGGCAGGTTACTGGTGTTTTTTTGTTTGCATTAGTTGTTGGAGAAATTCCTTGAATGTTGCATTGAAAATGTGTAGAATGAAAAGTTTCTATCTTTCTGCCTGCCACACAGCAAAATCTTATCCTACATAACACATAATATGTTGCACAAGCTTCTCTCAAATCATGATCTACCTCACCATAAAATCATCAACAAATAGAATGGAAACACTGGGTCCATGTGAAATAGAGCAATGCCCACAGGGCAACAAGACAATGAGGAAACCTGTTCCTTCATGCCTTGTATTGGGAATTAATGCACCAAATGAACCGTAGGCAAATTTATGTTTTCATGTTCAGTATTGTGTGGATCCTACGAGCAGACATGACATGTTATGTAAGATGTGAGTATCCAACATAAGGGGAAATGAGAAAAGGTCTCCTACCACCCCACAAGAAGAGCCATGCCATTATCAAACCCAAAGTACCATCAAATGAGAATGGGTCCAAAATCTCTGTTTCAATGTGTGTTTTAAACAGAAATGGTTAACTTATTTTGAAATACTCTTAGTATTAAGATAAAAAGAGGTAGTACATATGGGGTAAAATTTTGGGGTACAGGGTACGAAAGGGTACAAACTTGAAATATCCCATAAGATATTGGTGCTACAGCATTGATGTCACATAATTTGTGGTCTTCTTACCTTTGCCTCATTGCAAAGAAGTCAACCCCAACAGGACAACAAACAAAGGTGTTAGTTCACAGAGAACAGAGATCAGTAAAGTTAGTAGAAAATATTAGTTGTGTAACTTGGCCTCACTCACAAGATCGGTGCTCCTGCATTGGTCTTATCAGACAAAGGTTTTGTGAATATTAAATGAGTTGTCACAAAATGCCTCAGAACTAAATAACATGTATTCAGTATCTGACGAGCAGACAAAAATGAAGGCAAATCCTGATTCAGAGGCTTAAGTGTTAATCTGAAGGAAAATATCAATGGATGTGACACCAGGCTCTATAATTGTTGAATAGAAGGAAGAGTCAGTGAATGATATGACAACTGACTAATTTATCAAGATCTCGTCCAAGTCATGCAAGGGTTTGCCTTCAAAAAATCATCATAGTCTGCAAAAGTCTTCAACCTTGTAAAAATGAGAACCAAGTCCAATCAACATCCAATCAAGTGTAAAGATTGAAAATATCAGCAACTAGCAACTAACTTACACCAAGTTTGTATGCATGTGCCATGTTCCATGGCTCAGCTGGGACATCTGTTGGCACTGAGCTAGTAGTCTGTACAAAGTACAGAAGAGGTGAATGGGCTGGTAAGTGAGGAGAAAACTTTTAGAGTTAGGGTTAACCCTAACCCTAACGCTAAGCCTAACGCTAACCTTAACCCTAACCCTAATGCTTCAAGTTTATTGGATGTAGACTAGGAGGCCTAAAATTTCCTTGAGGTTAGAGAGTTGATATGTCAAATATTCCTCCTAAAATAAATGTCGGAGCAGATGTATCTTCCCTAAACTAAGGAATAACATTTGGTAAAGGCGATTGTGTCCTATGGTAATATTGGATGAGTCCTTAATTCTCACAATAAAGATGAAGCAAGATCATATCATCTTAAAGTTCATATGTTTTGCACATTGACCCCAGATAAAGGTGAAAGTGTTCTGTTTGTTCTAGCAAGAGGAGCTTACAGTGTAGTGGCATGGTTGGATGACGCTAAGGGTTTGATGAATGGCTTTGAAGTCAGTTCTTGCTGTTGCACACTGTTGGATAAAAAAATACACCAAATGCAAGTCATCTTATCAATGAGAACAATCATGTCACTCAATCAAAGACACTCAACTCACACAAATTTTCTCCAATCAAATGGGTCATCAATTAAGTTGGTCTGAATATAGACAGGCCTGTTGTAAACCTGCCCACTCATCAATGCTATTGGATTTCATGGATCAATTGATGTCCCAAACTTCCAGACAAGCACGCAAACATGCAGAAACCATGCGTCAAAAAGCAGTAATATCAACAGTTATTTGATCTTTTATTGTACCTGGCATTTTTCCTTACGAAGTTTTGATGCTTTCTCTGTTGCTAACGATGAGCACAGTTTGTCAACCTCACAATAGCCACCTGATAGCCCCTGGTTCAACAAGATGTTATTGTCTTCTTCAGTAATTTTTTGTTTCTACGAAGGCTCACATGTTTGACAAAAGTTGCACAAACACATGCCATTATGATCTGTTGCATGACTAACAGACAGATATGAAAATATTTGCTCCTGCATCCTCTTTGACATAGACCAAGAATCTGCCTGATTTAGTACCCCTAGGTAATAAGAATTATAAGAACCTTTTCCTAAAATAAAAATGTACAATACCAAGTGGCAAGGACTCCCCAATAAAAGGGTCCATGGCCCCAATCCAAGAGGCATGGACTCCCCAACACAGAAGTCCGTAGCTCAACTCCCAGAGGGTTGAACTCACCAACACAGAAGTCCATAGTCCCAAACAAGGGAACGCCCTTGAGAAGGGTATAAACATACCAACATTGTGTAGAATATACAAAATGTTCGTTTCTGATGAAATGGACGGAACAACAGTTCCACTGCTCTTCCATCCTCACAATTGTACAAAAATAAGCTCATAAAAATAATTCTTTGACCCCTGTCGAAACTACCTTTGAAAATCACATTTAATATATTTTGCAACCAAACGGCTCAGGTCATTATCTTAAGACAGCCGTGATGTGACCTTCATGCACCAAAACCATTGACATCTACCAACTTGTTCCCAAGGTACGAGCAATATTTTTGTTCGCGAAAATTTTTGCTTGATCAATGATAACTCCAAAATAATCTTCGCAATTGTCAAATTTCTCTGGTTTTGTGATCAAAAAGCTCTCTAAAAAATTTCTTTGAGACCATCAAAAGTCAAGGTGATTCATGATAGAGAATTCTCACAAAATACCTGGAACCAAGACTTTCAAGAAATAGAAATAGAAGTCAAACATAATAGAAAGAAATAAAAAGTCATTTTCAAACTAACCTCCACAAGACACCCGCCTTTTTCAAGGCCTTATTCTATAATACTTCCCTTGGAGAGACA
>JABMIG010000151.1:112500-385074 GCA_013187285.1 Cyclotella cryptica
TGGGTAGTAGATGAGATGACCAAAAGTATAAGTTGAAAAACATAAGACACAAGATACATCCCCACCTTTTTGGTCCCAAAAAGGATGCTTCACCCTGGTGCATCCCATCAATTATTGAGAGATGCAATGGAGTGGAGTTTTTACATGGCTGTAGTGACATGTGCTAAAGCTGGGAGTGCACCAGCAGTGCAATAACCAATTAGTTAATTAAGAAATAAATGAAGGAGGGGGAAAATCGGTGAAATGGACAACACTTTCAGAATATTTCATGAAGACAACATGTAGAAATTTTTTTCTGAATGTTCATGTAAGGGTTTACTAGCAATTTGCATACCAAAATAATTATTTCATGAATGCTAAGAAAAATTGCAGGCAACATACATGCTCCAGGAAGCCAAATGGAATATTTAAATGAAAACAGCCTTATAGAGCATAGATATATCTTCTAAACAAAAATCTCCGTCACTTGAGTGGCCTCCAGCAAGATAGAGATAAAACGGCATAAATATCAATAATACGCATGAATGTACAGGTGTTAACGTTGCCATTTCTCATGCCGTTATACGTCGAGAATACCGAGAAACGGGGCATGTGGGGGATTATGAAAAATCATACAATATTCGTATGATTTTGATGTGTCTCAGATCACGATACACAAAAAGCATGACCGCTAACATAGTTCGCACTTTTTTGCGACTCGTCAAAATCATACAAGATTTGTATGATGGCTAGGTCGAAATCGCGGGAAGTTGTATTATTGTAGAAAAATTGGGGTAGGATGACTGCCCCAAGGTAGATATATGCTAGTTAGCCAAGAAGGTACCATAGAGTACCATAAGTTAATGACCATCGTGTCCAAATTTCGAAAGCACGTGAAAATGGCTATGGGTAGGTCCAAAGTACAACAATATTACGAAGTCGTTGGGGGCCATTTCCTCCCCCATGAAATAAGACTGCTACAAAAAATTGAAGTGACAAATATTATATGGACCACTCACAGCCCCTGTGCTCTACAACTTTTGAATGAGATGTTTGAGAAGGCAGCCATGATAAGCCAGGGAGATGGGATTTGACTGTTGACAAGGAGTGAATCAGCGATCTTTTTAATTAAAAAACGAGTGAGATGTAGCAAAATTACAAAATGAAAATTGAAAGCACGCACTTCCTCACTGTGCGAGTATGGCCCCAGCTGGTAGGGTTTCTAGACACGCAGCTCCAGACTCAAGACCATGGCTGGAGGCTTGGAATTTATATTAGCATGGAGTGTTAACATACAATGAGTAAAGACATTAGCAATCTACATGAAGGAAAATTGTAAGAAGGAAGAGTGGGAACTATCTCACCTTTTCTCAGCCGCCCCTTCTAGAACTTGTGTTGTCGAGAGCTGCTTGATGCTTGATTTCATTGTTATCAGATGAGCAGTGATGTCAGCAGTGGTACATTTGGTCTGGGGGAGGAGATGCCAGTCAAACAGTGGATGGTGTGAAACATTCAAATATAATGTAATGCAATGTCAGTATTTATTAAAAAACGGAAATGTGTTTTTGCTCACCTCTCTATGGCGTGCACGATTGTCGAGGGGGCATTATGAGTTCGGTCAGGGGGAGGAGACATGAACAAAGCAATTTTCAATTGAAAAAATGATATTGATCTTACCATCAAATTAAGAAATGGGGGGAATTTTTACCTGCGCTAGCAATCATTCATTGTTTTGTTGCCAGCATGGAAGTGGCTGCAGCGACCATTCTGTGGCAATTGCTCGCGGGGGCATCGCAAGTTCAGTCTAGGGAGGAGACGTGAGCAAAGTAAGTTTCAATTGAAAAAATGACATAGCAACTTTACATCAATATAAAAATTGGGAGGAGTGTTTTTAACGTTGCGCTAGCAAATCGTTTTCCAGGACGAAAGCAGCTACGGCGGCCATGCCATGTTTTTGGATGCAAGATGAATCTACAGGGGTTGACAAGGACGGAAGTGGAGATCCCATTGTGGTCGCAGGCGCTAACCTTTAGACGCAGGCAGAAGAGAGTGGTTGGGGTGGGTTATGGCGATAGAAGGCTGTGATCGTGAAGAGGAGCCACAACCAACTTCAAGAGGCAACGGGGTCATTGAGGTTCTACTAAACGGAATTCCTATTTTTACGAGGGCAGGCATCCTACCTTAATTATATTTTTAACGAGCAATTCTTTTTGGACTAGAAAATAACATGGGGGAACAAACAAGATACCGTAATTACCGGTGTATAAGAACCACCGGTGTATAAGATCCACCACTGCAAAATGACCCATTTCGCCGGACATTTTCCGTTTTCGGCCAGTTAACACACTCTGTTGCCTATAAACCTTGGTCATTTAGATTCTCCTAATTGGGAGCAATACGCCCATATGTATTGGTCCACGTGGGTCCCATTATTCGCTGAGTTACAGTACGATGACTGAAAACTCACCACACATCACGCACACAACAACCACACACATCACACAACATATCTCGCCACAACAATCGTAATGCAGTACTTGTACCTTACATGACAAGTAAATAGGGGACTTACTTCAGATACATTTATTTTTTCATCGCGATGAGGACACTAGCTTGATTCGTAGTATAAGAACCACATATTGTATCTTTTGTAAATGACCCGACATTTTCCGGTTCTTATACACCGGTAATTACGGTAGGCAAAAATATTTTCAGAATAAGGTAGGAATCCTACCCCAGTTGAAGTTGGGCTACGCACAAAATGGCCCGTATCCTGCCCAATTCTGGACTTTGTATGATTTTGATGGTTGCTGATCGCACCCTTATCGCCAAATACATGGCATGAGGATACAAAGGAACGATAGGAATCGCTAAAGTTTTCGGTTCCTTCTGTAAGGAAGCAAGACATCTTCCCGTCACTGCAAATCGCAATTTTTTCATTTTTTCCATGCCGAACAATAACCATGTCACTGTCTCTCGTGTTCACAATCCTACACCACCTCCGTAGCTGTCTGCACTCCATCGTATCCTTCGTGACCGGATTCACCCGCAACCGCCACAGTCAGCCCTCCGGCCTCTTCTTTCCCCTGTCGACCGTCCAATCGCTGACATTCGACAATGGCGTTCAAGTACGTATCGGGAAGCAAATTGCCGAGGGAGGATTCAGTTTCGTCTTCGAGGCTGTCGTCGTATCTGACAATGGCGCTGCCTTGTGGAGTGGCGATGCCGACATGCACGCCGATGGCAAGGCAAACAGCCGTAATAATACCAGAAAAAGCAGGTACGCACTCAAACGAATCAATTGCTCCGATCGCGAAGTGCTACAAGCCTGTCGACACGAGGCGGGCGTTCACCGCTCTCTTCCGCGGCACGACAATTTAATGGAGCTTCTCGGGCTCAAGTTTGAACGGGACGATCATTTCAATCATTCACGTGGAAATGCAACGGAGGAGTATAACGTCTGCTACATGCTGTTTCCTCTTGTGGAGAAATCGTTAAGGGGAGAAATTAATGAGAGACATTTGTTGCAAGACAGCAGGAGTGCCACGTTTTCACAGCGAAGAGCTTTTTCCACCAAAGAAATACTAGCAATGTTCGCTGGCATACTCGACGGGATAAGCACCATGCACCAATACAATATTTCACACAGGGATCTCAAAATAGAAAACATATTATTGAGAGAACGTCCAACCACTTACCGAGACGAGAGACATCTATCCATCTCGGCAGCAAGTGCGCGCTACACACCCATCCTCATGGATTTTGGATCCGCCGGTCCACTCTCCCTACAACTCAATACTCGACATGCCGCGCTCTCGGCCATTGAAACAGCCGCACAGCACACGACGTTGTCCTATCGACCACCCGAACTGTTCGAGGGGGGGATACGGCATGACCCAATGGGAAAAGACGTACTTGACTACGGGAGAGTCGATGTGTGGTCATTGGGTTGCGTCTTATTCGGGATGATGCACGGATGCAGTCCATTCGAGATGGAGTTCGTACGAACGACGGATCATCGATACGATTCCAACCATATGGTAGACGAGATCAGAATTGTGGAATGCTCGCAATTGAGGGTATTGGGTGAGGTGCCTTATCCTCCTTGGGCATCCTTGAGGAACAGTCTTGAGCCGAATGTTGTCAAGGATGCAAGTATTAATGGACGATATCCTCTCGCTCTTTACGATTTTGTTCGCTTAATGGTTTGTCATGATCGAAGAACAAGACCGGATGTTAAACAGGTGAGAGCGAGGTTTTGTGAGCTGTACTTGGGGTTGGTAGGAGAGCCATGGCGTGATGAAAAAGGAATGCTTGGGAAGGACATGAGGGGTGAAGACGAATTTGATTCGCTGATTGCAAATAGAGAATTCGTGTGAGAATTTTAATATCACGGTTCATCTGCGACCTAAAATCACATCATAGGTGCAAGTAACAGGGTAATCTTAATTATCTATTTTATTGCTAAATAATCAAACTTAAATTATTCTTATGATCGTATTTGAAAAATGACTGAAATATGAATTGAGCGTATTGGTCTTGTCCTCACTCGCCAGTGCCATCATTATCGACTAACTTTACTACAGAACTCGTTTTTGCAACCACGGCTTTCTATTCATCTGCTTCAATCTGGCCTGAGTAGCCTCCACTCTCCTTTCGTGTCTCTTCTTGGCATCCTCTCTACCAATCAAAGCCTTGAGCTCCTTATGAAACGCTGCTCCTGCCACCATATCCTGAAGAATAGTGCCAAACTTCTTCGCAGTGAGCAATAACAATATTTGACCTGCCGTTTTTCCTCTCTGCGGGGTTTGGCCGGGTTTGGAACCAAAGATTGTGTTGCCGCTGTTCCCCACGCCACCTTTTCCACCAGACCCACGCTCGTAGGAATGTTGCCATTTGATACCGAGTTGTGCCATATCTTCCACACGGGGGGTACGGACACGTTGGTGGTTGCCCATAAGGTTGGATTTGCCATTAGATAAATTGTTGAGTTCAGACTCCAAGAATTCACATAATTTAAGTGTGTCTTCCACAAGTTTCCCCTCCAGCTCGTCTCGTGTACCTTTGGGTATGTTATTTAAGTCTTTGGAATCGATAGAGTACGACTTGTCCATGGCTGACTGCTGCGCTTCAGACCACATCCGTGCAATGGACTTGGATGCTTCCATCATCCAACTTCGGCAGTCGTCCAAGTCCCACGTGGCTGCGGCTTTGGATTCAAATGGTTGCCCTGTCATAGATTGAGCTGTGGCTACAGTAGACAAGGCACCGCCACCTATCCCTCCATGTGACACGGCGGTTGTGTCCAGTAACAGTCCTCCTTTGCCTGGAATATGGTGCATTTTTGGGCCAGATGTTCGAGAAAATTGCGAAAAACAAGTATTCATTAAGCACACATTACTCACCTGCCAACGAAGCGCTATGCAAGTCATTTCGCCGACTTGCTCTGGCATTCAACACCTTTGGTTGCGCCTCGTCCTCGTCGCCGGCTTTGCTATCATTCCCATCGTCGGCCTCTCCCGCCCTCCGCTTGAGGATCCTCCTCCCGTCTCGACTCAACTGATCAAAGGCCTCGCACAAACAAGCGGCCAGCACGCCCTTGAACTGTTGCACCATTTCACGGTCGTCACGAAAACCAGCGAATAATTCTTTAGCACGTTGAACAACCGCCTCGTGCAACCCCAGGGCATCACCAGCATGGGCCATTTGATAAAATGCATCTTTTTTCTGTCTATCTTTGTAACCTATTCGAGTCTTTTTCTCGTCCTTTCCAAATTGGGATATGTTCATTTCTGTATAAGCATGAGCATTCCGCAACACGTTTTCAATGTTGCGTTTCCCTCCAGAACCGTACCCTCCCATGCCGGCACCTGGCTGAAAGGATACCCCGCCGAGCGTAGTAGACATATTGTGACTATCCGAAAACAATGGATTGGGAGCATCACCGTGATGATTACGATCTTCTTCTCCCTCAAATTTTCGGTATTGCGATCCCTCGTGCATGATGGATTCCGAGACGACAGTTCCACAGGTTGTACAGATGAGGTCACCGTTTTTGCGATCTAGGATAAAGGAAGACTGGTCATTGTTGTTGCATGTGTTGCATCTTTGCCACTTGCGAGTTGAAATGTAATATGATTTGTCCAGTGGTTGGTTGAAGCCGATGAAATAGCTAACTTATGAAACGGCATCATCTCAATTCTACAAGCCAACAACAATGACATTCGAACGTACCTGCTCAACCTCACTCCGTCCCAGCCGTTTAGCAACAGGGATCTCCTTCTCCTCCTCTTCCAGACTGGCCGCATGCGCACTGCTATGAGTCCCCATTCCCAAGACGACGGTATCGTGAATCCGACGTCGAATGTTGTTGAGTTCCGCCATGGAGAGTTCGGGACAGAATAAGTCAGCAATGCGCCGGGGTGTTGTGGACATAACATCCATTTCGGTGCTGCGTTGTCGAAAATGAATACATGTGCGTTGGGGTCAGAGATGACACGTGACTTGAGATACATTTTTCATGTTCCCATTCTGTGATGTGACTCACCGTGCCGAAATCGAACGATGCAACCCACTCCCAATCTTGATCAATTGCTTCAATGTCAAATTACCGGCGGATTCCAATATTTGTTCTACTCCACTCTTCTTGTCGCCAACACTGCCATTGTCACCATTACTGTTCAAGTCACACAGCGGTACACATGTGACCGTGTCCACCACCCCGCCCGCCACGCCGGCCAATCCATTCACTAACCCACCCAGCGTCAATCGCGACAAAATGGCGCCTTCCCCTTCGGACACTGTGTTGTTGGATTGCTTGGAAAAGCTCGGATCGAGAATGCCGTTGGCGTCTCCCTGCTCCTGATCTAGTCGCTGCCTTTTGGGCTGGCGCTCGTCGCCGTTGCTGCCTCCACTTTCCACGGTGTCACTCGCCATGGAAAGACTGACGAGAAGATTCTTCAGTAGTAAATTCCCCAACGCGACTCGTTCTTGATACGCCTGCTTCTCGGCGTCATCAACAGCGGCTGCGTTGTCGCCGCCACCGCTGGGTGGTTTCGGGAAAAGCATTCCGCCCGTGTTGGCCACGCCGGGAGAGAGGGAGCGAATCCATCGTTCGATTTCGGGGGGAGAGAGATCCCACAGTGGCTTGGTGTGGTTGTTGGGAGTTGGGCGGGACGGGGTGGCGGCGGTGCTCATGGTCGCCAGATATTTTATATGTCACGTTGTACGTGGTGCACTCTGCTCTACTCTGCTCTTGCCCTATGGTATTGTACATACCATACTCTTGCATGCAGCTTTTGCCCTGAGTCCGGAACTGTCCGGAAGCGAGGGAAAAGTACCTATCAATACGTAGGTAGCAATAGCTGTAGATAAGGTGAGAATAAAGAGGAATAAGGCCCTTTTAGTTTACCCACCAACATAATGAATTGTATAAAGCACTTCTCTACTGGGAAGTAAAAAGTAAGTGTTGAAAAAACAGACAACTTCTTTTTCGCTTACAACCCAGAGGGTCCCCATTTTTATATCGATTTGCCCAAGAACAGAATATGAGCAAGAAAGAGGCAGAGAAATCTTCGAATCATAAATATATTGAATTTAGAGCTGAATTTAGAGCTCGAACACTAACAGTCTCATCACAACTACAAACCCACTAGCCCTAAGCCTTCACAGCAGATACATTAAGTATTTCAAAGAGGCTTATTGAGCATCCAATAATCTGCAGTTTTATCTCCTTCTCACCACCCCCTGCATCATTGCCGACCAAAGATGATATCATATCCCTTGACTTCATTTTAAGCCCCTACCCTATCCCTACAAGAGCTTGAATACCAAAGGATTGTCTTGATCCCTCTTCTCCCATATGGAATTAAGTGGTATTGCTCCCTTTTTTCCTCACAGATATGTTATCATCAAAATTGTTTCCCCTATATCTCCAAATCCATCTCAATGCCATGTGGCGAAGAGCAAGCGTGCTTGAAAGCACTGTCCCACAGTACATCTCAAACTCATCCCCAGATTGTTTGTTGATCCATCATGATAGATTCAAACAGTCTTAATCAACAACTGGTGGTCCTTCAAAAATTAAAAGACATGAACGATCCAACACAGTTAATTTTTCATCAGTCAATCACAAACACAATACATTGATCAAGTGATAACACAGCCTTTCCTCTTACCTTCCAAAACTAAAAATCTGTTGTAAACAATCAAGGACAGTAGTTCTGATCATGTCTCCACTGCAACCAACTCTTTATCTACCAAGAGACTATAGATTTACAGTTTCACCTTGACACTGAATCACTAGAGCCTCACAAACAATTGTGTGGCTACTCTTGCATCATCGGCCATCAAGCCTAATAGTAAACAGCTTCCAAATTTCACTGGTGACATGGGTATCTTTTCTTACTTTGCCTATTGCATCAACACTATAAAGAAAGGTCATTTCTCTCCTGGTCCTGGAATGGGTCAAACTACAATGATTTCATGTTGCGAGGATCTATTTCCTTTTAGTGCATTTACATCTACATGTGCACCACGAGAAAATGGTCTTTCTGCACTCAATCATATATTCAAGCATCTAGGCCTCCACTTTATTGGAAACAAAAGCCTCAGGATAATTCTTGTGCCAGCCTTGAATACAGAGTAAAAATCTCTGTGCCATATCACTCCATTGTGCCTCCTCACACAAACCTTTTCTCAACAAATCATTCAAACTCACCTTATATTTCATGTCTAGACAATGACACCAACCTTGCAATCATATGGTAAGTACAATCATCAAATGAAACTTCTGCTGCCATATCCATATTCTGTAGCATAATTTCAGTGTACCCAACATCCAGCTTGGGACTTCCATTTCTTTCTGTTAAAACTTATGCAAGGTGACAATGTTCTTCAAGATGTAATCAATGTTGAAGCAGTCAACTTTGCTGATTGTGAAATGAAACTTTACCTACCTCCAACACTCTTCTAAAATCAACTCTTCTCTACAATTACACAGCCCCCCTACAAATCATCCTTGAAAACTTCAAACTGATCACACCAATCTTCTTGATGCAGATGCACCCCTTCATAAACTTTCCATGCTTGTCACTAGACAGCTTGCCAACAACTTGCTCCACCATTGAGAACTCCAGCACTCTAACAGACAAACAAACAAATTCTTAATGAATTTAATTTGTGAACAAAGTCCACAGTGTAGGAGGTTATAGAGACTACCTGGTGTATTGTTGCGACCACTAGCAGACATATTGCTTGACCTTAGGCTTTGGCCTAGTAAGGTTTCCAGAGTGCATCACAGTAAAATAAATTTGTATGTGTCTGGCACATTTTTACAGATGACTTTTTTCTCCCCCCCCCCAATGTTGTTAGTGGAAATCATGAACAAAGTTCAAAAGTACTCACTGCACATCATCATTCCATTGATTCAAGTGATACACCAGCCCTAACAACTATCAAAGCAAGGTGCCCTGACCGTCCAGTCACTTCAAAACCGCTTTGTTGCAGGAAAAACATACAATAATTTGTGAAGTGCACAAATCTCCAAAATTTCAAACAGTATCTACTCAAACTTGATCATTTTTGACCCTTATAACTTTGGTATCAAGCTACCTCCACTTCAACTGAATTAAGGGGCAAGGACTCCATTTTGGAGTCAAAGAATGGTGAAGGCAAATTATTTCCCCAATTTTTATCATGTAATTATCAAGAAGCACTCACCTTCTTTGGGACAGATTCACATGCATCAGGATGGAAGGGGAAGAGCATCAAAGGGTGTCTCCGGTTTCTCACTCCTTGTACTGCCATTGAAGACAAAAGACAGGATGTGTATTTGTGAGTTGAAATCAATGTGAGTTCATTGATATTTCCTTTTTACCCAGAAGCATCAAATATACTCACATTTCTAAGACACAACAAAACAATCAACTCAAAAGGAGAATTCAAGACAGAACCTTTGAAATGAATGCATGTGAATTATTTCCAGAGGGCTATGTCACTCAAGAAGGTAGGATTGATGGAAAAGGTGGGGAGCAAAATGATGGGAGTTGGCTCAATGCATTCAGTCCCTTGTCTTGAAAACTCAACAATCTCCCTTCAACTTTTTTGAGATCTGGAATAAATTTTTGACTAACATCTAGGCAAACAATTCGATGCAATGTAACCTTTTCAATATTGTTAGAAAAGATTTAATGTCAATCATAAATAATTCTCATGTTGAAGTAAAATTAATCAGAATTTGATCGAATTGAAATAAATTGCCTTCCATCATCACTGATCACTAAATTACATGGACATCATTATTGACAAAATTCTCAACACAGTCCTGTGAGTGATGAAATTTGCCCACAATGTCAAGACTTCAATGCACAGAAAGTGCTAGACGCCTCCCAAAACAAAACAAAAACATCGGTTAGGAAAGAAAGTGCAAGGATCATGGATTGGGATAACAGAGAGTGAAAATGATTGGACCATGAAGAGAAATGAGACATTGTGCTTGATGTGCCCCCGAGGATGAAATTGGTTATTTTGTTATTGTCAAATCTTTACAGCAAAATGGTGAACACCGAAAGGAGGAGAATACTTTTCTGCTCTTTGCAGCAGATACAAAATTCAACAATCAGCCTTAGGAATCAAAGCAACGATAGCTTGTTTAGATTGTGTTGCAATCTTGGTTAGACATTTATTATATTCAAGTGTGCTGCTCATAGTTCTTTATCAGGAGAAACTGTCATCTCTCTTCAATTCTGCAAGAAACAATAAACAAATCATCATACAATCAATGAGAACATTTAAATGATTGTAACTCACAGAACAATTTTCTTGCAATCTGAGTCAACGATGAAACACACTAGGTACACACTAAAGGTTTCTTCCTCCTAATTAAGTTGACAACCACTGGCTTGTAGTAATTTACTACTGGTCATAATGATCTTCCTCCTAATTAAATTGATAACCAATGGCTTCTAGTAATTTATTACTGTTCATAATGATCGGCACATGTAGACTAAAGTGCATTGGTAAACTATGAAACATTATGGTAGGCACCTCAAAAAATCCATCAGTTGTGAATATGCAATGAGTAGTGGTAATGGCAGCAGCAGTCAAAGTATCACCAGTTATGTGTACGTGATTTCATTTCTTCTTTTTAGTTAAATTTTTTTTTACTATCAAAGGAATGTTAGCATTTTTTTGACCCAATGCAGACGTGTCTTTATACTTTGATTCAACATGCACAAAATGAGGTCCCTGCCTAAAACCATCACATTGAATTGGCTTCTTGGGAGGACATGAAACAGCAATGTAAATCCCTAGTTGTCTTGGCTGCTAAGGAACATTACCATTTACATAGGATCACTGCAATGGCAAAACAACAGCTTCTTCCATGGTTTTTCCTTTGTTCTCAGTTGGTTACTTAGACATGATATTGAAAAAATATGAAAGACATCAATTGATGTGTCTGCAGAAAAAAATGCAGTTTTGTGTCAGCAGAGACATCAAATGAATCCTAATATAATTATAAAGCCTATTTGCAAAAATCATGTTGCTGGCCTCCCAGAAACAGAACCCACTTCCATCTAGGTAGAACAAGATTACCATTTAAGGTGAGAAGGGATCAGAAAAAAACAATCATGCCGTCATGTAGATAAGTTCCATACAACAACGAAATGCCTACGAAGACAAGTGGCCGTCCATCACATATGAAGAAACACTACACTTAATTTCATATCTGACACCTGATACCCTTCTTAATCTTCTGGAATACCCTTACAATTGTTGGAACTGATGAGGCTTATAGCTCAAAGAATTCTTCATAAATCACACAGTCACTACAACAACACCTTGCGGCATGCCTAACTGATTCCATGAGATGCTTTGGTCCGCAAACAAACACACAAGGATTCCTTGAATCTTTCAACGGGAGAAGTATATTATGTAGATCTGGCCGTCCTGTGCTGTGTTCCTGATAAGAAACTAGCGCTTGAGGAGAGGATGTCTGATCATTTTCTGTCACAGTTGAGTAGTTGTCTACTTCCGTGGACGAACTCATTGGAATTTTGCAACATATTCTATTTTCACCAGAAAAATCAACAAAGAAAATAGCCAAACCAATAGACAAAACACTAATGAAGAACAATGGTAGAATTCTTGTTGCCATTGCATCCTTGCTTTGAACTCTCTCAAACAGTAACCAAACCAGCCATAGACCCGCAGAAAATATGGAAGTGAATACAACGAAAGAAAACTTGTTTTGGGATACGTGTTGATTTATCCCTAGAGAGAAATAACACGGTATCATTGGAGATGTCACCGCACAATATTGGGAAGATGATTCTGGACAGATGGTTATTGTGTTATTTGTCGAAGGTGATAGATGAGTTCCTGTATGGTGCATAATGATATCCAGGGAGAAAGTCGGCTTCTCGTCATACGGACGAGAGTACTTTAACATTTCCGAAAAGTAATGCTCTTCCACATAATGGACAAGTGAAACATCACGGCAAATCCAGTGCAATTCCAATGATTTAAGATCCTTTGATGATGTCAACGAGGTCTGTTGATGGACTACATCGAGTAACAGTGACAGATATGGCGTGATTCCAATTCCTCCGGCTATAATAATGACTTTGTCATGACTGTATAACTGCTGCATCCGATAATAACTACCATGAAATCCAGTGATGTGCATTGGTGGGATAACAGCGTACGGCAGTTGTTGTGTTTCCATGTCTTGTTCCGTGAGCAGTTGCGTACTATTTCGTCTTTCTAGAGAGTAGTTAAGACAACTTCCAAGTTGGAATGTAAACGTCCCTGTCTCGCGAATGAGTAATCGAAGACGATCGTGACAACCCGGAATCTTGTTCAATGTGAAAGGGTGCTTAACAATCGATATTTGCGGTATATGTAGATATCCACTTTGACCTGGTCGATACTGCTGAACTGCTTTGTAGGAAGCCTCAAATACAATATCCCAAACTGCAGCATTCGGTCTCTGGAGAGTTGGACACGATATCTTTGTAACAGACAAGATACGAGTTCCTCTGTCACAGCTACGACGTTCCATCCAGTTTTGAATGTAGGTTGGCACTGTAGTGCTTGCGTAATATAAGATGCTGGGGCACAGATAAAGAATAGTTCGATTGTAATGTAGTGTTGCCATGATGATGAAGCATGGACCAGCAGTAATATGAATTCTGCACGATGACAAAACCGATACAATGAACAATGGTAGAGGGAAAAAACAGAGCAATAATACACAGCATCCACTTACAAGTAAAACAACCGATAGTGGTGCCTCCTCACATATCCAACACTGGCGACCCCTAAAACAATGAGAGCCACCATGCCAATCACACCAGTCAAGTTGAGGAAAAAATCATAACAGGTGCATTTTTCATGGTAACATGCATACCCCAATCTATCATCTACTGAATCATTGTCACTTTCATCAAAGGAAGATCCAAAGAAAACACTTCTCCAACAAGACCTCTGAGGGAGATAGCCGTACCAAAACGATCTCTTGATCCAACTGTAGGTTTCTTGATGACTAAGAGTATCGTTCCGTACAAACACATTCCACCATCTCCAATATGCAATGATCAAATGCAACGTCCCATGCATTACAACTCCGAAAATACCCAGTCGGCCTGCCCATTTGTGAATGACCACTGCCTCCACAGGTGACCATCGTGACAACAGTACAAGAGGACTATGTTTCGAAATCGGAACGAGCAAGTGAGCCATTGCGACCAATGCCAATATGGCTGAATCGTTGGCGATATGTTGTAACATTTTACGACGCCAAATCGAAACTTGTTCTCGGATGTCAATATCGTTGAAGTGCTGCTCGAGGTCAGCTTCATTCAGGTTGGGGAAGGTAGGATAGTCGCCCACGGCAGATTGATAATGCCGCACCATGTTGGAAAAGTAAAAGACTAGGCATGGGATCAGAACGAATGCTATCGAGAATAATGTTGGCGAGTCTAAGATTGTAGGGAGGATTGATTTGCATGCTGTTCTCCGGTGTCTTTTGCATTTGATTGACAAGAGATTGCAATGTTGGCTTCGTTCCAAAGCACTCGTCTCCGTTTCAGAGTTGTCTTCGACCTGTCTGAAATCTCCCGTTTGAGTGGAATCAACGTCACCGCCACAGGGGTCAGCAGTCAGCAGCAACGCACAGGCGGCACCAGCAACCAGCAACGGGATCGCAAACACAACCAGCACCAGCGCGCCTGCCTTGATGTCATCGTTTTCCGTTGGCACAACATAGTTCATAAGTTGACGGAATTGCGTTCGACCACGGGACGATCCACCGAGATAGAGATAAAGTTGAGAGATGCAGAGGCATTGTGCCGTGATGGTGATTGCGACCCGTCGAGGACTCGGCATGGTTCGACGGAGGAACAATGGATGTGGTAAGGTGAGCTGTGCTGAGTCTGACCGTGATATTCTGGCGTCGGCGAACGCTGAAACGGAAATGTGATGTATTATTCACTTCTTGCCTTTTATTGCGACAAGGCGATGTGAATGAGAGGGTGGCCTCGTCATTTCGATGGAAGATAATCCTCATGGTTCAATCACGCCCGCTCATTAAACAAGAAGTGAGATGCAAGGGCATGGGTCGCGACAAGTGAGCGAAAAATCTGGCATGTGCCAACTCGTGCAAACGCGTGCCTGAGCGTGCTAGGTAGGGAAATAATGTGGATTGACTGTGTTAAACAAGGGCAACTAGGTGGCGTGGTCTCGTTTTGACGCACGGACGTATGGTATTGTATTGTACTGTCCGCTCGAAGAACACGCACGGGTAAGACAAGGACAAACGTCCAAGCGAGTCGTATACTTGTCTCAAGAAAAAAGTTTGTTACCTATAAGAACATTGTAAATGTATTTGCTCTCTCGTAATTTTCAATTTTCAACATTAGACAGCATTGAGTACTTATATAACTTCTTCGTATCTACATCCAAACAACAACGGCATTTATAGGTAATGCCACTGACCACAGGAAACAGTTAGGTCATCATACAGGCATCCCTTGACGCCCTCCTCTTCCCTCACCTATGGATAGGTTGTCTCTCTCCCATACATTACAACACGCTACCATAGCTGCTCGCAGGCTGCTCGTGGTCCCTGCACTCAACTCCATTCAAGTGCAGCAACACTGCATACGGTATTGTAACCATGTGGAGATCGACGCTACTGAGGGGCCTCCATCGCCGTCCGTCATGTACATTGACAGCCTTTCCATGTCTCAACAGAAGCCCACCCTTGCCATACACCCTTCACGGCGACATCAACTCACGCAAACGACCGCAGCTTTCCAACACGTTCCGGCAAAAGTCTTCTATGCCGAGCTTGAACAACGGTCAAGATGTGGAGTCGTGTCGTGAGTCATCGAAGAACTTGTGTGGTTATTTGGGGAAGATTTTGAATGCCAAGGTGTACGATGTGGCGGTGGAAACGGAATTGCAGCATGCCAAGAACTTGAGTGAGGTGAGTTTTTGATTCATTTTGGGAGTGTAGTTTATTGAGTTTTTGATGCAGTGATTTGTGTGGGATTCTTCTCAGTTTGATCATTGAGTTTTTGTAGTCTCAATTTGGTTATTAGTACCAAATGAAACTTTGTGATCAACATTCATGTGGTCTTTACTCTGTAGTTTGAGTCTTTTTCTGGCTCCATTCATAGTCCATCATCGACACCAACACAACATTCTTATCCTTCGTCTTCGTACTCTCTCCTTTTATCCAGCTACTCAACAACACCATCCTCCTCAAACGCGAAGACACACAACCAGTTTTCTCCTTCAAAATCCGCGGTGCCTACAACGCCATGGCATCTCTTCCCAAATCCTCTCTATCTCGGGGAGTCGTCGCATGCTCCGCCGGGAACCACGCACAGGGCGTTGCCCTATCTGCCAAAATGCTGGGATGCCGTGCCGTTATTTGTATGCCCCTTGCTACACCTTCTATAAAAGTTAATGCCGTCAGGGGACATGGGGGTGAGACGGTGGAAGTTCGATTGTTTGGGAATAATTATGATGAGGCTGCTGCCGAGGCGAGGAGGTTGGAGAAAGAGGAGGGGTTGGCCATGATTCATCCCTTTGATGATGAGAATGTTATTGCAGGGCAGGGGACCATCGGTGAGTTGTCAGGAATCGTGGGCTTGTTCCTTCATGTGGTAGTAGTGGATACAGGAATTGAGGTACATTCATTCATGTGATCGTTGCAAATAGCCTTCAGTTTTTCCGTGTGGAAAAAACTTACATCGAAATGGCTGATGGATCGTTTCATTATCTGTTTGTACATCGTAATGCTCTGTGTCTCAAAACAAATGACCATTCAACCTATGGCTCATCATCATTATTTTACGTTGCCAGGTCTTGAAATCCTCAAAAAATGTGTCAGTCACCATGTAGATGCCATCTTTGTCTGCTGCGGAGGCGGGGGCATGCTCGCCGGCATTGCCGCCTATGTCAAACAAGTCCGCCCCAACGTTAAAATCTACGGAGTCGAGGCCGCCGATGCAGCAGGAATGACGGCTTCTTTGGAAGCTGGTATGGTAGTCACATTGCCGTCCGTAGGGTTGTTTGCTGACGGGGCAGCGGTCAAAACGGTGGGAAGCGAGACCTTCCGACTTTGTGAGAAGTATGTGGACGGGATGGTGACCGTCAGTACAGATCAGATTTGTAATGCCATCAAGTTGGCTTACAATGATGCGTGAGTCATGAGAAATGCTGGATTACATCAATCAATTCTTTTTCCGCTCACGCTAATCATCTCACAAATCGCTCAAACATTCTTCTTATTGTGCTTGAAACGAAATGATTTACACACAGTCGTGTAATCCTAGAACCCGCTGGAGCACTCGCCGTCGCAGGACTCAAAAAGCACATTGAAGAGAACCACATTTCGGGATCCACCTTCGTCGCCATAACTTCCGGTGCGAACATGGATTTCAACCGGCTAAGAGTCGTATCTGAGCGTGCTGACGACTCAGAACGCACACTTCAAATCACCATCCCAGAAACTCCTGGCTCCTTTCGAGCAATGTATTCCAAAATTTGGCCGAGGAACGTTACTGAATTCTCGTATAGGTTCGAATCGAATCAGGAAGCCAACGTATTAGTCTCGTTTCAACCTTTGCTCCACGTAGAAAATGATTTTGATGCTGTGATGCACGATTTGAATCAGAGTGACTTTGCATGCTCTGATATAAGCCATAATGAATTGGCAAAAACTCATATTCGGCATTTGGCAGGTGGTAGATCGGGCTGTGCTCATGAGAGGCTGTTTCGATTTCATTTCCCCGAATCGCCAGGAGCCCTGCAGCGATTCCTCGAGGCGCTTAACATGAAATGGAATATTTCGCTCTTTCACTATCGAAATTACGGTGATGACTTTGGTCGCGTATTGGTGGGCATACAACAAACTCAGGGAGAGGAGTGCGAAGGGATGAATAGGTTTTTGCAAGACTTGGGGTATCATTACATTGAAGAGACGTACAATCCTGCCTATACAAAATTTCTTAGAACCAAGCCTGAGAATGAGGTAGTACACCCATCTTAAAAGAAAGAATAATAAACTCTCAAATAACTAGCGTACTCTCATTGCCATGGCCGCAGCGTGTAGTTAACGCTTTTGACTTAGTGACTCAAGGCTTGCAATTTCTTACTTTTTGTTCATTGGATTTCTCTTCGTACTAGACAGGAGGTTAAATATGTCGAGCGAAACAGCTTCAAAACCAACCTATATGTAATAGCGACACTAGGATTAGTTATGGTTCCTATCCTTATACATTGAAAGGGGCATCCATGGTTAATAGTTCATTGATCAGATACCGTGCTGCCAGCTCAAATCAATCCATAATCATCATTTAGATTTTTTAGGACATCCGTGAATGCAGCAGCAAGAATATCATAATTCCTTTTAAAAACATCAGAGCATTGGTCAGTTCTAACGTCTTCGATATTATCAGCATTTGTTAGTTCTCACCCCTTACCTTGTTGTTTCTTTGTGTTCCACTCCTATTGCTTCAATTACTGTTGTTGTATATTCCATGCCAGTGGATCTACTTTTGCCTGGGTAGCGTTGGACCAGAAAGAATGTAAGATCACGGGTTCAAACAATGGAGTTGCTTCCAAAATGTAATGCAACTCAAGTCGTACCAGATGATTGAAATCTAACCATCTTGGGCTTATACTTCGTTCCATGAGGATGTTGTGTCCCGGTGTCTCCAATGTTGGAACGCGACTCGTAGTCCATGTTTTCTTCAGTTCGTGGATCAGCGCCATATCCCTCTATCCACTCGTTACCGCCTTTCGGTCGATGGCTTACCTTGATTGATTCTAAGGCATTGTTTGGATTGCTTATTCTCTCGCCTTCCTTCATGGGGGCAGTTTGGTTTGAACTTCGCATAGCTCTTGTTGCATGAAGCAACCTGGCCCAATGAAAGAACAGATGTAAGAAAAGTGGCATTATATTTTGGCGAACGACGAGATCACACAACAAACATACCAAGTGTGAGCCCACATCAAACTGATGTAGGGTATTGTTCCATCACCGCTTTGATGTAAACGAGGTTCATCACTGCTTACATTAAATGGACGACGTGTGGGTTTCTTCTTGCGAAGGATAGTGTCAGTGAATGACACCGGAACAAGTTTGGACTCTGAAATCAATCTCCCGTGCTTTTCCTCCCAAATTACTTCAGACATGCTTGGTACCCCATCGAATTTCTCTGAACTTGAAGTTGTTGTGTTGGATGGTGATTTGATACGATCTGTCTTTCTATAAATATAACCAGCTTCTGTTGGGACTTCACACCCATACGCCATTATAACCTAAGAAGAAACGGAGGTGTCGTCATTTCAGCAAAGATTTCTGGCCAGCATATAACGAATTTTTTATTTCTCACGTGTTTGATATGTGGACGCTCGGGAGTCGTCATCAAAGGGTTTGGGACTGGCCCATTCCACCATGACTGCCGGAGCTGATCGTATTTGACTTTTAAAGGATCATTTGCCTCTTTCCAAATTTTACTGAATTGATCGAACACCTGACCGCTCATCACGTCTGCGGGACCAAAGTCAATAGCGGTTTGATTTTTACATGGTGATTTTTCATCTTCTTGGCAATACTCTCTTTCAACACGAATCATAGGAAACCCAGAGTCGAAGTCTACCCTGTCCTTCAGCAACAGACGCAGTGCTGGAAAGTTCTTCCACGGATCGTGGTCTTTGCTTTGTTTGCTACTACTGCCTTCTATGCCACTTACCAGCTCGTCAAGACAAGCCAGGTTTGACCTATTGGCCACTTTTCTGCTTTTCGACATACTTACCTGCGTGTTGTCGATTCCATCGCAGAATCCCATTTTAGTCGAAATAGGATTGACAGTAGACGTACTGCCAAAAGCTGAAACATAAGCGATCAAATGACATCGTGAGCATCATTCTAGATATTTAGGTGAGCCGAACTCATATCTCGTCCAGAGATGCAACTTACAAAGCTCTAATATTCGTGCCTCCTCGTCAGTAAATGGCAACCCCATGTTCTCTCCACTCAACACGGATCTCAAGGGACCGGGTGCGCCCAATAGTGGAGCCGCCAGACCGACGTACGTCCAAATATGTTTTCCCAGCCCTATCAAATCACAATAGAAAACAAAATGGTTCACGGAAATGAATTGCTTCTTGAATAAATTGAAGGATACAAGCAACTTACAATCGACCCAATCTCTGTCGCCTTCTGCTTTCGCCAACTCCCACAGTTTGGGATATTTTCTATGAGAGATGCCGGGTGAATCACCGTAATTTTCATTTTGTTCGCCATCCTGTGGTTGGTGATGAGAATCTGAAATTGAAGATGACGTTTGCTTTTCGTCGAGATCTTCGCCTTCAGAGGCTTTCGATTCAAAAGGATGCATAACATCAAGTTCGTTCTCATAAAACTCTTTCCGGTGGTCAGCTATATGTTCATCTACGATATCATGTTGACTGTAGCTACCAGGCAAATAATTTCTAACCCATGCCCTTCCTCTCCAAAACGGTCCTCGTGGAGGGAGTATATCACCTGTTGCCGCCATGTTAACTCGAGACACGGCTGCTTCCTCCGCCCGTCGAACATACCTTTCGTAGGCCTCCTCACGCATTTGTACGCGAAGCCATTCTTGGAAGTAACGAAATACGGCATTTCCCATCTATGTAATGATTGGAAATAAAGAGAACAAGTGGCTTAGTTATGTACACCCAAAATATGCGAAACTAAAAGGATCGACTTACGGAATGAGCCACCATGATTCCTGGCAACCCATTGCTTTTCACCGCTGCTTCTATCTTGCTCCTCGTCATTGTTAGAAACCCATCCCTCTCCTCCATCATATCTGGAGATAATCTAATATGAGAGAAAGTAAACCCTTGTGTGTATGCATTTACAGTATTTGATAACAGAACATATCACATACTCAAAACTATAAGTCAACGCACCTCCAATCATAAGGCAACGCCACCATACTCGAAACATCATACCCCAAATTATCTGCAAGCCATTGAATCAGCCATGCATACACTGTATTGGTTCCTCCCACCAGCAGCGAAGAAGAAATAGACCCCGGAGCAAGACTGGAGATGGCATCGAGTCCTTCATCGGGGCGAAGTTTACACCCTCGAGACATAGAAGACGGTCCATCATTGTTTACATTTGTACTATTACTCATCAACTCATCATCTTCATCACCGTCATCATCATAATCTCTCTGAAATTTACCCAAGGTCATGCATTCACTCCAACACCGTACATCAATTGTGGCCATTTGTATGAGCAGATTCATATTGAGCCATACGTAGTCAAGCATTTTAATGTCTGACAAGAGTGGATTTTGAGGGCATGGTTTATGCCTCCAGGAAACAAGACGAGTGGATGCTAGACCTGGTAGAAGGAAGACTGGTGGCCGGCGTTGGGAGGATTGATTGTTGGATGATCTATTTGCCGGTTTGGTTGCTTTTTTCCGCTTCCCTTCCTTGGATTGATTGTGTATGGTGCAGTCTCCCTGAGCATCAGTATTACTGGTATTTTTAGCATGACTGCTCGAAATGGAATTTCCCTCTTCCTGTTGTTGAATCCAATCCCAATACTTAGAGCGTGTCCCGCGCAAGCGATCTCTCATTCGCAATATGGTTGGGTCAGAACCCCAATGCTTGTCTATCAGCACAGTGTTCTTTTCGGGTACGAATGATGATTTGGAGTTTGATGATGTTTGACTATCCTTTTCGCTGTCGTTATAAAAGATGTCATCCTCGACTTTGCACTGCGAATCCGCAGTTGCCTCTTGCGATTTGTCGCCGTGATGACCGTCGCTTGTTTCTTCATGCACATCACTGCACTCTTCGCTTTTCTGTGTTTGCTCTTCCTTGCCATCACCATGATTTCTTCTCCGTACGTCATCTGGATCATTTCCACCGTAGCCCCAAGCTAAAGTCTGCAACCCCGAAGCGTTGCCGTCTCTCCCATCTTTGTTGCGGTTCGATGGCACTGCAACAAATTCCTCATCTACAGTGGACGACGGGGGATGCCAGCAATCTGCATTGCCCCTTCCACTGTCATATTCTCCATTTTCCAGACAAGAAGGATCCAAGGCAAAAGGATCAAAGAAGCTATCTTCTACCAAATCATTGGCATGCAATTCTTGATATTTCAACCTGTGAGGTAGATCCTCGTCATCCTGTTGTAGGGAGTTATCGCTCAGGCCGAAAATTCCGCGATCGACGAGAGATTGCTCGAGACGCAAAATTTCGTCGAGGCCAAGGAGGGTTATTCGTTTCTTTGGCTGCTGCAATTGCTCATGCTGCTGCTGTTGTACGCGGCCATCATCGTTGATTTCCAAAGCATCCTGATGCACCTCATCCTCCATATCAATCATGTCACTCACATTGTTCACTTCGTCACTGGCAACGACAATGGAGATTATTATTATAAATAGCAATGGTATCAGCGACATTTACATCGTTAGAATAGAAAGGAAGAAGGCATTTTTTATTGAATCTATTGAAGCATCTCTCGTTTTTCTGGAGTTAATGAAAGCAATCACCTCCTCAATCATTCAATAGATCATCGTCGATCATCATCTATTATCACACACCACAGTAAAACATAGTAGGTAAGTACGCATGAATAATTATTAGCTTACAAGATATAAAAATGCACAAATATAGGTAGATGTCAGGCATTCTGAATAGATTTGCCTATGTCGTCCTTGATAAAATCTTAGCTTTAGAAATGACTGACTAAGTTGTTCACAGATCCAGACATCCTCATGATTCACGTACGGCAGGTGATAGTATTGTATTGTACAATACGAATTGTACACCAGACTACGCCAGCGATGAGAGTCGTCATCTAATGTGCCGCGGCAAAACCTTACAATCAGGGACAACATTTTCGGAACTCAAGGGCCGGAGAGTGTAGCCCGAGATGAGGGGAGGAATGCAATTCCGATTGGCGAGTGGCACGTTCCACAACCAGCTAAACTGCCGTAAACAAAGCTGGAGAAGTCAACCGCTTTATGACGCAATTGCTCGTAGATTCTACTCAAAGGAACAGAAGGCAAAGGATCATGCACATTGTGTTGAGTTGGTACAGACGAGAGATTTGGAGGGATACTGTAAGTTTTGACGCGCTAGTTGTCTCTGGTTGCGGAGATTACTGTGGCTGGCTGGACGCTTGTGAGCAGTATCGGCTGCGTACTATCGCAGAGTTGAAAACCAATGGCATGCGAGTTCCCGATATTTATGACAGCGAATTGATGTGATTAATCCTGACTTCTTCCCATTCAGACAAGAAAACTAACCGCTTCCCTTGCTCTCGCCTTTCTCATTACTCGTTTCAGTATGCGGCCTCCTCATGCCCCCCTCAGCACGACAAGCCTATTTTGCCTTGCGAGCGTTCAATGTTGAAATTGCCAGTATTAAAGATGCCTCTCGATTGATGGGTCGGTCTCGTGCCGAGTTAGAAAACAATGCCGAAGGTATCAATAACACAAATGACGCTTCTTTGGCTTCGAGATTAAGAATGCAATGGTGGAAAGATGGAGTTGCCGAAGTTTATGAGAATCGGAGAAACGCGAACACGAACTCACATGAAGCAAAATTCGCTTCTGACCCACTGCTCCGCTCGTTGACTTCCTCGCGACAACAAAATCCCACAATGCGCAGTTTGTCTCATGCCATTCACAATCATGACTTGACTCATCGATTTTTACGTAGAATGATGGAGGCCAGAGAAGAGGATTTAGCTGTGTCGCAATATGATAGGTGTACAGATGTTGCACAGTACGGAGAGGATACGGTTTCCAGTTTTCTGTATTTGAGTTTAGAGTGTGTCGGGGTAGGTTATTTTCGAATCGTATGTTTGCAACTCAAAAATGTTGCTTATGATCTTCACATCCCTTGTTTTCGTCATCGTCATCGTCATCGTCACAACATACTGTCAATTTAGGTGAGAGATGAGGCATCAGACTTGGTGGCATCAGATATTGGGGTCAGTCTTGGTCTGATCAATGCACTCCGATCAACAGCCTTTAGGGCGATGCAAGGTGAATGTTCTATCCCGTTAGACTTGACCACTAAATATTCAATAACAATGGATACTATATGGGATGCTGCGAATGCCCACAACAATGAAGCTGTCAAAGAAGCAAAGTTCGTTGAAGCACAAGAATCGTTACAAAATGCTGCGCAGGAAATGGCTGAAATGGCTTCACTTCACCTACACCGCGCACGTGCAAAACAGAGCGTGGTGCCCAAAGAGGCCAGAGCTTGCTTGTTGCCTGCGGTATGCGGGTTGAGGTATTTGAATGATTTAAAAGAGTGCAATTACGATCTGTTTCATCCATCCTTAGCTGATGGGAGACGTTTGAGACTAATGCTTCTTTTGGGACGAGCTTGGCTTACGGGATCGTATTAGATCAGGTCAGAGCATGCGTGTCTCGTTTGTTTTAAGGCTGATTACTAAGGACGAAGGCATTGGTGTATGCGACACAATTGTGATGGCGAAAGTCGATCATACTGATGGACGAACAATCTTTGTTGGTCTGTTGCTTTCCAAATCTCAGCGCGGTCTTATTGCATTTTGCAAGTATTGTGTGCTAAACAAAGTTAACACTACCCACAATCTGTCCTCTCCCATCTTGCTTTATCTTTCCATTTAAACTTTTTACGAGAGATCTTTTCATTAAAATGAGTAGCCTGAAGTATACAGCCAATTGTTGTCCTTCATATGTTGAAGCATTATTGAGCAGCGATCTCCTCCACCATCTTTCAAGTGTCTACCATACTCCATATTTTTAGTATTCAACTAGTATTGGCACAGGATTAGGACAATCACCTCTAAAATAGCTGATGCCCTTTGCAAATGCTGATAAATTGTCTGGTTTTCCTTTCAAGAGGGGCTCCTCCTTCAAAGTGAAACGCCCAAACATCCATAATGGATCCATAACTACAATAAAATACGGGATTGACAAATACCGAAGGTGATTGGAAGATTGAGCCCTGGACTCAATTCGCTCACAGCAACAATGTCAAGGTTGAGTGTGGAGAGCCTACTTGTGGAGAGGGGATTTGCCAGTTTAGGTCCAGATGTTTTTGATGCATACACAGTGTGCACACGATAAAACAACAAGGAAATGTTGATGCAGATGGGATTGTAATCTATCAATGTAGAGTTCAAGTGGTATGATACTAAAAGCACTGCAAATGAAAACACAAGTAACCTGTATGTACACTCAAGTGTATATGAGGATTGCTGGAGACCCCCGGAATGGTATATTCGAGTAACCCACCTGTACACTTCTGTAACCAATCGGTACACTAGTGTACGGGAGGGTTACCGGAGCATACCAGTGGGTTGCCGTAAATTTCAGACCTAAACCAGTGTTCGCACTTATTTCTACTCAAGGTAGAAATTGTTATTTTTTACAAGAAAACGGACTTCTCAGCAAGTTATAGCATCAATATCAATCTAAATAGTGGCTATAACTGCATTACTTAGTAGCGAAAAAATGTTATCCGGTGGCATACCTGAAGTGTATGGGAGGGTTACCGGAGTGTACGGGAGGGTTACCTTAGTATGCAGGAGTGTTACCAAAGTGTACATGAGGGTTACGGAAGTATACCAGTGGACTACTGGTAACACTCCCACCAGCCCAAATAACAATTCCTTTGTATGGGAGGGATACCGCACTGTACGGGTGGGATACTGGAGATATGGTAGATTACAGGTGGGAGCTAGTTCGGGCTACTATGTAGGCGTCCTAATTTAATTATGCTGTACCAACCGGCCTACAGAAGCCCCCTCAGTATGCCCACTACCCAGAGCCAACAGAAATGTCACACCCTGTCAATTTTCAGCCCCAACTGCATGCTCCTCATGTCCACTGCAATGCTCCACTCAAACCTCCTCTGACCTCTCTACCACATCTTGACATTGTCCACACCAACCAAAGGGCAACCATGCATCATGAAAATGGGCCACTTGACCTGCAGTGTCATCAATCATGTTGCAGATTTCAATGTCTGTCATCGGTCACTATCACCACCCTCGTGGGAAGGAAGCAGAGGTTTGCTGCACTTCATGCAATTCTTTTCAAGAAGGGAATCAGCCTTCCCGGACTTTCTCATTCCATCTCTAGAATGCTTCTTCACATATGAGAAATCATTTTCTGCCTGAAAACCCTTGTTGGTATCATGATGACACTTGCTCCAATCTACTGCACATTTGGTTTGTGGCTTGGTCGTAACATGGATGATGTCACGTCAACTTCTTCTTAACTTGTGCCCATGTCTGTCAGAAACACCAGCATCAAAACTGTCCATAATATCTTCCAAGCTCTATGCAGCTACTGCACATGGCCTTCCTGCTGCTTGAGAACCCACCATAAGACATTCGACTAGGATAAAACTGAAAAGGAGCTTTGGTGTAAAGGGTGAAAATAGAACTGTAGAAATAGTGGACAAGATATTCACAAAACAACTTTTGAGACCCTGGCAATGAATCCAAAAGAGGAAAGAATGTTAAACATCAGATGTGAGGATATTAAGGAAACAAATTGGGTACTGGTGTGGTAATCACGGTGTGAAATATGAGAAGAAGCATGATATAAATTGTAACCATGAGGTGAAAAATGTATTTAAAAAGCCAGTTTATAATTCACTGACCACCAAATCTCTTTCTCCAGTTTTTTCAGCAGGTGTTTGTGACACCTGTTTGCGTTTTGCATCCTTAAGACACAAAAAGACAGATGATAAATAATAATAGATAAACAATTAAATTCATGTAAGATGAAAACCAGTGCTTCTACCTGGTTTTGCTGAACCTCTGCATTTGTTTGGGCAGATGCCTTGATAGATGAAGAGTTTTGTTCCTTTCCCCCTTTTTTGGTTGCCATTCCTTGTCTCAATCATAAGCTAACCATTCATCAGGAAATTCCATCATCCACCAAACCTTGTACAGCCTGGTCTTCCCTGGTTTCTTATTAGAATACAGGATGGTCTGGACAACCTTGTCTTTGGCATCCTAATTCACAAAAAGAATGAATCCAATGTAGGGGACACATGATAGGCAAAACGGAAATAGTCAGAAATAGGCATTGGAAGGAGTTTGCTGATACCTCAGCCAAGTGCTAATTTGCTCTCTCTTGAATCTTTCTGTTGGTGAAATTGTCTATGACATCAGATGTAATGTTGCCTTTACATTGCCAACTATCTTTCATTATTGCAGATGTGCAATTGAATATGTTATGTGTGTACCCTGTAGCTATCATGGGTGAAATCTTTATCCCCCCTCGGAACTCGGTCACTCCTTCACTTCTTCTTTACACATACATTATTTTGTATTCCCCTGTCCTAGTCCACTTGGTCTGAAGCTTTGCTCTGTTCTGTCTAAGTATTTCACACCCAACCTCTTTTGCCCTATTCTCAATTCTCATCTATCCCCTCAAATTTGCCGGGAGAGTTGCTCATCTTTTTGCATGATGGTGACCCTCCTGGCATGGAAGGCACACATATTTCTATCTTCCAAGGGTTCAATAAGGTATGCATCAGTAGCCTCCTGTGCTGCTGCTAACGCAGTGGCTGTCTAATGCAAATCTCCTTTGAAGAACTGTGTAGCTTCCCTGAAAAAGCGATGGAATGAAAATTTGCAAATCAGAAGATCCGTGCTTTTCAGGTACTTACAAATCTCACAGAGTGTCACAATTCCTGGACAATAATGACGGGGCTTCTTGACACCTCCTGCAGCAGGGGCACTATTGTGGGATGCCTTTAATGCGTGCTGCTTCTGGGGAGCTTTACCACTTGTAGACTTGCAAGCAGTTTGTTTCATATGAGCCATATTGTCTGCTGATTATACTATGCATTGCGAGAACACCGGATGCAAACTGATCCTGATTAATGATTCTGATATTAGTGGATTTGTTTATTGCAGCAGTGCATCTGTATTGGGCTGAAATTCAACAGCGGTGTGGTTTGAATGAAAACATATGAATTCTGTTTACACTGGGCAAAAGTTAGTGGACACATGTTCTATCACACCACATTTGTTGCACACTTCATAAAAATCCCCCCTCTAGCAGAGCCTTCTTAACTAGGCTTGTGATTAAGGGAGCTTCAAGCATGATCTTCCGGTACACAAGCTGTACACTCGGCAGATTTTTTAGTCAAAACTTAGTGTGATAACAAAACTGTGGCTTATAAACAAGGGGGCAGTTATATGGAACCCTGTGACTTTGTCAGACGAAACAACCTACTTTCGTCAGAGGAAGCATTTTTGTCAGTTAGGTGTCAGTTAGGTGTCTAACTGACACCATTGTCAAGAAAAGGTATCCACTAGATTTAAAAACGAATTCAAATTTTACTTAGCGAAACACATTTCATCAGACAAAATCACCAAAAAGTCTTATAAAAAATAAAAATAATTCACCTTCTTACACTAGTAAACAAGATTTCGTATGATGAAACCATGCAACTGCAAAATGACAAAAAAGAGAATGGGCTCTGCTGGCATATACCGCAGAGCCTTAGCACAGCTGATCAAGATGCGATTTTTTAAATATATAAATAGTAAACATCAATGCATAAGTTGAGTTAAAATGATCTCTGGTCCGATTGGAAGCAAAATGGGATACCTTTTATCTTATATTCACGTCTGTATTTGAACATACCCCAATCTGTTTCATCAGACGAAACACCTAACTAATTTGGTTTCGTCTGATGAAGTCACGGGGTTTCATATAACTGCCCCCCAAAATCCAGTAAGCCATCTGTACACTCTTGAAACTTCCGGTTACCTTCCTGTACACTCTGCCGTTTTGCAAGTGTACAGGAAGATTATCAGTGTTTTGTTTGTTTGCAGAGGAGTACAAACAATACCTATAAAATGGTTTGAATATATGCCCACAAATTGACAGAAGTTTCCTTCAGAGTGCAAGAATTGCATTCACCATTGATCCTTCCTTTGTCAAGGTCTTGGCCACAATGCTAATTGTAACTTAAATAAATTTCGGCCAGTTTTACCTGCCAGGGACTCAAGCTTGTCAAAGAAAGATTCACTGCAACCTTAAGCCAATGTTTTAGAAGAGTCTTCAGCTTATATGCTGGTAACCACATTTTTTGGTGCATGATTGGTCTGGGGACACAAATAATGGGTCACAAGAGTCACCTTAGTTTCACATGTCCGATGTGTCCGCATCCAAAAATTGTTGAAAAAGACATCGTGAAGGACATGTCCTGGACACGTCCAGGACATGTCCTGACATCTCCTGTTTTTAGTGTTTTCAAACAAGGACACAGGACATTCAATTTTTGACACAGAGTACATGACAGGACGTGAGAGTACATAGAGTGTTTACTTCATTTAAGAGTCCCTTTTGATACTTTCAGGTGAACTATACCAATAGTGGTGGCTGTTGCATGCACATTACATTCATTTAAGTGCCATCCATAAGGCTTGCACTACAAAAATATTTAAGATACCTTAGCATGTGCCTAGATACTGTTATGTAATGTATGTGAGTCAAAACTCCTGAGGACACGGGGCGGACATGGGACTCAACACTGACGTATGTCCTCGTGTCCACAAAAAAACCGCATCCTGGAGAAATTAAGGACAACAGCTCCTCTTGTTGATGTCCATATGCAGGACCGCATAGAAGTGAATTTTTCTTTCCATTCAGGCTTAGAAAAAGTTTAACTTTCAAAAACAAGTTAGCCATTTTCCCTTCAGCAAAAGTTAGGTTGGTTAGAGTTAGCCATTTTGCCTTCAGCAAAAGTTAGGTTGGTTAGAGTTAGCCATTTTGCCTTCAGCAAAAGTAAGGTAAGCTAGAGATAGTCATTTTGCCTTCGGCAAAAGTTGCGTAAGTTAGAGTTAGTCATTTTGCCTTTGGCAAAAGTTAGGTAAGTTAGAGTTGGCCATTTTGCCATTGGAAAAAGCTAAGTAAGTTAGAGTTAGCCATTTTGCCTTCGGCAAAAGTTAGGTAAGTTGGAGTTAGCCACTTTGCTTTTGGCAAAACTTAGAAAAGTTAGAGATAGCCATTTTGCCTTGAGCTAAAGTTAGGTAAGTGAGAATTGGCTATTTTGCTTTCAGCTAAAGCTAGGTGCTTCAGAGTTCTTAATATTCAATATTCATGAATCAATATGACCTATTCTGTGGTTTCTCTTTCTTCACTAACTAGATCATTAGCTGTCAACTCTGCAGGCATTTGAATCCCAAGATATTCATCCTCCAGAATATGATCCACGTTCCAGAACTTTAAGAGCATCCTCTGTATTTTCCTTGTTCCATGCACCAACCTTACACTGCTGAAGATATTGCAGCTACGAACATTGATAACTGCAAGTTTTGCAGTAAAAAGCAACATTGACTCTGATAGGCTTTTTTGAACTGCATTCATTGGATTGCATTGGCTTGCCTACTGTGAGCGATGTGTTCCCTGAGTTTGTAACAGGTGCTTGTAAAGTGTACACAAGCATTTGTGTAACTTTTTCCAAAGTCTGTTTCCATTTACATTCAGCACATTTCAGGGATGGAGAAAAGTAGGATGGTGTACTGTAGACCCACCTGTAATTGATTAGTATCATATTAACATGAATAGTATAAGCATTTTTACTAGCTGAAAGGAAAGTATCACTGTAAACAAAAACACCTGTCCCCCTCACACACACTCATAAAATGTCAGAGCATATGGGTTGCTAACTGGAAGATCTATAAGAGTGTATGGCTGGCTTACTTGTGGTTTTGTACGTTCTTTAAGCTACAATGTTTTTCACAAAAAGAAATCTTTGATTGTACTTCTTGCATACATGTAGCTCACGACTGATGTTTCATGAATCACAAGTTATCTCTGAGAAGATCACCTGTTGGGTCTATGTTTTTTGTATTATATTGGCAATAGCTTATTAGTCCTAATGTTTTATTGACAAATCGGTTGCTGTGATATGGTTGGCTAGGCTGCAAAGTCCGGAGGAATTCTGGCAGAATGCCATGTAACTCAGGAATAGTTGGAAATTTTGACAGTAACATGACTACTGTGGTAGTGAGTTTACTGTAAAAGAATTACTTAAGTACTTTGTACAATGCTTAAGGAGTCTGATGCCGTGATATCACAAAATAAGACTCATTTTGACAAAATTTAGCGTAATATTACAGGAACCTGTAGTAATTACTGCAGGAACTCCGGTTTGTTACTTGTTACTGTGTTTTTGAGACATTAACCAAAATTGGAATTTACAACCTAGATGGTTGGTTCCCTTTTTTAAAACCAATGGTAAATAGGAGTTAGTATAAATATTGAGAATTCCTATTCCAGAAGTAAAACTTTCTCTGGTTAGGCCTATATTTATTAGTTACCATTATAATGAGATATTATTGTATGGTATGGTGCTACTACTTTACTTGATAAGGATACGTTTTGTAGAAAAAGAAAACTTCAATCATATTAAGATAACCAAAACATGACTAATACAAGTGTCGGTGCTAAAAAGTACAAACACTAGATAATGAATGTTTCACATTATATCTATTGTATGGTACAATACCTACATCATGCCCACTTTCACGAGCAACAGATCAAGGGTGCACTCTCAACTTCTATCCCCTTGTTTACAATTCTTTTCAATTACATTGTTACTGCCATCCCATGATGGGAATGGCCACAACTCATCCCAGAAACTGAATTTGTCCTTCCTCCCCATCACCGCTTTTGTGAGCAGATAATGCAACGGTGATTTTCTTTACAAGGTTAGTTTTTTGCTTCTTTGCATTTTTACCCATGCATTTAGCTACACCTCATAAATACTTTTTCAAGTAAATACTTACAGTCCTGGGATAAGAATGGCAAAAAATCAGCACACAGACTGTATTTGTCCTTGTGCCAAACCATGTTTTCGTAGTGGGTTTTTGTTTCCTCGACCATTTTACTAATGGTTTTAGCTATGTTACAAATTTTATTCCATTGAAAAGCTGACAGTTCTTGCACGACAATTAAGTGTGGCCTCTGGTACTAAACTGCCACGTTGTCTGCAACAACATAGAATGGCTGGAATATTTTGAGGGTTAGTTTTTCTATTTCCTCAACCTTTTATACCAATGAGGTTGAGGGAAACAGGGAAATAAAGAAATAAACACGAAAAATTCGTTTTGTTTTAGAGGAGGAAGCATGAACATTTTTTACCTACACTTCACAATAAAAGCGTAGAAAATGATGTGTCTTGTTAGGTGGTGTGCGATTCGTGCAGGAGTGAAATTTTCAATAATTTTTATATAAGCCAATTATAGCGTATAATATAGCCTACAATATAGCCTATAATATAGCTTATTTCTCGAAAATTGCTTATTTCTCTAAAATAGCTTATTAAATAGCCTATTTTTGAGAAATAGGCTATTTTTGAGAAATAGGCTATTTTTGAGAAATAGGCTATTTTCGAGAAATAGGCTATTTTCGAGCTCTACTGCACAAATTACTATTCCTACTTAACTAGTGCTGGTATTTTCGAGAAATAGGCTATTTTTGAGATATAGGCTATCTGCGAGAAATAGGCGATTTTCGAATTTCGAAAATAGGCTATTTCTCGAGCATAGCCGATTTCTCAAAAATAACTTATTTGTTTAAAATAGCCTATTTCCCGAAGAGTTATTTTTGACAGCTTGTCGCCAATAGTATCTGGTACTGCTTTATATTGCCTCTACTACGTCATTTTCATTTCTCGCATGATTGCAAAAATACTAAGTATAGCATGGTGTTGTTGTTAGGTATGATACAATACCGTACATCATATTATAAAAACGAGCAGCACCTACAGCACACACACTCCATTGTTCGTTTCCCTCAACTTCAATGTTTTTCACCACATCTTACTATTTTTTCAATTAAACACTTATCCTTCCATGGGATGGCCACAACTCAGCCCACAGATTAAGTTTGGCCTCCCCCACATTGTCGCATGCAATTATACTGTTTTTTTCTTTTAATTACATTTCTCATTTAAATTACAATTTACTTTCAATTATCAATTATCATGTTGCAGTCCTAGCTTTGGTGATGTTATTGGTAACATTTTTTAGGATGCACTTGAAAATGGCCTGGGTGTAGCTTGTCCGGTTCATTCTGTAGGGGGATGAAGGGGTAGACCTCAAAGATAAGGAAAGTGTAGTGCTTATAATATTGTAGTAAAACATTAATTGCAGTGTTAACTGCACTCTTCTGTAGCCCAACTGTACACTCTGGTATCCGTTATACTAAATGGTAGTCCAACCATAGCTTCCTGTAACCTAACTGTACACTTCTACTAGTCTGCCAATACAATTCCAGTAGTCTATATGTACACTATTTTTAGGAGCTATATAAGACTAATGTATTGGGTACATGAATCGTATTCAATTCTATTACTTACCAATGAGTTGGTTTTGTTGTACTGTGTACTAATCCTCTCATACATAGAATAAATGATATCATGCAGCTGTGGCATCAAGTCACCCATAACCCACACATACACTTCCATAACCCAACCATACACTGTGTACATTTGGGTTACGAAAGAATATTGGTGGGTTACCTCCCCATAAGCCACACATACTCATGTGCATGGAAGACTTACACTTACAGTGTTTTTCATTTGCAGTGACTGATATGACAGATGGGTGCGGAAGTTGAAATAATGCTGGACTGTTCTTCTGGGGGCATAACACTTGGTTAATAATTGATCATGAGTGCAAAGACATTCATGGATCACAATAGCTAATAGCTATACATCAATGTCACACCCTAATTTTTACAATCTGGTACTTTGGCAAAAATAGCTCCAGCAGAGTCCAACTAGGTTGCAAATTACACAGTAATTCCCCAGCAATTTAGGAATGCTGAGTAATATTGTCTTTTTCAGAGGGAATGTGACTCTTGTCACTGCAAAATTACTCTCCAACTAAAAAATATATTTAGGATTTGGTGAGGGAAATCAATGAGACCCCTATTGATAAGTTACTGGGGAATTCATAGTAATTATTGGGGAAGTACCACAATGACTATGTGACAGTAGTAGTTTGGGCGGGTTTTGGTGACAGTAACAACAACAGTAATTTGCAACCTAGGAGTCCAAGGCCAAGGAATACACACATATACAGAAAAGTTAGTAGAAGTGCAAAGATCATTCAATCAGGACAGAAGTTCAGTTGACCCCTAACAGATCTATTTTCTCTGTGTCATCTGTTACCTCAACCTCCGTCATATTTAGCACTTCTCTCCACCAACAGAACATGCCACAGATGAGAAATCTAAGTCTGCTAAAATTAAAGGACATAATTTTACTTGACTTGACTAATCTCAGATGCATCTTCCTCCCTAAAGAACAACCATGAACCCAGCAACTCAAAACACAATGACTGACTCCCAATGCTAGAGTGTTTACTCACCTGATAAATGTATTCTATTTTTTTGGTCTGGTGATGAAAACATGTTAATTCAAAGGATAAGAGTGGTTTGGAAACTATACACACTCAAATTTAATACTATTCAAAGAAATATTGGCACAGCTCTTACTACTGAGTTTGGATACTGTGCCCATCTATAAGTGTTCTCTGACTGTTGTATTCAGGAGATGACAATGGCACTCTGACGGTGAAATAATAAATGTGTATCAAATTAAGTATACAAGCTAACCACAAAGAACAAAGATGTAGTCCAAATAGACTGTTTAATTTCCCATGTGGTGAGCACCGAAATGCACAAGTGTAGAAATTGGGGGCTCCCTGACACTAGGCTGATAAATAGCTGAGTAGTGCAGTCACAATGCATGTAGAAAGTCACATTGGAAAAGTTCCTTAAGTCATTCAATTTACTTTTGCTTTCAAAGAGACATGGGGGTTCAAATATGAAGCGGGTAGAGTCTTCATGTGCTCTGTCCGAAGACAAGAAATATGGGCCTCACATCCAGGATATGAAATATTACACATGGTTCTGGGTATTCTGTTGAGTTGTACATCGAATGTCATGTTTGGCATTGGTCAATTGGGTTTGTTGCACTTGATCTAGTGATCTATGACACATAAATTTCAAATTCAGCAGATCCATGCTGTATAATGAATTTTCATGTTGGCGTCAATACTTAACCATCAAATATTGCTAAGTCAGAAATAGCTACACATGGTGCATTGACCTTCAAAAAACAAAAACTCTTGGTTGTATGAAAGTCCCAACTAAAAATTGTTCATATAGTGACATGTCCGGAACATGTGTTGAGGCAAACAACAGGCACAGTGTACCATTAAAGTCAGTGTTTGGTCTTGATAATGATTACTGAATTGCAAGCACCAACAACACATTTTCGGATGATTTTAATCCGATACAATAAGTCTTTTTCATCAAGTTTCCATTTCTGATATGAACCAAAGCAGATCTCCCTCTGCCATACGACTCCTTTGAGAGTTAAGAGAGCGCAATAGATAGTTCTCCTAAAAAGGGAGGAGTTGTCAGTGCCATATCTCTCCTGCAGACCCTTCATACCACACATCTCCAAGAGGACAGAATACCCCTTTCTTTTTGGCATTGCTTCAATCTCCACTTACAACATAGAAGAAGATGAAAAAAGTTTGGTTCACAGTTCTGTTAATGGGAAAGATTACCACCCACACTACAACAATTACCCACTGTTCAACCCAAGGTGAATGCCAAATTTAGCGAATTCTCCTTGTGCAAAGACTGGGGGGACTAATACCATTGATGACAAGACCACATAAACAAAGGATCCCCCCCCCCATTCTTCCCAATCTATCCATTGTCAACAGCAAAAGCCTGAAAGGACTTTATTACCACACTCTAATATATACTTGTTAAGGAAAATATACAAATGTTTCTGTGGTGTTTCCTGTGGAATTTAATCAATTTTGTCATGGATCTATTGCATGCATTGCATTGCATCTAGGGATCCTTAACACAAAAACAAATTTCACATTCAGCAGGTCCATGACGCATCAGGGACTTTCACAAACTTGTAAATAAATATGTAGCCAATTAATAAGAAAACACAGATGAAGCACTGAAAATATAAGTTTCTCTACTTATCATGTCTGTTTTAACATGACTAAATAATTTTTTCATATTGGATATGGTTTGGAATTAGTTAAGTTACATGAAATTTCCATGTCTGGGTCACATGAGTCATAAAATCACATGACTCACAGACAATAATATCCCATGTTAGAGATAAATACTTAATGGTTACAGTAAAACCTGACATTATTGTTATACCCATGAAAATCACATTATTACTAAAAGGAGTAGGCTATTTGTAGGACCTAGGTTAAGAGGCATGTAACCTATTCCACATGCCACGAAGTACTGTAGATATATATATGTTGGGCCCCATTGGGCCACCACCGCAGTTCTAGAACTGGGACGAAGTTCTTGTTCAGTTTTAGAACTGGACGATTTTCTCCCCATTGGGGCTTGGGGCACCCAGTTCCAGAACCAGAACTGGGACACCCAGTTCCAGAACTGCAAGATGAGCAACTTTGTACTTTGACAATAAAGATTGCCTGGCCGAGTTGTCAAATGTCTTAAGTTGATGTCACTCATTATCAGGGTCGTTTCAAGTTCATCACTTGGGTCGTTAAAAGGTCATCAATTGTTGTCACTTGGGTCATCAAAATGACTTCAAGTTTTACCACTTGGGTCATCAAAAGGGCTTCATGTGTTGTCACTTGAATCATTAAGAGGTCTTCATCACACTGCCACTTAAGATCATCAGCAGTCCTTGTTGTCTGTCATCACTGTGGTTGTCCTTGTTGTCAACACACAGTCATTGATTGATACTTTCTTGCCAGCCAATAATTCTGCAAGGATCTCACCTATTTAATTTATAGTTAGATTTTTATGATGTGTCAAGATAATTGGAGTAAAAATGCTGAATCTTTCTAATTGGGTGGGAAAAATCTAGACTAGACAGCAAAAAAGTAATCATGTTTCCTCATTTCTCTGGAGAATCCATCACATGGCTGCAGTTGCAGTAGTCTCATTTTAGCACATCTCCATGATTGTTGCCCTTTCCAGCAATGTCACTCCCAAGTGCACTCACAGCACTCATCAAGGTGGTGCACCACTTCACCAACTGATTGGCAAGATTGTTGCCAACCATTTGACCTGTTTTCACCATTGACATCCAACAAAAGCAACAAACAGAGTCCATCAACATCTCTGATTTATTGTCATTGCTCATGACATGCATACTAGATAAGTTTGTTTTGTCTTGAATTGTTCAATGAGGACTTCTCCTGTCTATTTCTGGGTCCTGCTCCATTTAAAAAAATTATAAGGGGAGTGTCTCTCTGGCAGATACAACCCTGTGTTGATTGAACCAAGGTTTGTATTTGATTGTGAAAAAGGATGCATCAGTGTTTGAATTGATTGTTGTGTTGACATCTTGCCATATGATCTAGTTCTGTTATCAAGAAGTTGGAGGAGGGATGGGATTGTGTTGCTAGGACAGTCATTGATTCATATATTTTTTGAAGTATTTGTTGATTGATGCTGTATTCTTTTTCACCCGCTCTTGACAATTCACCCAACAACTTGTGCAGCTTTTACCTTCATACCATGTAAAGAGAAAAATAACACCATGGAGGGAAAGAAACATCTCTCTGTCATTCGAGATGATTACAATGGAGATTGGAAAAGAGTCCATTGAGTGTTGAAGGAAGTCCAGTAAACTGTTGCTTGCTGTTTTATATTGTGATGTGCTTTTTCTTTTGTGGGGGTGTTGGGCACTGTTGTGTCTACTTCTTGCTATTACGTCCCCTTGTTTGTTGCCTGTATCCTTTTTTGGTTCCTGTTGTGCTGTTTTGGTCCACGTCAACAACAGATTTAGTTTACCACCTCTCCAATGAACCTTTTCCATTGTGATCATGTCACTCCCATTCATTCCTCTGCCATTACCTTTTTTGGTTGAAGGGGCTTTCTGTTGATTATTAGTTTTTATATGTATTATCTCATCCTCCAAATCCCCCCATCCCAAGCAAAAGTCTCCCATTTCTGACTCTTGTGCACTTCTTTTTTTGACAATGAGAGTTTGAGCTCATCTGCGCTCCTCATGTCAAATGCCTTCATCAACCCAAAGTCTTCTGCATGACAAAGTTGCCTTTCTTGCTGGAGGATCAGGGCCTTGGTGTGCATCACCTCATTATAGGCACCTCTAAATATTGCCAAAAACCTCCCACATAATGCACACCAAAGTATGTCCTTGCTCTGACCCAAATGACTGCACATGACCCAGCTCTCAGTCCCTAACCCTGCCCCATCACCACCATTTGTGCCTATCCATCCCCGTCCATCCCCATCCCCCTGTCAGTCCCCACCCATCCCCCTTGTACCAACCCTAACCTTTTTTTGTCCCACCCCATCACTTTTGTTCCCTTTCACATCACTGTTGTGTCAATCACAAGTCTCACACAATCTTGCATCAACTAATTAGGAAGGGTTTCAATTGTTCAGATTGTTCAGCAAAAAACAGAAATCAAGCAATAGGTATATATTGCTGAGCATAGCAAATACATTGATGTTGATAATCGGGTGATTACTAAATTATGACCGGATTTACTCTAGGCATGGGTATTAGTAATCAGATAGACAGGTAAAGTTCTATGTCTGTACCGCTGTGTATCCGTTGGAGTATGTGTACATATTGTATACATAGACACCCTTGCAGCGGTATCGTGTAGACTGTATTTGTGCCTGGTCTTATGTGGGGGCATGACTGTATTGCATGGAATTTTGGAATGCAGGGTGATAGTAGTTTCCAATGCGGTAGTAGTGGTTGATCAGCCGTAAGGAAGAGGGGTTGCACTGCTTGATGATGGATGGCGGGGTGATGCTTGGTGACATAGTCTGCTAAGTTGGTAGCACCAGTGCACCAGTAAGGCCAAAAATGCTTATGGTTGGTGCGACAGCGAAGCCAGTGGAAATGCATGTCCATGGCCTTAGTTTGTTTTGGTTGGATGGTGTTGTTGACAACACCCAGGGCTGTAGAGTTGTCCATTTGAATGGGTGTGGGTGGTTGTGGATGGCCCATTTTGATGAGGAGGTGACGCAGTGGTATGACTTCACATGCATTGATGTATAACACACCAAGTTAGGCCTCTGCGGCCAAATATATGACTGCTTTGATGCTTTGCACAATGGTTATAGTACAGCCCCATTTTTGGCGGGGTAATGGTCTTTTTCAGAAAAAAACAATGCCCACCTGCACAACTGTGCGCGTTTGTTTCTGAGAGATACAAAGCATTGACATAGGCCACAGATCACACTGGCCTGAAACATGCGATCTGGCCTGGGAATATTGTACTGTTTGGTCCGGGGTTCGAATCCTGGACCTATAATATTAACACGATCATGTAAAGATCATGATCCACGAAATGAGACGACCACCACCATGTGGAACTTGTCCAACAGATGATGGACAATGGCCAGACCGATCGAACAACAGACAACGGCCAGACCAATCGAACAACGGATGACGACTAGACTGATCGAAAAATTTGATTGCTCAACTTAAACAGATCTCAAAGATTTGACTGTTCAACTTGAACAGATCTGATCGCACCACATTATGATCCTGGCAGCATACCAGGATCATGTAAAATCCCACATAGGAGTTAATGCCAGCTCAGTGGTGCTCTGTACAACCCCTGTAGACACAATACTACAGAGGCGCAAGTATCATGTAAATTTCATGATAAACCAATGATAATTGATGATCATCAATTATCATTTTTGAGTAGATTTTAAGCCATATTTTCAATTCATCAATTGCCAACACATCCTACCATTTTATTTCAACAATAATGTTTTCTCATCCAACTGGCTTAGGTCACTATCAGCTGATAGATGTAGTGTGAGACCTTCCCACGCAGAGCCATCTATACATCCTTTGAGTTACTACTTGTCTTCACTGCAGAACAATCATTCTTGGGACGACAAGGTAATGATTTTTTTCTCCACGTTGTACCCATACTCAGTCAACCTTCTTCATCATAGAGGCAGAGTGTATCTACGCCCAACCAGTGAGACCAATGTATCATCACGTTGTCCTGTACAAGTGCCCTGAAGAGTTTTTTCAAGGCCCTGTTTGTTGGGACCCCTCTCGGAAGAGCCCTTGATAACCTCAAGATGAGCAAGGCAGTCCCGGATGGACTCAAGCTCCAAGAGTGTGAGCGTGGATGTGGTCAAGTAAAACCACCCATCCCCTACATTCCAGAGAAGGATGATCTACAAGAGGCTGTTGAATCGACTGCCTTAATCAAGCTCACTCTACCCACCAAGGTGGAGCTAAGGGTGTCCCTGTGGTCAAGCGGTACCCCAGAGAAGTTTCTAGTGCACGTCCAACAAGCGAATACAGCCATTAAGGCAAAAGGCCTACAAGAGGCCTACGCACAACTTGTTTGGGCTGAGAAGGAGTGCACAGAGAAGCTAGAGGAAGTGGTATTGAGTCGCGGCCTCATGGAAGGCAAAGTCAGGGATGACTCAGCCCTCTCCACGGCTATTGACAAGGCCACTGAGGCCCAAACCAAGGCAAAGAGTGCAGTGGAGCACGTCACCAACCAAATCTTTCAGCTCTACTCCAACTTCCTCTTGGAAGAAGCAAGGCAGCCATGGAGTAAAATCCTGACTGCAGTCCGTGGAAGGACTTAAGGGGCAATGTTCACAACACCCCCAGGAGCAAGACACGGGCCTCCTTCATGGAGTGTGTCACGTTCCATCTGCTTACAGTGTTCAGGAATGACGCAGCGGAAGCACAGAGGTATTACATCAGAATGTATCCGGCAGTTCGTGCAGCGCGTCCAGCAGCTATAAATGACTACCTGGAACTACTGCCCTGTCTCTACCAGAGCAATCGGGCAACCCTGGGGACCAAGAAGGTAGGGCCCATTGACAATGCCAATCTTGCAGGCCATATCCTTCATATGTGCCCTGGGACCTGGCAGGCCCAGTATGAGCTAAATGCCAACACCATACTACAGTGCATTCGTGACCTGCTCGATGACCTTGAGAAGATTGAGAAGGCTTTCCCGAAAGAGCGTGATCAGTCTGCCAAGAAGGGCAAGGCAAATTACGGAGAGTCCAACAAGAGGAAAATGTTATCCTTCAACAAACCTATTCCCAAGAAAGTTTGCAAGACGGCGAAGCATTGTGCCTTTTGCAAGAAGCATGGGGGTGCTCATGCAACACATAATACGTCTAACTGTCGCAAGTATGAGAAGAACGGTAAACTCAAGAAGGGATTCGGCTAGGGCCAGCATGGTAGCACAGCCCTTGATAAGAAAACCACTAGTGCATTTGCTCAGCTTTCTGCAAACGTCGAAAAGCTTGAGAAAGCAAACAGAAAGGTTTCAGAAAAGCTCCAAGAAGCGCAAGCGTGATTATGACAGTGACAGCAGTGACTCTGACTCCACCTGACAGGGTGGGTCCAGTAGCACATGGGGGTGCAACTCTAGTCAAAGTATTTTAACAAATAGTACTCGGTTAGACAAATACACTACTCCTTGTCCGAATAAAGCTACTGATAGTGTACTGTCAAATTCAAATTTGAATACCGAACTGATGGACGCTAGAAGCGACCCAAAACAACAAAGTCTTAAAAAGACAACATCGAAACCAGTTAACTCCTATCACATACTTTCACCAACACAAGACGATCTTGCAGCAAACCAATCAAAGGCACAAGCAAATAAGAGCAATGATGTCACACATGAGTCTGAACAGACACCTGATGATACGTCAACCCTACCAGACTTGGAAGTGCGTGTCACCGCAGTAGTGGCAAAGGTGAAGTATGGAGCAACCAAAAGTCGAGCACTCAGGAAAATTGAACATCCTGGCAGGCGTTGCACCAATGACAACACCATTAAGGTACTGCTAGACAGTGGTTCTGATGGTGATCTTTGGTTCCATGAGAAAGGAACACCCATGCATTTTCCCTACTTGACTAGGCAGGTGCCACTCTTGTGGCATATGATGAATGGGAGCTTCCTCATGGAAGGAAGGAACAAGGTCACTTTGAAAGTTTTTTGAATGCTCAAACAGTCGGGAATACACTGTTACCCCTGACATAGTAGAGTATGATAAAAGAAAGATGACCAAGCCAGTGTATGACCTCATTCTTGGTTGTAAAACCATGAAAGAGTTAGGAATTTTTCTGGACTTTTGAACAACACAAATTACAATTGATGAAATCATGTTGCCAATGAGAAACATGAAAAGTCTAGCCAGCACCAAGATAAAAAAAGCCTGGGCTGTAAACAACAGCATGGCACAAGAGCCCATGAGCACCAAAAAGGCCACACAAAGGGTAGTCAAAATCCTGGATGCTAATTATGAAAAGGCAGACCTCCAAGCAGTGGTAGATGCCACTGGACCACACCTCAGTCTCCACGACAAGAACAAGTTACTGGAGTTGCTCAAGGAATTTGAGGACCTGTTCAACGGGACACTAGGTGATTTGAGAACAGAGCCTGTCTCCTTTGAATTAAAGGAATGTGCCAAACCAGATCACGGCAGGCCATATCCAGTTCCAAAAATAAGAAAGGAAACAACGTGAACTGGGTGTAATGGAGTTTCAGCCCGCATCAGAATGGGCATCTTCGTCATTCATAATACCCAAATCAGACCAAACTGTGAGCATGATCAGTGATTTTAGGGAAGTCAATAAAAGGCTAGTTAGGAAGCCATTTCCAATACCCAAAATCAGCGCAGTTCTGCAAGAGTTAGAAGGATTTACTTTTGCTACAGCCCTAGATTTAAATATGGGTTACTGCACCATTAGGCTGGATCCTGATACATCCAAAATCTGTACCATCATATTTCCCTGGGGAAAGTATTCTTACCTCAGACTAATGATTGGCATTGCAAGTTCACCTGACATTTTTCAGCCAAAGATGTCCAAACTAATGGTAGCCCTATTGAATGTGTACGAACGTACCTTGATGACCTACTGTGCATCACAAGGGCTAGCCTGGATGACCACCTACAGAAGCTAAGGCAGGTCCTGACCAGGTTCAGAGACACGGGTCTAAAGATAAATGCCTGAAAATCAAAATGCTGTGCCACAGAAACAGAGTACTTGGGATATGTGCTCACTACAGATGGTATTAAACCACAACAAAAAAGGTACAGGCAATCCTTGCACTAAAACCGCCAACTGGAGCGAAAGACCTCCTTAGATTTCTTGGAATGGTCCAATACTACCGAGATCTTTGGGTGAAGCACAGCGACATGCTTGCTCCACTCACCTCACTGGTAGGAGAGTGCGGTCATACCAAAGTCACCAGAGCCTTGAAGACCAGGAAGGTCCCTTGGCATTGGGATGAGGTACATCAAAAAGCATTCAATGCGGTAAAGGGAGTCATTGCAAACGACATTGCCTTGGCCTACCCTGATTACTCCAAAGAGTTTGAAATCTACACTGATGCCTCATCAAAACAGATGGGCACAATAATCACACAACAGAATTGGCCAATTGCCTTCAGCAGAAAACTCTCTGAGACATAACAAAAATACAGTGTAACAGAAATAGAACTCTTAGCCATAGTAGAAACTTTAAAAGAGTTCAAAGGCATGCTGTAGGGGCAAAGGATAGCGGTCTACACTGACCATAAAAATCTTATCCAAGATGCCCTTGGCATCACCTCAGACAGAGTATACCTGTGGAGGTTACTTCTAGAGGAAAATGGCCCAGAAATAATCCACATCAAAGGCATCCACAATACTGTAGCCGATGCAATTTCTCACCTTGACTACAGCCCTGTCCACAATCAGAGGGACACCTGGATGACTTTCACACAGTGTTCTATGCATCCTGCACCACATCACAGCAGCCAGCAATACACCAAGACTCCATAAACTTAGTGTTTGCTAATCTCAGTGAAGAGGAGGTAATTTATCCTCTCCCAGTCAATGAGATTGTGGAGGCTCAGCTCTCGGCTAGTGATGAAAAGTACACCATGCACTTCGTGGAAAACACACCGGTGCTGTGTAAAGGCACAGCCATGGTCCTTCCTACAGCTCTCCGTCATAGAGCCATAAGTTGGTACCACCATTACCTTCAACACCCTGGAGCAACTCATCTTGAGGAGTCACTTCAGGCTGCAATGTACTGAACAGGTACTAGAACTACTGTCCGAAAAAATGTCAAAAACTGTCACAAATGCGAAGTCAATAAACGACACAAACACAAGCATGGCAAGTTACCTACCAAACTGGTGATACAAAATCCTTGGGAGGCGCTTTGTGTGGATCTCATTGGACCATACACTCTCAAAGGGAAAGATAAGACAGAAATTGACTTTATGTGTCTGACTATGATAGACCCAGCAACTAGTTGGCTAAAAATCCTAGAATTGAGCGATAGACAAACCTACCATTCCCACGGGTACACGGGGGCGAAAGGGCATCTCTACACATAATACACCAATGGTACCATATTTTGATAAATCCTCAGCCATGATTAGTACCTTGGTGAACAAGACCTGGTTCAGTTGGTACCCACGTTGTCAACATGTAATATATGACAATGGAAGCAAATTCAAACTTCACTTCAAAGCCCTATGTGACACATATGACATCAAGCATAAGCCAACCAGTGTCAAGTACCCACAAGCAAATGCAATACTGGAGAGAGTGCATCAAGTCATCATGGCAATGCTCCGCACTGCTGAAATCGATATGGCCAACTCAGTAGATGCCAGTGATATTGACACATTCCTAACTAATGTGGCATGAGCCATTCGCTCTACCTACCATACAGTGCTTAAAGCCTCGCCAGGAGCAGCCATTTTTGGTTGGGACATGCTGCTTGACATTCCCTTCCTTGCTGACTGGAACAAAATAGGCGACTACGGGCAACGCCAGACTGATCTCAATACCGAGCGTGAAAACAGAACACACAAGGATTGGGATTACAAAGTTGGTGATAAAGTACTGCTACTGAAAGACGGTATCCTCTGCAAGTCAGAAAGCCGCTTTGAATGTGATCCTTGGACAATCACATCAGTTCATACAAATGGCACCATTACGTTCAACACAGAACAAAATCAGAACAATTAAACATCAGGAGAGTAACACCTTACTTTGAAAGTTAAAACATGTTAAACTATATATCTCCCTCCCCACCTCAGTCTTACGCGTACAGTAGTCACTTCATCTCCCCTCCCAGGTTTTTTCCTCCCATGAGGTTTTTTTCCAATCGCCCTAATTCACCATTTGTGGGGGCGAGTGACATAGGCAACAGATCACACTGGCCTGAAACATGCGATCTGGCCTGGGAATTGAACCCAGGACCAAATAAAAATATCGTACTGTTTGGTCTGGGGTTCAAATCCTGGACCTATAACATTAACACGATCATGTAAACATCATGATCCACGAAATAAGACGACCACCACCATGTGGAACTTGTCCAATGGGCAACTGACAGCGGCCAGACCGATCGAATGACGGATGACGGCTAGACCGATCGAAAAATTTGATTGCTCAACTTGAACAGATCTCAAAGATTTGACTGTTCAACTTGATCAGATCTGATCGCACCACATTAAGATCCTGGCAGCATACCAGGATCATGTAAAATCCCACATGGGAGTTAATGCCAGCTCAGTGGTGCTCTGTACAACCCCTGTAGACACAAGACTACAGAGGCGCAAGTATCATGTAAATTTCATGATAAACCAATGATAATTGATGATCATCAATTATCATGTTTGAGTAGATTTTAAGCTCATAATTTCAATTCATCAATTGCCAACACATCCTACCATTTTATTTCTACAATAATGTTTTTACATCCAACTGGCGTTGGTCAAGCATCACTGTAGGCAGCTAAAACCATATCACTTGCTCGGTATGTGACACCGGCATTGGAATGTGACATTGCATAGTCCAAAAACTTGTGGATTTTGGCAAGTGTGGCTTACATATGGCTGGCCTGCTGTGTTGCTAAAAACCCAAGTGTTGTAAGCATGGTGCAGTCAACAGCACGGGCATAGTAAAGGAAAACTCCAATTACTTCTTGTACAAAAGTCTTTTGTTGCTTACAAAGTGCTAGCGATGTGTCGGCACTGTCACAAAATTGTTGTTTGTTGCCATAGGTGCGTGGTGCACTGGGATATGGTTGATGTTGTGGTTTGTTAAGTTTGGAATGTTGGAAATACTGTCCAGATTTTTCACAGTAGCAGAGCATTGTGAGGTGGACGAGGCGGTTGTTGTAGTCCCATTGCAGGGTGAGTCCAATATAATGCCTTTCATTCCAGTCCACAAATATTTCATAGTGACCCTTTAGTGTTTGGATGAGATTGTCAGCATGTTCTTTCCCGACATATTTTACGCCAAAGTCGTCCACACAGAGTACAAAACAAATAGGTTGCCAGTCGTGCGTCCAGAAACCAGAGTTGATTTTGCTTTGGTTGTAGCCATTGGCCTTGAGGCGTTGTTCGAGGAGTTCTTGTGCTATTATCCCGTCTTGTGGGAGCCTATACATGCCTTTCTGAATATGCACAAAAGCATAACTATCATGTGCTATGTCATGGAGTTTGTAGAGTTTGATGATGTTGTCGGGGATGTCAGAAAGTTTGAACTGCATAGATTCATAGCATTCCATTGGGGTATTGAGATAAAAATCTTTGATGTCGATGGTCATGAACTTGGCATTTTTTGTGGAGATGACACTGTTGAGGAGTATTTTGACGGTGATCATGTCTGCTGTGGGAGTGCCACAGTCGCCAGGGTAGTTAATTCTATTACTTCCGACTGTAAGGCAAATGCGATAGGGGTCGTCTTTTTCAGGGCGAAAGTTAGCCACAATACGTCCGTTCATTATGTCCTTCCAGCTGTACGGTGGGACGCTTGCTTTGTGGATGAAGGCGATGGTGTCAATACCATTGACTATGCTGGGTAAGCCTTGCACAAGTCGTCCGAGTTCCTTCCCGTATGCATTTCTCCAGGTGTCACAGTATTTGGGGTTAGACACAACATGTCGGTATTCCATTAACTCACCAGTCTTATCATTGAGTACTGCGCGGAGCATGTCTGTTGGATAACATCATTGTGTAGCTTGTGACGCTGTGATGCCATTGTGATGTAGGGACATGATGTGTAGCATTGTTTTGTATGTAAGGGAGCAGACTCGGCTGCACGTGTTGGAGCTGGTGTTGTTGTTGTAGGTTATGGGTGTGGTGCCAACTGGGAGGCGTGATTTGTCGGCACCCTTGGAGGTGGCACATTTTCATCATCACTGTCATCCTCATCAGAGACAATAGGGATCATAGGGAGGGGTGTAGGTATTGGCACCCTTGGAAGTGGGGCCCTGACTATCAGCACCCTTGGAGGTGGGGCCCTGATGATGGCCTGTTGGGGTGATGTTGGAATGTCCAGATGTTGCTTGGCCGTATCACTGGAGAGTTGTTGCAGGCGCTGCAGGTCCTGCATTTTTGTGACCCCAATGTGCTGTGCCTTGGCATTGTGTTGAATGACATGTGCAAGGTTTGCCGCGGCAGCAATGAGTGCATCTGCAGGTGATATGGATGAGTTTGTGAGGTATTTTTGTTTGAAGAACACCATTGCTGCAATGCGAGTTGTGCTCGTGTGGAGGTAGACCATATTCTCCAGCACCTGTAGTGCTCTGTGGATGTGCCAATGACCTATCTTTTGGAGCAGTGTTGGGCATAAGTCTTGCGTCTGGTGGGCTTGTCATGGACGAGGGCTTCTATACCTAGTGGGATGAAAGGTAACACATTGTAGTTGTGTGGGCCATAGAGGTGTACATTTGCAGAGATTTTGGGGTTAGCATTAGATTGCCGCAGGAGGTTGAGTTGACGTTCCATGTGAGGAATGAGTTGGCACCATAGGTGTAGGGGAAATTTGTCTGCCGTGCCGCTAAGTATGGCAATGAAGTGGTCTTTCCAAGTTTGGATGCCTTTTTTAGCAACATTGCGGCGGTGGTCATCAGGTGGGACTAGTTGGTATGTGACACCCAAATCCAGAATGGATTGTTTGTACGATGCGGATACTTCATTGTTGAGAACATGGCACCGTGGCGTGAGACTGCAGGCACGCATTCAAGTGAGGGCTCAGGTGCATGCTAGGATACGTTCCCCCTCTGTTCTGTTCTTGGTTGGCCAACTCGGTGTGATAGAGGATCATTTGGTACCGGTTACCTCTGCTGGACGTATGTGGGAATTTCCCAGTTTGATCAGAGTACACAGTGTCACAGGTGTCATACATCTTGATGTAGATGGCTTGCTGTGTGTGAGAGGGGGTTGTGAGTGAAGGCTTGACTGGTTCAGTGCAAGATGCTGTCTTGGTTGAGCGTACACCTTGGGGTTGGCTGCGCATGTGCCCTTGCTGTGTTTCTTCCGATTGCCAAAAGCAGTTGTGTTTGTTGGGTACAGTTACCAGTGGCCAGGTGTCTTAGTTTCCGTGCCAAATGGCTGCCAGCCATGTTGTGTTGGTAGGAAAACCCGCAGCAGAATGGACGTACCTGATGGTTTGTGCTATGCTGGGGAGCTCATAGACGTTGAGGATGGTATGATGTTCTCGTGCCATGGATGCTTTCAGGTGGTCGCAGACAGCTTCTGTGGATGGTATGATGTATTTTGTGTTCAGAGATTTTGTGCCACATGGAGAGTCAAGGATGAGAGTATCGTCATTGTCATTACAGTCTAGTTGACGTAGTGGTACACGCCAAAGTCCAGTGAGATGGCATCGATAACCCTGGAGGATGGTTGTGGCATTAATATGAATTTTGTCGGAGTCATAGAAATTGACTTCATCCTTGTCATAGACTGCTGTGAACTGGGCATTGGCAAATTTGCTGCCACTTAGCAGTGTCTGTGTGAGGTTGGGAACAATGTCAATGTGGTTGGCTGGGACAGGGACATCAAGCAAAAGTTGTGAAAGGTGCATTGCATGTGCTGCGCCACCAGTTGGTAACAGGAAAACCTTGGTGGATGGTAAGTTACACTGCAAACGAAAAACACCGGTAACCTCCCCGTACACTTGCAAAACGTCAGAGTGTACGGGGAGGTTACCGGAATTTCAAGAGTGTACTGGTGGGTTACCGGTTTTTTATACATTACTTAAGCCACATTTTCATTTATCATGCTAAGCTTTGAAGCAAAAAAATCTTCCGAGTGGTTGTTTGTTTCATGACTCACATTTTGCAAATCACGAGTTGTAAACAGCAAGATCACCTGTTATGGGTCTAGTTTTGGTTTCAATTCTAGGCTTGATCTATGATTTCATTTGGTGAGTGCGCTTTGGGCCTATTCATATTTTTTGAATAATATGGTACTATCAGAATAGTGACTGCGCCAAAAAATGAGAACACATAAGAATAATAAGTGGGGCTGAAAATGAGAGTAGTGTGTCTACGTGTTTGTTACTTATTCCTTTGTATCACGTCACGTAATTCTTGTGTGGCATATTTGTATGATAATACAGTTTTATTACATCTACGTATGGTACCATACTACAACAATGGTGCTCGACCCAGACACAACAGTATGGTACAATAGCAGTGTGCCCTCTCACTGCTTTCACATCACACAAATATTTTTTTCAATTACATCACTGATACCCCACCGGCCCATCATGGGAACGGCCGAAACTCAGTCCACAGACTGGGTTATCCCTCCCGCCTTGCACCGCCATGTTGCCAACAACAATTGGCAGCGGCGGGTATATTTTGGGGGTGAGTAATCACTATTTCGTCTTGTTCTACAATATTATACTCACCACACGGCCAATTTTTTTCAATTAATTAGTTGCAGGCCTGCCGACGAAATCGCCGAAACTCAGTCCACAGACTGAGTTAGGCATTCCGCCTTGCACCGCCGTGTTGCCAAGAACAATTGGCAGCGGCCAGTATATTTTGGGGGTGAGTTTTCATGAACTCACCATTTTTTGCACTATAATACTCACCACACGTCCATTTTTTTTTCAATTAATTAGTTACAGGTGTACTGGCAAAATCGCCGAAACTTAGTCTACAGACTGAGTTAGGCATTCTGCCTTGGACCGCCATGTTGCCAACAACAATTGGCAGCGGCGGGTATATTTTGGGGGTGAATTTTCATGAACTCACCATTTTTCGCACTATAATACTCACCACACGGCCGATTTTTTCCAATTAATTAGTTACAGGTGTACTGGCGAAATTGCTGAAACTAAGTCCACAGACTGAGTTAGGCATTCCCATTTGCACCGCCGTGTTGCCAACAACAATTGGCAGCGGCGGGTATATTTTGGGGGTGAGTTTTCATGAACTCACCATTTTTTGCACTATAATACTCACCACACGTCCATTTTTTTCCAATTAACTAGTTACAGGTGTACTGGCGAAATCGCGAAACTCAGTCCACAGACTGAGTTAGGCATTCCGCTTTGACCGCCATGTTGCCAACAACAATTGGCAGCGGCGGGTATATTTTGGGGTGAGTTTTGATGAACTCATCAGTTTTGACCCTATTATACTCAACACATGTTATTTTTTTTTCAATTAAATAGTTACAGGCCCAGTTCTGAAATCGCCGAAACTCAGTCCACAGACTGAGTTTGGGATTTCGCTTTGCACCGCCATGTTGCCAACGATTTTTGGCAGCGGCGGGTGTATTAACAGAGGTGAGTTGAATAGAATACAATTATTTCTACACATGTCTTGACTACATCTAATTTTCAATTATTTTATTTCAGGCCAGGCACGGAACAGCGAAACTCAGTCCACAGACTGAGTTTGGCATTTTGCCTTGCACCGCCGTGTTGCCAACAACGGTTTGCAGAGGCATGTAAATTTTTATGGTGAGTTATTGAAGTCAAACTATATTACAATTGTTTTCATTTCAGCTTAGTTTCAATTAAATAATTAATTTTCTTCTACCTTGGTGATAATATTGTCCACAGTATCGTTTTTCATCTTGGAGCAGCTTGGGGCTGAAATTTTGGCACCTGTGTCATTTTTGGTGGGCTATGGGTTGTGGGCGGGCCCCTAAAACATGTTAATGTAGTATGTTATTATTAGTGGAGATAAATACACATACTCTATTATTGTAGTCCAACATTAGGTAGCCCTCCCGGTAACCGTCCTGTAACGTTCCGGTAGCCCTCCCGTATGCTCTGGTAACCCTCTGGTACTCTCCGGTGGCCTTCCCATAACCTTCCGGTTACCCTCCCGTACACTTCCGGTATGCCACCGTTAAACATTTTTTTAGCTACTAAGTAATGCAGTTATAGTCACTACTTAGATTGATATCGATTCTAAGACTTACTGAGAAGTCTGTTTTCCTGTAAAAACGTACCAATTCCTATCGTACATAGAAAAAATCGAAAGCTCCTTTTGGTCTCAAATTTCCGGTAACCTCCCGGTAGACTTCGGTAACACTCCCGTACACTAGTTTACTGGAGGGTTACAGAAGTGTACTGGGAGGTTACCGGAAGATACCATTCTGGGGGCTCCGGTAACCTCCCCGTACACTCGAATGTACGGGGAGGTTACCGGTGTTTTTGGTTTGCAGTGTGGTTGTACAGAAAGGATTGTGGAGAGTGTCTGCTGTAGATGTAGCCCCGGTATCACTAATTGCTGATGGAATTGAGCCATTAGCTATGCCATGCTTGACCTGAAGCTTGGTCATTGGTGGGGTGGGGTGTTTTTGTTTAAATTTGGCTGTTTGACCTGAGCCGTTTTGTTGCAAAAAAATATCATTCAAAAATTATAGGTAGTTTTGATAGGTATCGAAGATTTGATTTTATGAGCTTATTTTGCTACAATTGTGAGGATGGAAGGGCAATGGACCTGCACTTCCAATCCAAACAATGCAAACAAACATTGTGTAGCTTCTACACAAAATTGGTATGTTTATACCCTTCTCAAGGGTGTGCTCTCATTTGGGGCAATGAACTTTTGTGTTAAGGAGTCCATGCTGTCAGGAGCAGGGCAGTGGACTCCCATGATGAGAGTCCATGTCTTTTGGATCAGGGGCAGTGGAATGTCCTACTGGGGAGTTCTGAGAATGCTGTTATTGATTTCAGTACCTTCGGGTACTAAAAATGGCAAATTCTTGGCCTAAGTCACTCGCCCCCACAAATGGAGTATCAGGTAAAAATGGAACCAAAAAACCTAACTGTTATAGGTGAAAAATGTGTTCTCATGAGAGTAACTATAACACTAGCAAGTTTGTTGAAAATGTGTAACGAGTAAGTGTTGTTTGAAGAGGGAGAGTCCGTCTTTGGTTTTTTTGAAACTGACTTTTCATACGGTTTTTACGTTTGTTTGTTAAGAAAAGATGTAACTCTTTGTATATTCAATTTGTTCGATTTTGTTCCACGTTGAATCCTAATGGTGCCATTCGTATGAACTGATGTGATAGTCCAAGGATCACTTTCATATCTACTTTTTCCTTTGCGGAGTAAACCATCTTTTCTAAGAAATACTTGATCACCAACTTTGTAGTCCCAACCACGACGTGATCGATTTTCCCGTTCTGTGTTTTGGTCTGTTTGGTGATGCCTGTATTCTCCAATTTTTTTCCTGTCAGCCAGGAAGGGAATGTCGAACAACATGTCCCGACCAAAAATCGCTGCACATGGGGAAGCTTTTAGTACTGTGTGGTGTGTTGAGTGAATGGCCTAAGCGACGTTTGTCATGAACTTATCGCTATATCGCTTGTCTCTACTGAAGGGGCCATATCTATTTCAGCTGTTCGGAGCATAGATGAAATCACCTGATGCACTCGTTCTAGAATAGCATTCGCTTGTGGATTCTCGACACTGGCAGGCTTACTCGTGATCCCATATGAGTCACGTAGGTCTTTGAAGTGAAGTTTGAATTTGCTTCCATTGTCATAAATTATGTATTGACAATGTGGATACCTACTAAACCAGGTCTTGTTCACTAAGTTGCTGATCATTGCTGATAACTTATCAAAGTATGCTAACTTAGGTTCCTCATGGGTCTTTTTATCCTTCCGCCCTTTTGTATTCAGGAATAATTGCCTTGGTGATTACCGGTAGGTCAACTATTTGAAACCAGCTAGAGGCTGGGTCAATCATAATCGGACACATGAAATCAATTACTGTCCCATCTTTACCTTTGATTGTATACGGGCCAATAAGGTCCACACATAGTACATCCCAAGAGTTTGTGATGGCAATCTTAGTGGGGAGTTTCCCGTACTTATGCTCATGCCTCTTGTTGACTTGGCATGCATGACAGTTTTTGACATATTTACGTGCGGTATTTCACAAACCTTTCCAGTACATTGCAGCAAGAAGGGTTTCTTTGAGTCTAGTGTGTCCAGGGTGCTGTAGGTAGTGGTGGTATCAACTAACTGCACGGTGTTGAAGTTCTTTTGGAATTTCTATCTTTCTGTCCTAGTTGTGTACTTTGACCAATTGTGTCGAGTACTGGTCTTTAAGCGTCTTCAAGCTGGCATTAAGTTTTTGTGCTTGAGCAATCTCGTGTACTGTTAACAGGTAGATTACGTCTTCTTTGCTGCGGTTTGCAAACACCAGATTCATTTCCTCTTGGTATGCAGAGGTGTGGATTGCACTCTCTTCTTGCATGATGTAATGACACCAGCATTTGGTGAACGTCATCGAGTTCTCATGCTCACTCGGTATTGGTCCGATGTCTAAGCGAGAGATGGCGTTGGCAACAGTGTCACACTGCAAACGAAAAACACCGGTAACCTCCCGGTACACTCGCAAAACGTCAGAGTGTACAGGGAGGTTACCGGAATTTCAAGAGTGTACAGGAGGGTTGCTGGATTTTTTATACATTACTTAAGCCATATTTTTGTTTATCACGCTAAGTTTTTACACAAAAAAGTCCCAGAGTGTACGGGTGGCATACCGGTAGTTCATGACTGAAACTTCCTCAATCATGAGTCTGTACATCAAAGATATTTTGTTGGGCCTAGTCCAGTAGGTTCTACTAGATGAGGGATTCCTATGAAGCATCCACCAAAAAAATTGTTGTGAGGGAACATGTGTCCACTATCTTGTGAGAAGTGTAAACAGAACTCACATTCATTCCATCGAACCCTCTCTTCTAACACATCACTATTCAATTTCAGCCTGACAAAGCTTTTCAATACTAACAGAATCGGTTGGCATCAGGTGTTCTCCCAAAGGTATAGTATCATCAGAAGACAATATGGCTTGTACGAAGCAAACTGCTTGCAAGTGTACTGGTGATAAAGCCCCCCGAAAGCAGCTAGCAACAAAGGCAGCCCGCAAGAGTGCACCTGCTGCAGGAGGTTGCAAGTAGCCCCATTGCTATCGTCCAGTACCTGTGGAACTCCGTGAGATTCGTAAGTACCAGAAAAGCACGGATCTTCTGATTAGCAAATTACCATTCCAGCGCTTTTCGAGGGAAGTTACACAGGATTTCTGTGGTGATGTGGGTTATACAGCCACTGCATTGGCAGCATCACAGGAGGCCTCTGAGGCCTTATTGGACTCTTGGAAGATACAAATTTGTGTGCCATCCATGCCAGGAGAGTTACCATCATGCCAAAAGATATGCAACTCTCCCGGCAAATTTGAAGGGAATATGAGAGGTTTAAGTGAACGAGGTTGCGTGTGAAAGTACTTTGACAGAACATAACAAAGCGTCACACTAAGGGGACTAGGATGGGGACCATACAAAACGTGCGGGAGAAAGGAGTATAGGCACTGTATAAATAATAAAAGAACAACAACAAATTATAGAGTGCATAATTAATTGTTTCTCAATTTGTTGGCATAATAATGTTATGCGATTCCTCCGCACCAAGAACTAGCAAAGCCCCACATGATCATTAATACTATGGCACTATCTAGGTTGATACATCATCATAAAAGGACAAGATCCCGTCGTGTGTTGATCACACTTTACTTAAAGCCAAAGGGGCATGAGATTTCAGAATTGGAGACATGAACGCAGTGGAGGTTCCAACAAGCCAATCGTCACACCGAGTCACTCAATCACCCACACGTAAATTCCCCCATCTCCAAAAATGTATTAGTGGCGCATCAGTTCAGAATCTTCTCTTATTTGCAGTGCAAGTTGCATGTCTTTTGGCATGATGGTGACCCTCCTGGCATGGATTGCACAAAAGTTTGCATCCTCAAACAGCCCGACGCTGAATGCTTCCACAGATTCTTGAATAGCTAACAAAGAAGTCGCCGGAAAATGTTCTGCAGTGAAATGTGGATAGGATCCTGGCCTATTTAAATCCTGCAGAACTTCCCTTGCAAGGCACTGGAATGGCACCTTGCGGATAAGAAGATCTGTGCTTTTTTGGTAGCGGCAGATTTCACGAAGTGCAACAGTGTCAGGACGATAACAAAGAGGCTTTTTACAGGGGCCATTCTTCAAGCAGCCATGTTGGCAAGCTGGTATCGGGGAATTTTTCCGCCATTCGAATGGCTAGCAGTTTGTTTGGTCCGAGCCATTAGTGAAATAATGCCATGCTTGGCACGGTCTTCAGTCTTTGTGTGATGCAGAGATTGTGTACGATAGAGATTTATGGTGACATGTATGATTCGCATCAATCGATGAAAAATGGCGCGACACCTGGATAAAGTAATACATACACATCAGTACAAATACAGTAGACACACATGACAAAATAGACATGCCACTCGCCAGGCAGTCCCTCATCGATAAATATTCCATGGCTAGAAAATGGAATCGGTAAGATCACCCATTCCTCTTATGTCACACCCTTGTCTTCTCAACCGCCAGCCTGTCAACACTGCAAAAGCGTTCCTTGATTGTGGATAATGAACACAGCATCATCACGAAAAGTGGCAATAAAAGAAATCATGGATGGGGGACTATTTTGCTCTTATGGGCGATGGCGTTCTACATTCCGATAACAATGACACTCGCAGTAAACTTGCATTCCATATGATCTCACATGGGAACCACGACAATATGGATCAAGGATGCTCTGCCAGTACCTGGAAACTGTAGTTGACGAGCAATTGAAGAAGTGGCTACCAGACGATGCAACTGACAATGAAAAGTTCCTTGCGAGTTTATTTCCTGCGGTGGCCCCATTGTATTCTGAACTTGGAAAATCATTCCTGAACATCAGCACATATAATGAGTTGCAATGGTCACTAGTTGATATCAATAACCAAACTGGTCTGGAAACATTCAGAGAAATTCGCATACACGCCTTTCATAACCTCAAGAAAGCAAGGGTTATCACCGCTGGCATAGTACTCGATTGGAGTTGCATTTCTTGATGAGTACGGAATTCCTCCCCATCAATACACAGATGAACAGGTAAAGAGAATGAAACAAGATCTTTCTACAATCCACCAAAATTTAGGTCAAATCCAAGCAATCAATGGCTTTTTGTCACCTGCCGTTGAAGAATACTCCACAGCATTGAATCTCAACATTGAAACAGGCGATGGGGAGTTTCACAAACTTGTAGCGCAATTGCACCATCGTTTAGCACGCTTGTATGTATGCTATGCAGAACACTTATTGTAATCTAAGGAAGTTGTAAGAGATAGGAGGGTTTCTAGATTTGGTGGCAACAGAGGCCAAATGGGAGATGACATACCATTAAGCAATTACAAGAAAAGTGCTGAAAATTACCTGGCCAGTGGGGTGAGTTATGCGGGACACCTCGCCATAATCTGCCAGAGGAAACCGGAGGATATTGTTAATGTCGACAAACTGGATGCTACTTATGACCATATCCAAGATTAAAACTCCTTCTTGTGAACCTGACAGACAATGTTTTGAATACCTCAAAGCTGCACTGTGTGAGGCGAATGGGAGATTGGACGAGATAGAGAAGAGGATTGAAACAATCAAGACAGAAAAGAGAGCATGGTTCTATTTAGCCTGAAGTAATTATAAATCATTAATCTAGATTTACTATTATTATTTTCATGTCCCCCACGTCTTATTTTCGGCACCAAAGCTTGACATTATCAAGTCTTCTGCCTCTTTCCTCGCACACCAGATACTTCTTTTTCACATCAAAGCACTTGACATCAAGGCAACCCGCACACTTCCCGCCAATACAACTAGTTGTGTTCAGTTTACAAATTTTGCATCGTAAGGACTGCTTTGCTTTTGATTTGCCACCAAAACAACCTCTGCATAACCCGCCACCAACTTGGGCAACAGTTTTATGACAATTAGCACATTTCTTCTTGTGCTCTGGTTTGGCATGTTTGTAGCAAAACTTTTTATCCTTGCAGCTGGCATGGACATAGCTGCTACAGGATTTGATACAACACTTTGTGCATTCCCTTTTCTTGACGCAAACCTTTTTTGATAGCGTTAGCTTTCCTTGAGATCAATGCACCTTTTACCAATGCATTGGGTTCATGACCTTTGCATTCCAAAATTGTTCCTGTAGTAGAACCCGTCATCTTTTCCCACATAAGAGAAAGATCTGCCAACTTTCATGGGGCATCAGTCTCCAAGTCACCCTTCACTTTCTTCCAAGATCCTCTCGACCCATAAAATGATCTGTCTTCATTCATTTTTTGAAAGCATTTTCACATGCTATTTTGTGCGCTTCCCCAAGGGATCGAGAAGTTCCCATCTGTACCATCACAAAAATTGGTGCGTTCAGTTGGTTCCCCATTGCCCTCAAAAGCATTGCTGAAGGTTCTTTGTTGAGAACTACCTTGCCATCCTTTGTGTAGACAACTTTGCTGTTATCGTCCACTTCCCATACGATGCGTAGACCTTCAACTTGTCCTGTGATTCTATTTCTTGCAAAAAATTGACAAGCTGCCCATCAAGGTCTCCTTCCAAAATGTAAATATTCCTTATAACGTTGTCATATGCATCGATGAGCTCCCTCGTCCAATAATCCACAGATCGTTCAAAACAAATTTCTCGATGCACAGCATCAAATGCGTCATGATATAATCCTTCTTCCACTAGTTTTGCAGCCTCTTTCCGCATCTTTGGGTAAATTTCCATTAACAACGTCTGCTGCTTGTCTGAGAGCACTATGTCGCTGAGTAATTCACAATCGGCACAGCGGAGGAAATTTGTTTTACATCCCCTGCAACTGACATGAACATACTTCGTGCCCTCTTGAGGGCTGTTGTAAATGGATGAAAGGTTGCAAACTTTACAGGTCAAATTCATTTTCTTCTTGTCTTTTGACAGTTGAAGCAGCAATCCTAGCGCGGATTGAAAAGATGAGAATACCCCATCACCAATTCACACCAGTTTCTTTGGAGAATAATGGAAGAGCACGGAACCTACACATATTTATTTTTTGACCGTTGCTTCTTTAAGTACTAGTTTCTAATTGAGACTCCCCCCAAGGACACACGTGCCAAATTTTCAGCCCCGACGTTGTTTGACATTACTTTTCCATGAATAGCCACATAGTACGGTAACTACTTTCATTCTTCCCACACAAAAATTCTCAACCAAATAATCCACAACCTGTGGTTTTTAACATTAATAATACTCACGGAAACAACTATGTCAACCATGCTGTCCAGTCGCCGACACCAGAGGCCACAGGTGCTGAGTGTGCTCAAGCGGGCCACATGCTCACTCCAACGTCACCTCTTTGTGAGGCTCAAAAGAACACCACAGATCCGACGGGCAAATCTTCCACACCTTTGAACAATCTCATGGGTTTTGGTGACGGGGAAGACACAAACTCTCTCAACAAAGAATTAGGAATTAGTTCAAATGGCTCTCATTTGCCAAGTAAAGCTCGGGACCCGGAGTACACCACAGACCCAAATCATCCATCCATTGCTGCACAAAAGAAGATCGCCATGAACACTAACAGACTTGCTATCAGTGTTGAGACAGATAGGGAAGGCGTTGTTATATTGGATGGCGGACTCGTTCCATACAAAAAGGGGGGCCTCAATGTTGCACATGCAACAAAATACTGGTCCTATTATGCTCATATCCATCCTGGCATGAATGGTACTAGCTTTCCTGCTGTTACAGAGGAAAATGTGCATGATTTCCTTCAAAGGTTATGCTCAATCCATCAAGATGTGCTCAGCATTGGGAAAGCTTCATTCGAATCAGCAATAGTCGCAGTGTTCAATAAAAGCGGACACACTAGCAGAGGTCAGCCAATAACAAGCACTGCTGATGTTGAAGACCTTATGTGTAATTGGAAGGGAAGTGTCTTAAGTTGTCTCCAGCTAAATTGGAGAAACATTCACAGTCTCGACACCGAGAACAGTGAATTTCTCAGAGAAACGCTTCCTATGGCAATTGTTGTGCATGGAGCAACTCAGGATCCACATGTATACCATCAGTGACACTATCAGTGATAAGGCAGATTCAAAAAGAAGGGTATCGAATCATGGCCTAGTCAAACTTGCAAACTCTGCCTGTGTAGATGTAAAGAAGAAATTTCAACATCTCAAGGATAAGTTATTTGGAATGTCTGTGAGAACCAAGGCAGGGGGCAAACAGCACGCACATGCTGATCATTATGAGATTGAAGTTTCATTTGATAACCAGGCAAAAGGATGATCCAAGACATACATCTTGGTGCAGAAGCGATTGTTCAAGGGAGGGAATTTTTCTGACAATAATCCACCAGCTGAACAACATCTACGAGCACATCTCAATAGTGGGGACAAAGTTAAGATCCTCTTACAAGCTGCTATCTCGAGAACAAAGAGGGCAGGGATTTCCCGGCAAGTGCTATCATCATGCATGGATGATTGCTATCGAGAGATAAACTAATCATCAAGCATCACTCTTCCTCCTGATTTGGATGATGTACTTGATCTCGGTGCATCTATAGAAGGCGAGTCATTGTCAATCGACTGTTTCTCTCACAATTGAAGGCTGGAGCAACTTCCTCCACCAACAGAGATTTACCAACAAGTGGAGGAACACTGGAGGATTGTGCATCAACAGCCTTGGCAGCTGAAACATTCTCAGCAGTGGCAGCAACAGCAGCCTCCAAAGATAGAGCTGCAACAGCAGGTCCAGTTCTTACAGCCGATGAAGCCGCATCGATGGAATGGGCAGCAGCAACAGTTTGAATGGAGTGCTCCACAGCACAGATGGTGAACAATGATCAGGAGAAGTGGATGGATCCCCATCAACGGATGCAGCAGTCTCCAGGGATAGTGCTGATACAGCGGATGGACCAGAAGCAGCAGACACAGCACCCACTTCATATTGATCCTATGAATGATAGTCTGAGAAACAGCATAGATGGAGGTGAAACTAGCACACAGCCAAAACAGCAGAGTGGTCTACATCTACAACAGCCACGTCGGATGGGGTCAGAGAAGCAGCAGATGACTCTGAAACTTGCAGAGCCACAACAGCAGAGTGATCTACAGCTGTTGGAGAAAATGAAGGAACGGGTGCGCCTGCTTGAGCAACAGGCTCAGCAGGAGAAAATGAAGGAACGGGTGCGCCTGCTTGAGCAACAGGCTCAGCAGCTGGGACAACAGCAAACCCAGATAGATATGGGGCATGATACAGGCCGGTATTGTCTGCCTGATGAGCTAGTTCAACTGCAAGAAACTCAGCGGGAGGAACAGCAACAAACACAGATGACGACGGGACAGGGGACCAATGCACTTGAATTCTTGGAGTCCTCCTCCAAAAGACTGTTGTCTGGTCTGCAGAAGACTGTGGTTACGGATTGTGAAGATGTTGAATCGAAGTCAAGTCTTGACAATGGAGAGGAATCGATCAATATGCATCAGCAGTATTCAGTTGAGACAATCCTTCATTTAAAGTTTGAATCAAATGGTCAGCAAAAATACTTGATCAGATGGACGGGAGATTATATAGATAGTTGGCAACCTAAAGGCAACATTACATCTGATGTCATAGAAGATTTCAACAAGAGAAAGATTCAAGAGAGAGCAAACGAGCACTTGGCTATGGTATCAGTGTACTCCATCCAATGCATACTTCTTGCTATTTCCTGTTTTACCTTATGGTGTCACCCACATTGCATTCATTTCTTCTTTGTGAATTAGGATGCCATAGACAAGGTTGTCCAGACCATCTTGTATTCTAATAAGAAACCAGGGAAGGCGAGGCTGTACAAGCTTCGTTGGGTGATGGGTTACCTCATGACAAGGTTCCAATAGGCTTGAGAGTCGCTTTTGAGACAAGGAATGGCACTCAAAGAAAGGGGCAAAGGAACAAAACTCTTCGCGTGCCAAGGCGTCTCCCAGAATGGCTCGGCTAAATGAGGTAGAAGTATTTATTTTCATCTAGCATGAATTTTATTGTTTGACTAACATTGGTTATCTTCTCCGACATTGTGTATTTAGGACACAAAATGCAAACAGGCGCCACAATCACCTGCTGCAAAATCTGGAGAGAAAGAGTCGGTGGTGAGTGAATGATAAACTACCTTTGTGACCTTTATTACTTATCACCCCATGCGTACAATTTATTTCATTCTTCTTTCAATATTTTTGCACCGTGAGTATAGATGACTGCCTAATTGTTTCCTTAGCATCCTTGATATGTAATGTCCTTTCCTTTTTAGCTTCGTTAGCAGGGTCTCAAAAGCGGTCTCGTGAGTATCTAGTGTACTAGTGTCATATATTCACCTTATACATCAAAGTTGTGCTCAACATAGGTGCACTTTTCAGTATTACCCATGTCAAATGTCTCGTGGTGGGTTCTCCAGCTGCAGGAAGGCCGTGTGCAGTAGCTGCATGGAAGATATAATGGACAGTCCAGACGCTGATGTTGCTGACAGACACGGGAACAAGCTCAAGAGAAGGCGATGTCAGATAATCGAATTTATGACAAAGCCAAAAACAAAATGTGCAGTAGATTGGAGCAAGTGTCATCATGGTACCAAAGAGGGCTTTCAGGCAGAAAGCAATTTCACATATCTGAAGAAGTCTTTTTGTGATGGAATGAGGAAGACTGGGAAGGCTGATTCTCTTCTTGACAAGAATTGCATGAAGTGCAACAAACCCCTGCTTCCTATCCAAGAGGGCGGCGATGTTAACTGATGATAGACATGAAACGTCTGCTTCCTTTCCTTGAGTTTTGCGATGGTGACTTATGGTTGATGTTGCCGTTTGGAACATGTTTGATGACATCACGGGTTGAGTGGCCCATTGCCATGATGCATGGTCACCTTTGGTTGATGCGGAGATTGCCATGGTGTGGTAGAGGAATCACAGTAGGTTTGAGTGGAGCTTTGCCGCGGACTAGCAGAGCATTCTGTTGGGGCTGAAATTTTTGCATGTGTGTCATTTTCGGTGGGCTCGGGGTGGTGGGCCATGTGAGGGGCTACTGTAGGCAGGTAGGCGTATAAGCCTACCTGCCTACAATAGCATAATAAGTAAGCCTAAGCTAGCTTCCACCGGTAACCTACCTACCTCAGGTAACCCACCGGTACACTCTTAGATCCCTCCCATAGGTAGGAATCTGTGTTTCTGCAAATCAAGTAACTCTTGTGCGAGCTCCGGTAACCCTCCTGTACACTCCGGTAACCATCCGGTACACTCCGGTAACCCTCCGGTACTCTCTGGTGACCTTCCCGCACACTTCCGGTTACCCTCCTGCACACTTCCGGTACGCCACTGGTAAACATTTTTTTAGCTACTAAGTAATGCAGTTATAGTCACTACTTAGATTGATATCGATTCTAAGACTTACTCAGAAGTCTGTTTTCCTGTAAAAAAGTACCTATTCCTATTGTACATAGAAATAAATCCGAAAGCTCCTTTTGGTCTTGAATTTCCGGTAACCTCCAGGTAGACTCCGGTAACCCTCCTGTACACTAGTTTACGGGAGGGTTACAGAAGTGTACCGGGAGGTTACCGGAAGATCCCATTCCGGGGGCTCCAGTAACCTCCCCGTACACTTGAGTGTTCGGGGAGGTTACCGGTGCTTTTTGTTTGCAGTGTATGTATGCCTTTAATGTAAACAATTTTGGGGCCAAATTCCTTGAGGAGCAATCATCATTGGTAGACGCGGTCAGAGGTTAACCCAGGGGTGTCTTGGATTAGATTTTTATGGCCTGTATAGACTTTTAATCTTTGTCCCCACTACATGCCATTGAACTCATTGAGTGTTTCCGCTGTGGCCAGTAGTTCAAGTTTGGTCATGCTGTACTTCTGTTGCGTTGTCGACGGCTACCTCCTGAAGAGCGCAAGTGACCTATTACCCTGGGTGATAACTAATCCAAATTGTTTAGACAAGGCATCAGTGTATATATCAAATTCCATAGAATAATCGAGATAGGCTAAGACTACATCCTTGGCAATTGAAGTCTTAATGTCATCGAATGCTTATTGATGCACCGTGTCCCAGTACCATGGACGTTTCTTTGTCTTGTTGGATCTGGTGACCTTGGTGTAACCGCACTCTCCTACCAGTGAGGTGAGTGGGGCAAGCACTTTGCTGATTCTTGCCCAAAGATCTCAATAATACTGGACCATGCCCAGCAATTTAAGGAGGTCTTTGATATTTTTCGGTGATGAGATCATGAGAATCGCCTGTACCTTTTTCTGTTGTGGTTCAATCCCTGTTCTTGTGAGGGTATAACCTAGATATTCTGTTTCAAAGGCACAGAATGACGACTTTTGAGCGTTGATTCGCAAGCCCGCCTTGCGTAGCCTGGTAAGCACCATTCTTAATTTGTCAAGGTGGTCTTCCAGGTTTGCCTTTGTGATGCATAAAAAATCAACAAGGTAAGCTCTTAGGAACTCTAAGGCTACCATTAGTGCTGACATTTTTGCTTGAAAGATGTCTGGCAAACCTGCGATGCCCGTCGGCAATCGGAGGTAGGAATACTTGCCCCATGGGAAAATGAGGGCATGTATTTTGGATGAATCGGAATCCAATCTAATGGTATAATAACCCATATTTAAATCCAGGGTTGTAGCATAAGTGCAGAACTTTACTGATTTAGGGTAATGGAAACGGCTTTCTAACTAGGCATTTGTTTACTTCTCTAAAATCATTGAGCAAGCGTACAGTTCCATCTTGTTTTGCAGTGATAAATGATGGTGACACCCATTCCAATTTGGGCTGAAACTCTAACACTTGCAGCTTGCATAATCTATTCAGTTCTTTGAAAGTTGTTTCTTTGGGAGATTTGGGTACTGGGTATGCCCTGCCATGATATGGCTTTGCCACTTCCTTGAGTTCAAAGGACACGGGCTCTGTGTTCCAATCACCTAGTGTTCCGTCAAAAAGTTCCTCAAATTCTGTGAGCAACTCCAACTCCAGCAATGAGTTTTGGTCTTGGAGACTAAGGTGAGTACAACTGGTGCTAACAATTGATTGGAGGTCTGCCTTCTTATAATTTGCATCTAGGATTTTAACTACGCGCTGTATCACTCCTGCATACTTTGCAGTTCATTTGCCATGCTGTTGTTGACAGCCCAGTCTTTATCCAAGTTGATGGGGTCAGACTATTGGTATCTCTCATTGGCAAAATGACGTGATCAATGGGAATTTCTTTTGTTCAAAAATCTAGCACAATTCCAAGCTCTTTCATGGTTTGACATCCCAGAATGAGGTCGAACGCTGGCTTGGACATCTGTTTCTTGTCATACTCTACTAAGTCGGGAGTCACTATGTACTCCTTACTGTTCAAATACTCAAAGAACTTTAAGTTAACTTTGCTCCTTCCTTTGGCTAGGAAGCTCCAATTTGATGTGTGCCAAGACTTTGGCACCTGCCTAGTCAAGTAGAGAAAGCGTTTCTCCGTTCCTTTTGCATTGAACAGGAGGTCACCATCAGATCCACTGTCTAGTAGGATCCTGATGACTGTGTTAGTGGTAGGACGCCCTGTAGAGTGTTCGATGTTCTTACGGGCTGGATTTGCAGTCATTTTGTAGCATGCTTTTGCTACTACAGTAGTGACCCGCCCTTCTTTACCTGTCAAAAGGGGGTTCACACTATTGAAAAGGTCACCCAACAGTTCGGGGTTCAACAATTTGGCAATTGTTTCACTCTGTGTAAGGTTGGCTGGAAGATTTCCTAGGTCTTCTGCCAGATTTGAACTTATATTGTTTGAATCAGAAAATGTTATGTTCGCATTTGGGGAAGTTTTGATTGAACTAAGACAAGTGTTCATCATTTCATTACAATTGATTTTACTACACAATTTCTTAGTACTCCCCAACCCATCATCTCAGGATGAGTCTGAATCATCGCTGTCACTCATGTTGTGATGCTTACGCTTATTCTTACTGATAGTGTACTTCATTTTCTTGTTGGACTTCGTAAGTTTGTCAATTTTAGCGGATAGCTGCACATAGCTACTTCCTCCTCGAGCAGGTCTCTTTGGTCCACGAGAGTTTCCACTTGGTTTTCTCCCCTTGAAGCTTGACTTTGGGGTCCCATTGGAGTCATACTTCCGGCAATCCGGAGTGTTGTGGGTGGTATGTGGCCCCCCATGTTTCTTGCAGAGAGAACAGTACTTCTCTTTCTTTGGAATCCGGTCACTAGAAGAGACCATCCTTAGGTTGCAAATTCCGATTTTGGTTACTGTCCGAAAAACACAGTAACCAGTAACTGATCAGAGTTAATGCAGTAATTACTGTAGGTTCCGGACATATTACTGTAAATTTTGTCAAAATGAGTCTTATTTTGTGATGTCATGGCGTCACAGTCCTTAAGTATTGAGCAAAGTACTTAAGTAAGTCTTTCTCAGTAATCTAGCGATCACAGTAATCACGTTACTGTCAAAATTAGCAAATATTCTGGAGTAACGCGTAATTACGCCGGAATTCCATCCTAGATGAGTCGTTAGACTTGGCTACAGTCTTGGGTCCTTCTCCAACATTCTCAGTGGGGTAGGCCTTCTTGATGCATTCAAGGACTTTGAGAAGTTCCCTGACTCTCTGTGGTACCAAGGTTCCACTGAGCTCATATTGGTCCTGCCAGTTCCTAGGAACCATCCCGAGGATGTGGCTTGCCAAGTCGGCATCATCAAACGGCCCGCATACTTTCGTAGACTTTGCAGCCTTTGAAGAGTAAATGAAGCATGGCATGAGTTCTACATACTCGTTAAGGCATTGGATCCTCTGCACAAAGTCCCTGATGGTTTCCCTGTTTGGTTTCTTCAGCCCATTGCTGATATAGAAACGTTCCTGCAGATGCAACTGGACACACTCCTGAAAGGAGGTCCAAGATGCTGGGCATTTTGTGGGATGCTTTGTCCCATACACATCTGTCCAGGGTTTCAGTTGATTTGCTCCCAGACCATGGCTAAGTTTCATATTACTGTTTTTTGCTACTGTCTCAAAAACCCCTCACAGTAAGGAAAAAAGTAATACTGACAGTAATCAGTATTCTCATTCAGTAATTCTGGTTGGCCCAATAAGAATCAACTGTGTCACATCTCCAACTCCCACCATCTCATTGCAAAAGTAATTTGCAGTCATCTACAGTAATGCAGGAATCTATAGTAATTGGCTATCTTGGTACACATACATAGGTTCTAAAGATTAATCAGTGCCAACTTTATCTCTCATTCTATACTACTCATCATCACATTTACCTTCTTTATAGATTTTCAACTTTGGACCTGGAACATTGTTATAATAATCAACAATCATTTCATAAGCGTCCCACTCTCTTTCCCATGTGTCAACAAATTCCTCTTGACTCTCCAAACTCAACTCTTTGTCAAACCCCTCATATACACCAACAAGAGTATGAAACCAGCCCATCCCCAGTATTCTTTGCTCCCTTGTTACATTCTTTCTGCACTTAGTTAGTTGTGCAAAGTAATGATATTGAAAAGTACCAATCTTGCCAGGATCTTCTGTGTCAATATATTTCAACCCACCATACTTGGCAGACAACTTAGCGGCATGAACATCATCACTTTTACCATCAAACTGCACCGTTTCCCATTCTTCCTTGTAAGCCCTGAAGATTCGAATTGGATCTCTGACCCTTTTGACAATGGATCCTGCACAAAAATGGTCTATTTTGCACCAAGAAAAGTTGTCATCATTCCATAACTCACCAGCCTTTTGTGCACTTACTCTCCTTACTTCTGACCTCTTGTGAGAATAAGCAGCTGATACTACAGCTAGTTTTTTTGCTTTTTTCTGGGCAAAGCCTTGAACACTTCCCAGTCTTGTTGCCTTTGATGGCCTTCCAATTTTACTCAGCCTCTCCTGGTCCTCCAATCTGAGAGGCAGTGTAACATGCAACTCTACCAAATACTTTTGTGTATGGAAGGGAGTAATTTTTATGCCACACATGTGAGAGTGTTTTTTCATCAGCTGTTGTGTGCCAGATATGTGGCTTGTTGAAGATTTTTCCTGGTTGTGGAAGTCATCCAATTCTTCCCAGAAAATATGGATGAGCTCAGCAAGTTCCTTCTCTCTGTCTTCCTTCCTTTCGTGAAACACAGGAAATTTGTTTTTTCTATGATTTGCTCCACAGCTTTGCGGTCTTCAGGATCACAATTGTCTGCATTCCTTGAGTGCTCACAAGTCTTGGGATGAATGGAACAGAGATAAGCAACACGGCTGATGTCATTCTGTCGGCGGCCCTTGTAGTGATTCCAAATTTTGCAAACATGCCAAATGCACTTGGATCTTTCATCTTCTGGCTCTGGATCTTCTTCCTCTTCTTTGGATCAGCCTTCACTATCTTCTTCAACATCTCCACTGAACTCCTCATCATCTGATGACTCCTCAGAACTACCCTCATCATCTAGTGCTTCATCTTCATCGTTCATCTCTTGGGCTGCTCTCTTAGAGTGCTCAAACTCTGTAAAGATGTCATGTCATCAAAATCAGTCATTGCACAGCAACTACAAACAAAACATAAACACTAAGTCTCACCCTGGAGGAATGCTCTGTCTTCTTTGGTAAGGTTGCATTTGCATTCTCCATAGCACTCTTCAGTAACCAGTCAGCCTGCCTGACAACGTAGCATATCTTTTCCATCCCACCAACTCTCACTTCTGTGAGACGCAAGATTCGATACATTGGATTGCATGCTTGAATGATGGCAAACAATGAATCCCACAACTCTCCTGAGTTAACAAGCTTTGCAACAAACTGAAATCGTTTGTAACCAATAAATACCTTATCTTGCATTGCCATCTGCACAGCATCCTTCAAATGGTAGACACGTAGATATTGTAGACATTCAGCAGCCATACGACACTCTGATGGGTTGATGAAGTCAATATCTCTTCCATTGTTGTGATGCTTGGCATACTTACAAAATACTGAACACGGACCATGACGGGTGGAGCCAAATATGTTTCTCAACTGAAGCATCGTGAAAGAAATAATGTCAGATGAACAGGAGAACATTAAGAATGTGACAGAGAATACATGACATACAAATTTGCAGAACTGGGAGTACTGCTTGAATGGTGTTAGTTTCACAATTTTTCAAATAGAATTGATACCACATGTTCTGCTCCATGAATCACAGTTACCCTTGGGAAATGTTATGCCATTATTTCCCCTGCTTTTTGTACATTGGATGCTCTGTCAAATGCAATAACATTGAACAATCTCTTGTTGGGGTCAATGGAAGTCATGAGAGGAAGCATTGCATTTGAGATATATGTAGCATCTTTCTTGCCGCCTACTGACATGTGCTCCGAGCAATCGATAACATCTAAGACACACCCAGGGTTATTTGGACTTCTTGCCAAAATGTTGATTTGTGGAACAGTCTTAATCGTGGCTCCATCACCATAAATAGCAAGACCAAACACATTTGCATCCTTCAAGAGTTTGCTTAGCTCATCTTGATACTATGAGAGATAAGTGGCATCTAGAAGAGCACCTCCCACATCATTTCTTTCTGGTGGTTTGTAAGTGGTGTTGACAAGCCGTGCCACAGAGAGAATCCTTGAAAACACGAAATCCTCAGCTGCTGTAGCTGTCGATCCGCAGAAACAACAGCAAAAGCGGATGATGGCAGGCGCGTGGTTATTGGACAGATATTTGTGGAAATATGGAGGATTTCCTGCTGTGAGGGGGTGGATTTTTCCCATGGTTGTTAACTTTGGGTTGGGGAAGTAAGTGACAGCTGCAGCAAGTGCAGTTGAGAAGGGCAATCGACAACCAGCCATGTGTCCCAAGAATGGACAGAAGGACAGACTACATAAGTTCTGCATACCTATTTGGTGGTTCCGGTAGGTTACTGTAAGATTCAGTGTCACAGTTCAATCTAAATAGTGACAAGAAAATCTAATTACTTCACAACTTTTACAGTAATCCTCCACGCACAGTAATCACGTTACAGTCCAAGATAGTAAATATTCCGGAGTAATGCAAAATTCCACTGGAATTCCTCCGGAATTTGCAACCTAGCTGGAGTGTTTGCTGTTGTCTTTTTGGGTGCAAGTCATTGGGAATTGGGTATATGTGAAAGAGGCAGCACCGGCAGAAATGTTAGTCAAGGATGGAAATGGGCGTAAAAACCGCAATGCCATACCTGTGACTCTGCCTCTAAAAGCAAGTACACTGTGGCCTAATATGCTGTAGTGTTTGCTGCTGTCATTTTGGACATGGATCATGGGGAAGAGGGTTTATTCAGAAGTTTCAGCTGTGCATTAAAGAAGCAAACAGGGGTTAAAATGGGTAGAACGAACTCTTTCAGTCCATTTTGAAAGCAATCCCCATGCCTGCTGACTTGACAGATTGTTTGCTGTTGTCCTTGATGCATCTGGGGTGGGGGGAGAGGGTAAGAATTGAAAGTCTCACCTACTCCCCTCTTACCAAAGCTATACCCATGCACACAGATTTTTTAGCGTGTTTTGGGGATGTCTTTGATTTGTTTGGTGAGGGGGTTGGTAAAACATTAGATTGTTTTCATGGTAGTGATGCATATAAAATAATCGCGTGTTGCACAATAAAACGCTTCATTTGCAGTGCTTGACCAGACCTTTTGACATCATTTCTCATTGCAACAACTTACCGAGCACGTGGCATGAGAACGGTCAATATGTCAAGGGATGAGCTGCTGTTGGGGCAGTTCGATGCGCTTCCAAAATCGATGAAAATCCCATGGTTTGCGGTTTGGAAGATGCAGCAGCACAAGTTTTGTTCTGTTTTGAAGCACAAGCGAGCATGAGTTGTGTTCTGTTTTGAAGAAGCACTAGAGTACCATACTTTCTTCTCTGTATGGTACATGAAAGTACAAAGAAACACACGTGAAGATCATGCCAGCCCCACATTCAACACAGTCCATTGAGAGACTAACCAAACATTTCATTGGGCCGGTCCTGTGTCTAAATTCAATAATACTGTGTCTAATTACTGTATTACTGTCCTAATACTTTACATGATCTCATCAAAAATACATGAAAAAACAGCCAATGATTACTGCATTCCTGAGTCACATAGACTGTAACCTACGCTGTAACAAAGGAATCTGCCGGAATCTGACCTTTATATGAAACTCAGGATGATGGTGGTCCAAGGACGATGGCAGTCTCTGACAGTTCAGTGGAGTACTGCAGGAAGATTGCTTGGCCAGTGGACACTATGGCCTCACTGGTGTTGAGTTTAGCAGCAGTTGCTTTGTTCCATGACTGGAGGACGGGAGAAGAATTTACATCCATTCCTTTTTACTTGGCTTTGGCCGCAGTGGCCGCAGGTAGTTTTGCCTCAGCTTTTTTGTCTGCCTTGCAGGCTCCCTTGTAGTCTGTGTCTAAGCCTCTCTGGGGAATTATTTCCATCAAGGTCTGGACATGGTTGAGGAACTGTTCAGGGCTTCCCTCATTGAAGATGGTGACAGACAAGGTCATTTTGTTGGAGAACTTGATTTTGTTGATCACCTTCGGGGTGTCCATGGCAGTGGGAATGTAGGAGATGGGTGGCTTGGACCTCCCTGAGCTCCGTTCACATTCCTGCGGCTTGAGTTCTGCTGGGCTTGACGTTTGGATGTTGACGGCTTCAGTGCGCGAAGGTCGCACCACGGTTATCTTATGATAGTGACCTGAGTTGTTTCATTGCAAAAAGTATCACGCAAAAAGTATAGGTAGTTTTGACAGGTATCAAAGATTTGATTTTATGAGCTTATTTGCTACAATTGTGAGGATGGAAGGGCAGTGGAACTGCACTTCCAATCCAAACAACGAAAACGAACATTGTGTAGCTTCTACACAAAATTGGTATGTTTATACCCTTCTTAAGGGTGTGCTCTTGTTTGGGGCAATGAACTTATGTGTTGGGGAGTCAATGCTGTTGGGAGCAGGGCAGTGGACTCCTGTGATAGAGAGTCCATGTCTTTTGGATCAGGGGCAGTGGACTCTCCTACTGGGGAGTCCTGAGAATGCTGTTATTGATTTCATTACCTAAGGGTACTAAAAATGGCAATTTCTTGGCCTATGTCACTGTTCGATGAAGGGATTGGGAGATGCTGCCAGTGACTTGCTGTCTCCAAGCTGTGCTATCCTTATCTTGGTGATGAGGTGGAAGGTTGAAACGTACTTTTGTTTCTGGGCAAGCGGGTGGGGACCAATAGTTAAGTGAACAAACAGAGGAGTGTGGTGCACTACTATAACGTTTGTTTGCTGTAACCAATGTGTAAAGGAAACAATCACAACTAACTGTCCCCGCTGGATCCTGTTTCTTGGGTTTGTACCAGGAGGGGCGCTTGTCTCTGTTTTTTTCCAAAGCAAAGTATTCATCATCTTCATGGTAGCACTTGTCCTTCTTTCAGGAGTTGCAGAACCGCACGGGACACCGTGGCCTTCCGTTGGCATGATGGCATTGCATTGGTTCTGTTGCAAGGTTGCGAGTTGAAGTGGGAGTGCAAAGGGAGTTTAGTCTTTTTGAGACAGGAGAGCCATGAACTTGGCCTGTTGCTCAAGGATGGTTTTCTGTTGAGCATCTAGTTTTTTAGTATGGCGGTGTTGTCCAAAGTGATGGCGACGGCATGTTCTGAAGCATCCTCCAAATGCGCCTTCCAAGCTGTTGGTGTATTCCAGCAGTGAGTGATGGTCAGCGGTCGACATGGCAGAGGAGATGTTGGGGGGGACATTTGGTGGATTGTTGGATGCGCACCTGCTGCTGTAGAAAAAGCTGCTAGCACTTTCAAACCCACTCTCACGTTCAGCGTTGAACTTTTCCTTGGTTTGTAGATGGCCACAACATGGGTTTTTGTGGCTTTCCAAGTTTTGTTGGCAGACAGCTTGATTTCCCACGCTTGCACCTCTTTGGCATCAAATATTTTGGAGGTATACATGCTCTCCACATAATGTTGGGTCTTCGTGGCTTCCGCAGCTTCTGCTGCTTGTCAATCTCGTGGCAAACTTGGTGATGTGACTTGTGAGGTCCCATTGGACATGAAAGGCTTGGGCGGCTTGCTTTTTTTAGGGTTGTGACAATGCACCACTCGTTTCAGAGCTGTTGGATGATAGTCTTGATGGTTTGGCCACTGTAGCCCATGTAGTCGTCTTCGAGCTCTTCAATGTATGTGGGATCGATGGCCTCACGTACAATTTTATCGACGATAATTGCATAGATGGCTTTTTGTTTCCAAAACTCTTGGCATGCAAGGTTGTGCAGTCCAGTGATTGTCGCGTGATTTGTGAGTGTAGTGGTGTTCGTGAGGCCAGAGGCGATGATCGGAGGTGTTGGCAAGCGATCAAAGACGATGTCCGAGTTGCCCGTGATGCTTCGATATCTGCTTCGGTGAGCACCAGTGTGAGATGGCCATACGTCGTCCACCCCAGCTTGTTGTTTTGAGGGCTGCTGCGATCTTCATGATTTGTTGCCCAAGATGGTTGCCGGTGGAGGTTGTTGGTTGGTCCAGGACTTTGTCGAGAGGCAGTGGTGTAAGTATAGCTCGTACGGCCTTGTAAACAGTGGCTTCGTTTGCCGTGGGTGAGGACATGTTGGTTGAGTAAATTGCAGTAGTTGCTCAATGCAAAAGTTTAGTAATCACTGCTGAGCATAGCAAATACATTGATGTTGATAATCAGGTGATTACTAAATTATGACCGGATTTACTCTAGGCATATGTATTAGTAATCAGGTAGGCAGGTAAAGTTCTATGTCTGTACCACTGTGTATCTGTTGGAGTATGTGTACATATTGTATACATAGCATTTATTTTAATTAACAAAGTAATAGTACTCTTCAGTCCTGTCCCCACCCATCCCTGCCATGCCTGCACAATAACTTTGCAGCACTTGCGCAATTATGCCACACCACTTCTCACTTGCCAAAAAAGGTTGGCGCACACCACAGACCGTGATCCTCCTGGGTGATAAATTTTGCCACACCCTAACACTAAGTCTAATACTAAGTACAAGGTGCCCCTATGGGGAGAGAAGCATCCAGTTCTATAACTGGATGCGATTTCACTGCAGCAGAACATGAAGAACTCAGACTGCAAGCAAACGGCTTTGGATTCTCTGTGGTATGTTGTTGCAACGCTATACCCTCACCTCCTGGAGTAAGGTCTTGCCAAACTTTTGAGAGCAACATAAAGAAAATGAAGCCAAAATATTTGAGATTGAGAAAGTTATCATTCCAAGACCCTATTGCAGGCCTACAAAATGTCAGCATCAGGTGACCTGTCAGCTTTGTGAACAGAAGAACCCAGCAATGATACAAAGTTGCAATTTTCAGCATTGCCATCATCATTTTTTCTCTACATGGAATAGAGAAAGCATCAACGCAACAGGAGTTCATCGTGTGACTGTTTTTGGCGTAAAAACTTCCCAAGTGAAGTTTTCCGAAATCTTGGTAGATTCAAGCAACACAATGACAAGCTTTGTGCCTGCATCAAAAGCCTTCTGTTTGGAAGACATCACCACTTTCACATTTTAGACATTGAAAACAGCATCACCAATACTGACAAGGTAAAAAAAGACAAGAACAAATGTTACTCATGGAGAAACATGCACGATGGAAGCACAATTTGTTTCTCTGATTGTTGTCACTATCAACAGGGCAACTGCAATTACATTAACAGTTGCAATGATCGTCATTTCAGCAATTCAAACAATCACTACCATGGAGACTGTGACCATCATTGCAATGATTGACATGAACATTGTGTCGATGACCACACTGATGACGAGAAACACCACAAACACATTCACTGATATTATGAGCGCAATCAACTTTAGGATACCAAAAAGATGAATTAGTTGCCACCAGGAGCATATCTGACTTGCCCAGTCAGCTTGCTTGCTAGCTGGAAAGTCTCATTCGTCTAGCTCTGATTTGAATCAAAGGCATAACATGTCACTTAGTCATTTCTTCAGAGCCTTCACCAGTTGCTTTCACCCGGGACAAAACACCGTTTGCTCTTGCTCTAACATCAATGACAACAACATAAAGGCTGCAGATTCTGAACATTCATCATCTCCTAGAATGAACTTGAAATGTGACAGGAGGACAAGGTGTCATATGCCAACATTCTCAACCAATTCACAAAGCTCAAAAACAACAATAAGAAATGGGATGTTGTATGATAAATTTGTTATGAGCATACCTAAGCCAGTTTGTTTCATCTGATTGCACTAATGCAAGCAATGGTTGAGAACCAGTAGAGGTTAACTTAAGTTTTGATTCTGATGTCTCAACATTCCTTTTTCTGATGTGCTAAAAGTTATTTTTGGACTACGATGATGGCACAGAAATGCTAATAGATGTGCAAATGCCATCATTTTCTTATTCTTTTCCTTTGAAAAATACACCCATAGTTGTTAAATTTCACAGCACTTGAAGCATCCGACTTCTCGAGGTCAATCACGATGACACAAGGATAAGGTCTTAATTTAGGTTGCAGATTACTTCTTTTCTTACCGTCACCAAGACACCCAAAATAGAGTCATTACTGTATATTCTGCAGTAATTTGTTGGTCCAACACCAATTTCTTTTGGTAAAGCAGTAATTTTGTTGTGATAATAGTCACTTTCCCTCCAAAAAAGGCCCGGGAATCCTAAATTACTGCGGAATTATTGGGCAACTTGCAACCTAGGTCTTAATGATGTAAAATATGCCATACAGACACCATGAAGATTGAACCCAAGTAATTACCAATAGAGACTCAACAAAGAACAGATCTAGTTGCCCCAGAATGATTTTTTGGTCCAGAAGTGCTCTTCCTTCAATATGGTGTTTAAGTTACAATTTAGATTACTTGTTTAACGATCTAACATACATGCCAATACTTGTGCTAAGCTCTTTTACAAATTATATGAATACATCCTTGATTAATTCCATTGTGCACTTTTGACTTTTCTGGTGACTAATCCATCAACACATGTCCATTCTTCTCTAGCACTTGCAGTTGACTTCATCGTTAAAGTAAGGTCAGTTGGCTGGGTGTTTCGCCGGACATGGCTCTTCACAGGTGCATGTGCAGGGCCAGAAGCAGGGTAAGGATAAGGTCTCCTTTGTGGCGCGGAGAAGCTTCTGACTGGGGGTTTGGGCTTGTCAGGTGAACAAAACCAACCACAATCATTTTCCACATCTCTAGTATGAACAGTTAACTGGCCGTTCGATCTATATGACCTCTTGTCAGATTCTCCGGACATTAGAGACGAGCACGCCTCGATAATGTAATCCACTACGGGTATGTTATTCTCCACAGCATCGTATGAATCAGGACTGCGGTCACTGTCTGGCGAATAGCGTCGACTTCTTGCTTGATAGGGTTCCGGATATGCACTTCGTTTCCTACTTCTGGACTTTCTTTCTTTTCGTTTTGACCTCAAATAATATATGGAATATCCCAGAAGAAGAATTGCTGCCCCAAATCCAGCACATGCTATAATGAAGTACAGGTTGCGGTTGCTGATCTTGTCCACCTCATCTTCTTGTGCAACTGCGCTGACAGCGCTTGGCTCCTCCAGAGGCTCAAGCAGTGAAATTGTCACTTCACTTGTTGAAGCGAGCACTGTGTCTTTAGCAGTGTGCAGAACTTCGAGAAACTCAGGGACCGATGATTCGTTTCTTTGAAAAAGGGCCGATAGTGCCAAGGACGTCTCCTTTTCAAGTTCAATCAAATCAATATCCTCGCTGTTCACTACTTCAACTGTACCAGTCATAAGATACTCATGCGTCGTTCCATTCTCCATGAAGAAGTTTGTGACTAGGTCGATGCCACGGATTTTATAACGGTTTGGCAGCTCAAGGTAAAGGTATTCCTTGAGAAAGTCGGAAAATAGGGTTCCCAGCTCGGATGCTTCTATGTCGCCTGGCATAGTTGATGCCATTTTTAAAGACATCGACATTGGCGGAAGATCAATACTCGTTACATCTTCAACAGGGCTCTTGCTGCCTTCTAGTGTCGAAGGAACTCCGTCGAAAAAAAATGGTGACGGTGAAAGAGCATAGGAGACTGAATCAACGTTAGCTGTTGGTGCAGATGTTGGCTTGTGTAAGAGGTGGGAAATGTTGCATGAGTTGTTCCATAGTCACTGAGGGAAGACAATGGATTGGAACACGAAATTAGCTCACCATTTTGGGAGATGTCCCAAAATTATCAGACTGATTTGGCACTGCTGCGTTTTGTTTCACATCGGAAGATGTTGACAATGCTGATGTTGGATAACCTGTAGGAGAATCAGACAAGGCTGATATTGGTAAGGCAGATGATGAGTAAGCTGCGCTAGCACCAGATGGGTTGGATAGTTGTAATTCAGATGTTGGATAACCTGAGGGAGTACGGGACGTGCTAGATGTTGGTAATGTAGATGTAGGGTACCCCGATGGAGCACGAGATGGGGTTGATGTTCGTGAGTCTGTAGGAAACCCGGATGGACTATCACTAATCGGTGTATAGGACGTAATTCTGGATGGATTGTCGGTGATAGGAGAAGAAGATGGATACACAGATGGTATGGTGCTTGGATTATTAGTTGGCGTAGAGGACGGATGTGTAGAAGGGTGGAGGCTTAGACTTTCTGATGGTTTATCCTGTGAGAAAGTAATAAAATGAGGTTAAAACAAGATGGATTCAATCTGACCATTTCTTCATCAAAATTGTTTAAACTCACGGTAGGTTGAAGACTGGGGTCGAGGGTACTTGGCATTAAAGTTGTTGGTTGCTCCGCCGATGGCTCTGATGACGTGGCACTTGTAGTTGTAGCTGTTGGAGACAATGTTGGCGTCCAAGTTGGAGGAATTGTTGGGCCGTGGGTAATAACTGTAGGAGAATCTTTAGGGATCCACTCAAATCTAACATCTGTAGCATCGTCCACATAATTTTCATCCGTCGTATTGTCTCCTTCATTTGTCGAAGGAGGAGTGACGACGACAAGTTCAAAGTTGTCGAAAAAATCCTCGGCAAACGCATCATCGGTTTCTCTGGTGGTCTTCAACGATGGATCAGCGAGTTCATTGGCTGGAAGGGTTAAACTCAAAGATGATTTGACATGTTCTTGCGATGAGACTTCGAGTGTTGAACGTTGATCGCCGACAGAGGACGATTGTGAGTTTAATGATCCCGTTGCGGCCCTTGATATATTTTCTCTTTTCAGTTTCCTCGTCCTCACAAACTTGTTCTTATTGTCCGTTGCCGAACATGCCGTCAGTAGCAGCAGCTTCGCCTGCAGACATGCAATCTTCATTGTTTCTTTGCTCTCGGCAGGCGGATAATATTTCGTTGTGACTCAAATAGGAAGGGTGCTTGATGATCATGCTTACCCAGTTTAAGAATGAAATGCAATGCGGGAAAGCTACGCGCTGGATGAAGAAGGCACGAGGAGGAAGAATTGTGAAACATGCTTCTAATGAGAAAATTGTTGAAGTGTTGGGCTGTTTTTTTTTCTCTCAGGGAGGTGGACATTATGTGAGACTCCGCAAAAGTCCATTGATCTAGAATATATAGAATAGGTACAATAGTAAAAGTAGTGAAGACAGAGAAGAAAATAAAGAAGTAACCGTCGTATCTCGTCGTATCCAATGGTCCGTGTTTCTCATGAAAAAGCCAAATTGCGCAGGAAGCTGCGGGAAGTAATTCATTATCCACATCTTCGCCCCATCCGAAATAATAATGGCGTTCCTCTACAAGAAAGAACTGAGGTTGAGGGAAACTATTATGTAGCCAAGCATAAGCACAAATAAAGAAACAGTGTTGGTTGATCAAAATGTGTAGGAAACGTCCATCAACAAAATGAGCCCCATTATGACCAGATGTCGCTCGACTTTGAGAGGCAGTCAATGAGTAGCAGAAAGTCCCTTCAAATTAAGTAGTGCATTCTCATTCATGTAGATCTGTCAACAAATCCAAGAATTAATGTTCAAGATGTCAATATTAGAAATGGATGATATAGTTTGGAATAAAGCAGCATTGGAAAAGAAGTTTCAAATTTGTGACACTTTTTCACCAATGACAATATTTCATCAAAATTGAGGCTGTTTTTCACATAATCTCTTGAAAATCATATTACTGTTGAAATGGCATCATGTCAGTTCATGTCACAAGTAGGAATTGTATCTTTCCTACATATAGTTTAAAATACTGTTATGTCTTGAATATATATTTGCACTTTCGTAAAAATAGTTTTTCTTAACAAATTTTCTTCATTTCCAAGGGTTGCTGCTATTTTCATGAATTGAAATAGTCCTTAGACGGACATGATGATCAATGTGAGAAAGACTGTTCAACTAAAATCCACTGCCACTATTCAACCAAATTATGGTGTGTATTTAGAGTGTTGTCACAGAAATAAACTTCTCTAGCAAAAAATGAAAATTGTGTGGGAATACTGTCTGTCCCTGATCATCCCCGCTACACAACATTCTATATTGTATTATCTTTCCCTGTCATGACGTGTTTGATATCACAACTTTCATTGCTTCTTGATTGTATTGATTTTTCCTTTACTTTGTTTGTGATGACTTCTCATAAAGGCACCCTCCATTGTATTGTATCATACACTGTATAATATTTATTTCTGGTCGTCAATATCATAGAACGATTCTATGATGTAAACACCTATGTATGTATAAGAATTATCATGTATAAAGTAATATACTCTCAATCAAAACTTGAGGTCATATATTTTACTTGTTAAAAAAATTTAAAGATATTACCTATGTGCCGAACCATCACGCGTGAAATTGCCCATGATATACATAGCATGTAGAAGTAAGGTGCTAACGAAAATATTTCACGAAGACTGAAAAACACTAGCAACACAAATAGCACTAGAACTATTCAACTAGATGAACTACAGCCATATAAAATTCCACTAAGACAGAATGAAACACTACCACTACACACGTGACATCTACATCACAATTAAAACCCCTAAGTGTTGGAAAAATCCCTTGTGAGCCCACCTCTCACCAGGAGTAAAAAGCCATGTAAAGAAAAACTAAGCACCCACATGATGGAAAAAATCAAGCGAGCCCACCTCTCACAGGGATGAAAAAAACCATCCCAACACTCCAACCTGCCCAGACTCTACTCTGTAGGAACATCACGAAAGGCCTCAGCAAATAGATCATTTTCAACGACTGGATCCCACCTCTCTCTCTCTCTCTGCTTCGTTGGCCCTTCCCACCTCACAGTACTCTTCTCAATTCTCCAGCCACCCCTCTTGGACTGATCCAACTTGTTGCACTTCTGCTGTTACTAAGACGCAACATTGGAATAAAAAATATGGAGCGTACTTTATCCAAACAGCACTGCTCATCTCAGGTCATTTTGCCAACGTCATCTGGCATTATCCCTAAAAATTGGTGGTTGGAGTAGTACGATATTCTTGCCGTCTCAGTCTCGTAGCAAAATGGCCAAGACAACACAAATACCACTGAGACAAAACAAAAAAGAAAATCATATCATCGCACACAGCTGTCCATTTCATCATCACACATTCACAGACTTTTGTGTGTCGGCAGTTAAATGGACACTGGAAGTGAAATACCACTACACTATAATCTCTTTTACACCCAGATGTAATATCTATTACACATTATTATTGTATTGCCTTGTACCTTACAATATTGTCACCAATCTCCTGCTGCATCATTTTCATCAACCACGATATATGCATAGTCGCAGTGAGATGACAGATAAAATGATATATATCGAAAAGTTCATAAAACAAGCCCTTCTCATCTCAGTGGGTTGTCAAAGTTTCACTGGAGAAGAGAGGTGCTTGACAAGTTCAGGCCTACCTAAATGGGCAATCAAATTTAGCCAAATGAACAAAACTGCACTGTCTTGGTCTTGGTCTCAGAAAAAACTGTGACAACCACTATTGCCCAGTTGGCTATTCGGGGCAGTCCCAATTTTACAACAAAATCATGACTTCCGCTCAATAGAGAAAAAATGGGTTATTGCTAGAATAGCTATTTGCTATCCACTATTCTCCAAACAAAATCACAGCCTAATACCAAATACCACTATGTTACTATGGAACAGCAAGACAGGCAACTCACAAAAAATCGGACATTTTGGTAATACAATTTCGGCGACGTGAGGACTCAAAAAATTCTGGCAACTTGCGCTACTCAAACTGACAACATTGTGACAACTCGGACAACAAAAGTAACTACTCATGACCAAAAAGACGATCAGTGAGTTGTCAAAATGAGGTAAGCTTTGTCCACATGACTACAGGCAGAGTCATCAGTTACAACTCAGTGACATCCACTTGAGTCATCAGTTACGACCCCGCAACAAATAACAGAGTCGTCAGTTACGACCTGGCGGCAACCACCAGAGTCATCAGTTACGACCCGGTTACCCCGACTGACAACTCTAAACTCCTTTCTCCTTCTTTCCGTGGGCTACAAGAAGCAGCTAACTTGCATCACCACCTCCAACCCACATCTGTCTGCAGATTAAAAAATTATTGACTTCTCCATAATGTGCTCGTCAAAGTATAGCAGATTGCCACTTCTAATGATCTATTATCTGGATTGGTGCACCAGGCCCGACCTTAGCATGTTCTCATTTTCTAGATTCAGAGGGACTGATGATGGTAGAAGTGAAGAGGATGAAGTACCTGATGTTAAAGAGAGCCAAGAAAATGAATACAGAAGTGGGCTCGGGTTTGATGATTACGGGAACAATTCTTTTGAAGATGTAGCTGAACGGGTGGAGGAATTGAATGGCTACACAGTGCAGCAGGTTGACCATTCTCTTGAAGAAGTAGTTGGATCCCAAGTGGTATTGACTTGCGACAATATCCAGCACAATTCCGATTCTCTTGAAGAAGGAGCTGAGTCCAAGGAGGTTAAACTGCCTGAACTAGGATTACCTCAAATGGGAAATCAGGTCAATTTAATCCATTGCCTATTGAATCCACTTCCACCAGACTTCAAAAGCAACAACAGAACTATCAAATGCAATAGTGTTGAAAATGATAAAGATGGTGGCAGTATCAGGTTTGACCATGTGGACACGGATGGGAATAGTGATGAAAATGGGGAAGACACATAGCAGGATCAGAATTGATGATGGGGATACCAACTTTCTTGACAAAGTAGCTCAATCGGAGGAGGAATTGAATAGCTACACAGTTGCGCAATTGAAGGTTAAACTGTCTGAACAAAGCTTGATTCAAACAGAAAAAAAAACTGACTTAATACAGCGCATATTAAATCCACAACCATCAGATTTCAAAAAAAAAAACAGAAAATTGAACCGTGGAGAACCAGCAAGGCCAAAACACTTCTTATCAGACTCCTCAGTGAAAAGTCTTCACAGATTCAAGGTTTAACTCCGGATGAAGCTTGGGAGTCATCGGAATGGTTCAAGAATTTTCTCAAAGATAGATTTGTCAGCAACATGAAAAACCTCAAAAAGTCTATAGAAGTGAGGGGGTATTGTTGCTAAGGATAATGAAATCAATGATGCAGAGCTTTCTCCAATACTTGCATCAAATCAGATTTTGTGCCCACTTTGGCATGAACATGATGCAGGTCAACTTCTTGAGCAAGATATAAAAGACAGCATGCATGATGGTATGTCCCCAAACAAGTTTCAACGGATGAGAGCAGAGTACATGCAATTTGACCTCGAAACATTCAGAAAGCACATTTACCACAAACAAAGAGAGCAAAGGGAAGAGCCAATGAAGGTTGCAAAGTGCAACAAACTTGCCAAAGAGACGCATAGAGTGGTGATTGAAGAGGAAGTAGCTCATTGGCATGCTGACCAGGAACGCAATGATGTGGTGAATGTATTGGCTGGCTTGCTTTTAAAGTAAGGCTGCAATATGCAATTTGGGTTCTAACGTAGTCTTGTTTTGTTGTCATCGTGCAGTGCAATTATGGAAATGGGCATGGCGGTTCAGAAGATGATGTGTGTGCCACTGCTCTGCCTTCTATTCTGGCGCCAGTTAGATTAAGTTTGATGACATCTGTAGCACCTGTTAGCTTTTCTTGGTGTGTGTTTGAAATGCCTCAAGATGATAACATAAAATGGGCACCTAACAACATCTAAAAGATGTTTGGGCCTACAAAGAAAAGCTGAAGTTTTACATCTACTTTTCTTAAAACACAAACAGCCTCATTTCAATTCTCTGCTTCTGCTTTCACCTTTTGTTTCTTCCTTGGTTTATCCGCAGATTCACAATGTTTGGGTGAATCTTGAATTCTCTTCTGCCTCTTAAACTCCGTACTCTTGATCCCACCAACAGGTAATTCATGATGCCTTGGACCAGCTGGCCAATCACCTTTTACAGGCATAAAATCAATACACTTGTCCACATGAAATTCCCCGCAATCATTAGCCATTCTTCAACAATACAGATGTAGAAACACTGCTGATCGTGGGGCTACTTGAATTGTAATTCGACTGCACTGCTTTTGGCAGTAGCATTCTCCTGATCCTTAATTCGGTGCTACAAATTTTCAATAGCTCGTTTGCTTTTGCAAAATGCCGTTCAGGCTATAATGAAGCTGACAGTGTTTGCAGCGTGTTCTTGTTTCAGAACTTCAAGTTGCTTTCTCGGGCCATCACAGAGATCTAGTCCATTCTTTGCACCACTGCTTTGGCGAGAGCTTGGCTTGATGATTGCTTACTTTTCGCCGGCAGACTCTGCGTATTCAAAGTTATGTCCTGTCTGCAATGTGAGAAGGGGTTTTTGACTGTTTTTGTGACCAGTTTGAGGACTCTTTTGACTTTTAACAGCAACAGTATCTTTAGAGTTCAGAGACTTTTTCCTTCTGGCTGCTGAAAATCAGATGTTAGTTACCAGGTACCACAAATGCCACATCACAGATCAACCTTGCCTTTACTAGGTTGCCCTTTTTGGGGCCTCTGTTGTGTTGCCCTACAATCCGGTTCTATCACACATCCAGCAGAACCAAAGTCATATGTTCCAGACAAGGAGATGTTAGCTAGCAGGCGCCACACATGCCACAACACATTCAGACAGATCAATCTTACCTCTAGTACGTGGCATGTTTCATGGCCTCAGTTGTCTCATCAACAATGCCGGCAATTTAGAGCTATCCTTTTCCATGTCTTTAACTTTCCTGTTAGAATCACACTTGTATAATTCCACTTCATCTTTTGGGATGTCTTCTTCTCTGTTAGTCACATATGCAAACAATCTGAATCCCTCATGGTCACTTACATGTTCTCCCCCCAAATGAAGGCATTCAGCTTTGAATGCGATCACTCACCTTTCCCCACTTTCACAAATTTCATCTCTTTTTGATTACAATCCCCAGGGGGAAGGTGATAAATGTTAAATTCATCAAGTGCTATAATTACCAACATTGGATGATCAGAGGGACCCAGATGTTGCAAGATATCACGGTAGTCAGAGTGCAATCTTCCGTAATGACCCTTGAACTGAGACTTCAACATTGCGGCAGTTTTTAGGACAATATATTTCACATGTTCCCATTGGAAATCAGGGTGAAACTTGGAAAACAGTTGTTCAATTATAGGGCACATCAAGTTGGTAACATGGCTGCACAATTTTGAATTGTTTTCTAAGTTGGGAGCCTGCCACCTCCTTCGGTTCCCCCCTGTCACAGGTACCCACCCTCATAATTTTTCATCAGTTGTAGCATTTCTCAAGTTTGCTCCAGTGAAGGCATCCAGTCATATTGGCCCTGTTTTAAGTGAAGAAAGACAGGTCTTGTTGTTGGAATCTCTTCTGCTGCTGGCTTGGCCATGGCTAAATGAGGACGCAGATGGGTGAACGCCTCTTTTGAAGCCTTGTGTTGGTTTCTTGTATTGTTGATTGCAACCTATTGTGATGGTAGTTCATCAATGTCGCATGTAGTGGTGGGCTCAGAACACAGATATGCGTTAGTAGTGTCAGGAGGTGCCTGATGGCAACAATCAGGTCACAATCTGCCTGCAAAACCTCTGCAAACCTCTTGTCCACGACATTTTCATGCAGTATCATCAAGGAGCAGCCTACATTGTTAAAAAGTCAATGTAGATGTTAATATCTTAATTATAATACGTTAATATTGTTCAAATAGATGTCACATCCCTGTGCTTGTCACTATACACTGAGGTTGAGGGAAACAGTGAAATAAAGAAATAAACACGAAAAATTCGTTTTGTTTTAGAGGAGGAAGCATGAACATTTTTTACCTACACTTCACAATAAAAGCGTAGAAAATGATGTGTCTTGTTAGGAGGTGTGCGATTCGTGCAGGAGTGAAATTTTCAATAATTTTTATATAAGCCAATTATAGCGTATAATATAGCCTATAATATAGCTTATTTCTCGAAAATAGCTTATTTCTCGAAAATAGCTTATTAAATAGCCTATTTTCGAGAATTAAGCTATTTTCAAGAAATAGGCTATTTTCGAGCTCTACTGAACAAATTACTATTGAAGTTGAGGGAAACGAACAATTGAGTGTGTGTGCTGTAGGTGCTGCTCGTTTTTATAATATGATGTACGGTACCATACCTAACAAAAACACCATGCTATACTTATTATTTTTGCAATCACGCGAGAAATGAAAATGACGTAGTAGAGGCAATATAAAGCAGTACCAGATACTATTGGCGACAAGCTGTCAAAAGTAACTCTTCGGGAAATAGGCTATTTTAAACAAATAAGCTATTTTTGAGAAATCGGCTATGCTCGAGAAATAGCCTATTTTCGAAATTCGAAAATCGCCTATTTCTCGCAGATAGCCTATATCTCGAAAATAGCCTATTTCTCGAAACTAGCAGCACTAGTTACGTAGGAATAGTAATTTGTGCAGTAGAGCTCGAAAATAGCCTATTTCTCAAAAATAGCCTATTTCTCGAAAATAGCCTATTTAATAAGCTATTTTCGAGAAATAAGCTATACTATAGGCTATATTATAGGCTATATTGAGGTTGAGGGAACTTGTCTATGTAAAGGGACCTAAAGCAAGCACAAAAACTTACTAGGAAGTACTTATATTATTTAATTTAATCGCAACTAAAGAGAGATGGCATTACATGATCAGACAGGTTATGGTACGATATCTGATGAAATTTCTTGTCTTCAGTGTGACAGTACGTTTTTATTGTGTTTTATGCAGCAACGTACTTGTTGAAAGTAAGTCGTGCTACCTCGGAAATAGTCTTATTCCTCGGAAAAGGCTTATATCTCGGCAATAGCAGTATAAATAAGACTGGTATTTTATATTTATGGTCGATTATGGTCACTTTCGGCAAATGGTCAAGAAAAAACGGCCTATATAATATATTTTATGAACGTTTGGAGAACACAAAGAAGATTTTAAACATTTCGAGTCTTAAAATGCACCAGTATTTTGTATTAATGTCCGTATACATTAAAACGGGTTATATAAATTGAAATTGGTATATCTACAGTATGTCGAGTTTTAGGAAACTTACAATTTTTAAATGAATCGACAAATATTCATATCATTCTTTTATATTATTGGCTGAATATATATCATTATTTTATATTAATGGCTGTATATCACAGCCGGCATAAAGCAACACACACACACCAAAAACACGCGGTCTAATATATAACCGCGTTATATATTAACTCCACATCCCGCATCCCTCACGTTGTTCATCCAGTTTGACGCTTGTTTCTATACATAATTGTCGTCGAGCCCTCTACCCGATTTCAAACACAACCATGGCGGCGGACGATGACATGACGAGGAGCACGTCCAACGAGTGGGCCTTCGTTACTAATCACATTGAAGGCAGCGGCGCCGACAGCGACGGGAACTTCAGGGGACGACACCATGATGTGCTTTTCCAAGCACGGAACACTTGCGCTGACTTTCCACGCCAGATTCATGAGCGGGATAGTCTGCGCAAAGTGCTTCCAGTTCTTGAAGCCAGGAAGCTACGCTATCCACAGCACCAAGTGTGACAAGGATCCCGCCCCATCCGCAAAGGCCATCAAGGACTGGTCCGATTCGGACAGCAAGTGGGCTGAGTTGAAGCGGAACTATTCACCGCAATTCTCTGACAAGACAGTGATTAAAATGGCCGACCGCAACGGCGTCGGAGCTTACGTTGTCCACCCGCGTTTTTACCTGGGGAAGACCTCCTCGACAATGAAAATCAAGGCGATGTGCATCACCGACGGATGCACACACGTATGCGCATTTAACGCACTTCAGCGTCACATCAAGAAGGTGCACATGAGTGCGACTTATCTTCTGTACGACCTTGATATTGTGGAGGCCCCGACGGTCAACGATGTCGATGGCGACGAGGGACGGCGTAGAGAGAGGAATCAGTGGCAGACACGGAGGATGATGGTGGTGAGGAAGCGGTGGCAAGCACAGAGAAAGAGGGAGATGGGGAGGAAGAAGACGGAATGGGGGATGATAACAACACGTTTGGGGAAGTAGCGGCGAGGGAAGAGGAGGGGGCAAAAGGAGGAGGAGAAGCTTGCAGCGGAAGAGACGCCAGGATACTCCCAGGATGCGGAGTGCGAGACATTTGTGAAGGAAGATGGCCCTTCGGACGACGACACAGCGGAGGAGAACCATGAGGAGGAGGTGGGACAGGGAAGCAAAGGAAACAACAAACCGGGAGGGAACCAGAACAATGCTCCTCCTGTTAGGAAAAGCGCACGCAAGCGCAGAGCACCCGCGAGGTACTAAAGGACGGGTTTAGACACGTCCGTATTGGTTTTAATTGTTAATTGTTTGTCGCTATCGAGTGTTTTAAATTAAATCATGTTATATTTATAACGCATTGTGGTAGTAGCATGCAGTTTCAGCAGTGGCCACCCTTTTCATCATAATTGTTATATATATAACGTTGATATATATAGGCACGCAGTTGAAGCAGTGGTGACGCCCTTTCATCATAATTGTTATATATATAACGTTGATATATATAGACATATAAATATGTATTGAGCTGAGGGATCATTTGCACACACACGTGTTGTGTATATACCACTGTTACACACATAACAACGCATAAACAACAATCACGTTTAATGACAACTCTAGATTTAAGGAGTACTGTTTTTTAGCATGATATGTTAACACGATCATAACATACATATCATCTTAGGTACTGAATATGAACTTATATTCAAATCGTGGTACGCATATACACAGAGGTACGCAATCCCCTATTTCTGCATTGTCTAGGTTGACATATAAAACAGACGGAGCACACGTGGACCGATAGGGACATTTAAACAACGGTCATTTGACGGGTGTGTTGAATATATACCAGAATCCACACACATATGTACGTTATTTTTAAGTACAGATCCCAATGACGATAGAATTTAATATATACCAGCATCCACGCGCATGCCATCATTATGTTGATGACAGCAACCTGTCCGAACATATTTCACCACTTCATTTGAACTCGAATAGCCGAAACAACCATGATGCAACCGAGGAACCACTTCAGTGATGGGTAAGACCACTGCTTATCTTCGCAAGGTGTACTTTTCTGCAAAGAAGGAGATCACTGAGGTTTATTATTACGCTGCAGCTTTGATGGGGATGGAAACAGGGACCGCGAATCGATCAAGAGAAAACGGAATCACGGTGACGAGAACCTATCAGGAAACATCAGAGTTGTTGTAAATCCATACAAGAAAACGCCCAAGCAGAGCATTGTAGCGCTGCCAGTGGCGGTGAGAAACCCTTACAGGACTACGACTAACAGAATTTCGGGAATAGGGCACATGAATGTGAGTTCATTTTTTTGTGTTGCTTATATATATAAAAATGAGCTACATGTAACTCATGTCGTTATATAACGTTGTTATATATGTATCAAGGTACGTTATGAAGGGAACCATGGTAGTGGGATGGGTAGCGACGTGAGAGGGCAGATGGATGTGAGTTCATTTTATGCGTGTAGCTTACATATATGACAGTGAGCTACATCTAACTAATCTCGTTATATAACGATGTTATATATATAACAAGGGACGTAAAGGAGGTGGGCACGCTAGTGGGATGAGAATGGGCAAGACATTTGGGAGCACAACCAACATGGTCGACTTAGGCTTGGTGCGTTTTCTTAAGAGAATGATGTTTTTTGCGCAAGATTCTTGATGTTAATATTGCTTTTTGTGATATGGATACCAAAGGGAGTCCAAGGAATGGGTGATGAGAATGTCACGGGTAAAATCGTGCCATTGGTGTTACCGACACAGTTGGATAGTGACAGCTCAGAGGAAGAAATCGAAGAGGAAGTGGAAGATCACACATATCATATGTGTCAGGCTATCTCAAGCAAATACATAACTAAAGAAGTCACCGACTATGACGCTACAAAAAACAAAGACATAACATGCTGCGAGGGCACCAACACGACAAGGCGCAAGGGTATTCTGGTAAGATCAAAGATATTAATGTTATGTGTGAGAATGTGTTAATTACATACCTTTGTTATGAACACAACATTGTTATATATATAACAGGGCACGGTCACAGTTCGACCATGGGAAGGAATGGTAAGATATGAACATATCGTGGTTGTTTTTGAATATTCGGTATGTACATAACCGGGAACTGACAGCACCTTTGATATAAACATTGCATTGTTATATATAAAACAAAGGGAGTCTCTGATTCATTGAAGGAACTTGAGCCATTGGTTTTGCCAACAAAATATGATAGAGGAAAATTAGGCGGTGATACATTGAAGGACACCAAGGAACATGCGATAAAACATTGGGACGAATACACCCCTGAGTATGACGGTGATGACCATTTGAGTGACACGAAAGGAGAATCAGAGGACCTCAAAATTGGAGCGGAAGAGGCGGAGTTTTTGGTGAGACATCTCTACCTCACACATTTTCTTTGTCTTCTTTGGAATGATTCAGCTGGACTGATAATATTTTGCTGGTCACGGCGAATATGATAGGCGGAGTACACAGAAGAAGAAAGTGGAGAATCAGGGAAACAGGAGGTAATATATATATTTCACAACGGAAAGCACTGTTATTACAATATTTCCATCTTCTAACTATGTTTTACAATGTTACTTCTAAAGCGGAACGAAGATGAAAAATTGGGAGACTCTAAAAAGATAAGCATTACCGAGGATTGGGTTAATGAGAGGTGGCCCACGCGTGTCTTCTATGGAAAAGCGGGGAGATCAGTCATCCATACTCAAGGATGAAGACACCAAACATCAGGAAAATGACATGTTATTACAGGTGCAAGTCATATCGTACATTTAAATGCGACGCGAAGCTAAAGTTGACATTGGTGGGAGGGCCTACAGGGGAGTCAGAATGGACTCTGAGCGGAAGTCATTCCGAGGTATGCAGAAGTAAAAATGGAATAGCCGCAACAACAGGGAAATCTATCAGTGACGTTCCAGACAAGAGAGAAATGACGGACTTAACAGAAAGGTTCAAGAATCGTTTGACGGAGTTGGCTGTAGAGAAGATATGGCTAGCTCCAATGAAGATTTGGAGCATGGTTCGTGAGGAGACAGTGGGGGCGGGAGGAGGCGGTGCGCTGAGGATCCTCAGCTCGGATGTGGTAAAGTGTTGCCCCCCATTGCGATGAATTGTATATCATTTACGGTTTGAATGTATGTTTGCTAACGTTGCTACGGAAAACCGCTTGAAATGATTCGACCAGGTAAGTTCTCCATCAATGTTACATATACAACACAGTTGTTTATGTGTTTGTTATATATCGATGTTATGTATATAACACAGATGTTTATGTGTCATTGTTATATATATACTCAACTTTGTCATTCATCCGTTTGACAATGACATTATTGGGGATCACAAATGAAAGGTATGTTTATGACAATGTTATGTATATAACAAATGATATGTGTGACTTCAAAGTTGTAATGTATAAAACACTGATGCTGTTTGGCTTCGGCAGGGATGCAATTTAATTAGGAACACTCGCAGGGATATGTATGGCGACGATAAGTTCCGGCGATCGAGATGAAGTACGGAAATGGGACTAAGACAGAAAATTTTCTGATGTTCTCCATTTTTTGGAGTGATGAGGATGGGCCACAAAGAATTCTAGGTTTCTCGTTGCATCCTCTGATGAAACTACTGAAGTATAAAAACTATTCTTGCATGTCGATGCAACGTTTGTGGGCGCCAAGGGGTTCTATCAAGTAGTGATATTCTCAGTCATGGACCATGCAAGCTCCATGCATACACCGATATTTTATTGTCCAATGACGAAAAAATCAGAAGAGGCGTACAACCTACTGTGGTCACACATAGTATCCATCGTGGGTGAGTTCCTAACATGATGGTTTTTTTTGGACATGAAAATAATACGGTCGTTATTTGCTCACTTTTCTTAAAAATTCATGTGTTTTTTCATAGGGCCAAAGGGCATTGATGTGACAGGAGTGATGCACGATTTCGAGTGGGCATTGGTGAATTCGATAGAGAAATGGTTTGGATGTGATTACCATCTCGGTTGCTTCTTCCATTGGAAGCAGGCGATCAGACACAACATGATTGAAAGGGGATTCGAGAGAGATGACATCAAGATTATATTGCCGATGTTTGACTTCTTGACAGTCATCAGGAAAGAAGATATGCGGAAAGGGGTGGATTATATCAGGGATATGGTGCAGAAGACAAAGGGCATCAAGAGATGCGAAAAGAAGAGATTCGAAGATTTCATGAACAAATATTTCGTCCCAACTTGGTTGAAACCAAAGTTAATTGAGATGTTCAATTACAATTCGGACAAAAAAGGGGACTGGCGGCGAGAGATGTAAGTATCACTGTCTTTAGGTGTTTGTTTTATTCCAGGACCATGATGTCGATATTTTGGATATGAGCTGGAAGTATGATACCACAAAGAACTAACGCTGTTTCTTTTGATCAATAAAAGACATCAGAGAACGAATAATGTCATGGAGCGTTACAATAGGGAATTCAATAACCTTTTCGATTCACCCAAACCGGGGTTATTTGTTTTCTGTGAAAGAATTCGGGAAGAAGCAGCACGCTGGGTGAGATTACATGAGGATGCGTTGAAGGGAATTTCAAGCACAGACAGAAGAGGAGCGAAGTGGCTTGGCCGGAAATACCCTCGGATTTTGATGAATGGGAAGCGCCGAAGAAGAGGAGGACTCAGGGGTGAATGGGACGATTCAGATGATGAGAAGAGACATGTTTTTATGAAAAGAGGTACGTTTTTGTTTTTTTGTTATATATATAATCGAGATCACCATGGCGAGAAATAATAACACACTTTGTTGCCAGACCAAATAGGTTACGCACGCATAGCGTTGTTATATATATAACACCAGTGGTCAAAATGACGGTAAGATAAATGAACAGATGTGATGTTTTTGAGGAACTGTTCTTGTTGAGCTAACTGGCATTTTCATCTGGATTTATTGTTCTGGATGGTGTTATGTTTGGATCGATGTTATATATATAACACAGAGTTATTGATGACAATATGGTTATGTATGGGACATTGTTATATATATAACAGCTGTGGTCAAGGCGACGGTAAGATGGGATGCATATGTGTTGTTTTTGAGGACATAATCTTTGTGGAGCTAACTGACCATTTTCATCTGGATGTTATGTTTGCGACGGTGTTATGTTTGGGTCAATGATACATACATGTCGTGCATGTTGTGATGATTATATGCAAACTGCTGTGGTTTTGTTATAATTGTTTGGGGGTAGTGATAGAATAATGAAATTTATTGTAACAGGAAAGTATTTCGGTGGTAATTTGTAACTTAAAAACTGATAAATCTGGTGACCATTGGCAGAAGGTGACCATAAGTGACCACAAATATCTCAAACCATAAGACTATTTCCGAGATATAAGCCTTTTCCGAGGAATTGGGCTATTCCCGAGGAATAAGCCTATTCCCGAGTGCTACGTGAATATTTACTATTCCTACGTAGACATGCCTCTTATTTCCGAAAAATAAGCCTTCTCCGAGAAATCAGACAATTGCCGAGAAATAATATTATTTCCGAGACTCGGTAATAGTCTTATTTCTCGGCGATTGTCTTATCTTGCGGTGATTGTCTTATTTGTTGTGTATTGAATTTATTAAGCCATTTCTGCATGAAGATGAGTATTCCGTCAATGTTGGTCATGTTAATATTCATTTATTAAGTTCTGAAACACTCACTATCATGCTATTGACGCATAATTGCATCAAAATAATAGTCTATTATAGATTTATTGCACTTATTGGTAGTTTCCATTATTATACTATTATATAATATGAATGGGGCAAGTTCCCTCAACCTCATTATAGGCTATATTATAGGCTATAATATACGCTGAAATTGGCTTACATAAAAATTATTGAAAATTTCACTCCTGCACGAATCGCACACCTCCTAACAAGACACATCATTTTCTACGCTTTTATTTTGAAGTGTAGGTAAAAAATGTTCATGCTTCCTCCTCTAAAACAAAACGAATTTTTCGTGTTTATTTCTTTATTTCACTGTTTCCCTCAACCTCATTCCTACGTAACTAGTGCTGCTAGTTTCGAGAAATAGGCTATTTTCGAGATATAGGCTATCTGCGAGAAATAGGCGATTTTCGAATTTAAAAATTAGGCTATTTCTCGAGCATAGCCGATTTCTCAAAAATTGCTTATTTGTTTAAAATAGCCTATTTCCCGAAGAGTTACTTTTGACAGCTTGTCGCCAATAGTATCTGGTACTGCTTTATATTGCCTCTACTACGTCATTTTCATTTCTCGCGTGATTGCAAAAATAATAAGTATAGCATGGTGTTGTTGTTAGGTATGGTACCGTACACCATATTATAAAAACGAGCAGCACCTACAGCACACACACTCAATTGTTCGTTTCCCTCAACCTCACTCTATTGCCATAAAGAATCCTGTAATAAAGCATTAATTCTTTGGGAAAATCTAGACTAGATGCCAAAAAAGTAATTGTGTTTCCTTGAATCTTTGCAGAATCTGCAGAATCCATCAAGTGAGATGAAGTTGCTGCAGTCTCATTTTACATATATCGATGATGTTGTTGCCCCTTCCCGCAACGCCTCCCCAAAGTGCACTCACAGCACTCATCGTGACAATGCCTTCTCTTCACCAATTGAATGGCTAGATCATTGCCAACCGCTTGTCTTGCTTTCACAGTTGAGTTCCAAGAAGAGAAACAAACAGAGTCCATTGACATTTCTGATTGATAGTCACTGAGCATGACGTGCATACCGGGTAGGTTTGTTTTGTTTTGACTTGTTTGATCAGGACTTGTACTTGTCCTTTCAAATTTCAGCTCCTGATCCTTTTCAATTCAACGCAATGGAGTGTCTCTATCCTGTGAGTATGTGGTCAAATATGGCCCTGCATTGATTGAATCATATTGCATTGAGGCTCGGGTTTGTTTGTCAAAAAAGGATGCGTTCTAATTACATACTGGACAAACCAGTGTTGTTCTCACCAATGTTTCAATCTTTGACGACATGTGGCAATGCTTTGTCATGTTGTATTCTTACTATATGATCTAGTAATGTTATCAAGAAGAAGTTGGTGGAGGGATGGGATTGTGATGGAAAGACCGCCATTGCTTCATGCAGTTTGTTGAAGTGTTTTGTTGATGGATTCCTTAGCTTTTTCACCCGCTTTTGACAATTCACTCAACAACCTTTGCATCTTTGCTCTTAATCTCATGTAAAGCAAGACACCAAAACCATGGAGGGAAAGAATCATCTCACATGGAGATTGGGAAAGAGTCCAATTGGTATGGAAGGAAGTCCAGCAAACTGTTGCTTGCTGTTTTGTTTTGTGATATGCTTTTACTTTGGTGGTTGTGTTGGGTATTGTTGTGTCTATCGTTTTGCTATTTCTCCCCTTCATTCGTTGTCCTGTCTCCTTTTTTGGTTGTCTTGTTGTTTTGATCCACGTCCTCAACAGATTTAGTCTCTCATCTCTACCATTGACTTTCTCCACTGTGGCTGTGTCACGCTCGTTCATTCCTCTGCCATTGCCTTTCTTTATGTTGAAGTGGCTGGCTGTTGATTATTACTGGTTCATTTAATTATATCATCCATCAAATTCCACAATGTACTTAAGACTTGCCACTAGATCATGAACCGAGAGCTAACATGCGCCATAGAATCCTCTTTACTTTGATTAATGCTAACAATAAAGTTATCAGAGCAAATGTCATAACCAAAATAGTGTCATAATAGGGCCTTCCGTCAAAGTGAAATAAAGATGATTTGCAGCTGGGGCATTTGATATTTTTCTTCTTGTGCCAAGAGTGTAATCGATTTTGTATCTTATTCTGCTCCTCAGAATTCATTTTGTATTTGTGACAGTGTGGCCAGAGAGAAGCAACTGCAGAGTGGGCTCGAGGGGGGGTGTGGTGAGGATATAAGTTGTTATCACATTAGGGCCTATATATGGTATGATATACTGTTGAGATCTGAAATCTGATCAAACCTCATGAATGTTGTACTGCATGACAGAAATGATTGGAATGACTCCATTGGGCTAAGGTGTATTAGGTCTAAAAGCAGCTAGTTATTTCAAAAAACAATCGTTTAGATCTCTCTTTAGCAAAATTGTAAGCAGCCCATCCAAGTCAAACATTGTCACCAAAACCTTACTAACAGTTAGCAAGAAGTGAGAAAGAATTCATGACTACACCCCTTGAACCGACCGTTGAGACCGGTGTTAGCTATTCTGTATGTAAAAATATCTTACTTACTGTTTAACTAACAGTCTTACACGCCTTACTAACAATTTGTTTGCAGTGTAGCAGTGCATTTTACCTTTTTTCTATTCCAATCAATCTTCATTCAACATCACGGATAAGTTAGCTTTGCATGCAATCAATAATGCTAACAGGAAATAGAAGCAAGCTATCATCAGCTATATCATAGATGGATTAACTGGAGCATACCGAAAACTTATTTTGCAAATCGCATTTTCACATTTACACATTTTTTTGTGTTTTGGCACAAAAATGTTGTGTAAATTTACACAAATTATGTGTAAATTACACAAATCTTGGTCAACAAGAGGCCCTCGTCAACCATTGACACAAATTGCAAATCACATTAAGACAAAAAAATCTCACCTATGATTGACCCTCCTCTACTCTACTTGTACGGTATCTCTATTATGTATCCGTACATAGGGGTACTGAGATAATAAAAAAATAAGAAAATGGGACTCGTGACCGGGATTCGAAATACGATCTGCAAGAAATATGATTTGCGATTTACGTTTTAGGTGAGATAAATCGTTGCATACACAATTTATGTAAATGCGAAATGTGCAAATGTGATTTGCGACATGTGTTTTCGGTATGCTCCACTGTTCAAATTCAAAGTCATATTGCTGTGAATCTGTCCAAATTCAAAGTCATACTGCTGTGAATCAATATCTTCTACTTCAGTAGATTTCCAATCTGCTGTAAATGAAAATAAAAACGTCATTTGTTGATCCTGCGGGCTTCGACGTACAGGCTCTCTATCATCCTTCTTTCCACTCTTCTTCCTCAACACAGTGTTCTTGTTCTGGGAGGCATCCACGTCTTCCCTAGACTTCTTCTTCTTCTTCTTGGATGAGGTGTCGTACTTCTTCTTTTCCTTCGTCTTTGTTGTTGAGTCGCTGTTTTCATCACTTTCGTCTCTGTCCACCTCAACACTCTTCTTTTTCTTCTTTTTCTTCTTTTTCTTCTTCTTCTTCTTCTTCTTCTTCTTCTTCTTCTTCTTCTTCTTCTTCTTCTTCTTCTTCTTCATCTTCATATCATCTTCTTCTTCTTCTTCTTCTTCTTCTTCTTCTACTTCTTCCTCTTGGAGGATTCCTCCTTGCTTTCATCAGATGGAGAATCCACAGAGACCCTTGATCACACCTCCCCATACATCTCTTCATCAGGAGGGTTTTCTCCGGCACCACTAATGTTCACAACAGTCTCCTGCAGATTTGAAGCATCTTCAGCATTGTCCTCATCACTTTCACGAGGATCCTCCACAGTACCTCCACCAAAACTGAAACTGGAAACAGAACTCAAAATTTTGTTGCTAGCAGACCCAGGTGTGCTTTTCAGTGGTGTGGATGCCTTCCAAGATGGGGAGGTCTTGGAATCGAGAGAAGATGTTGCCTCCAGTTCCAACAGCAATGGGTCAGAGTATGGGGATTGCTTCTTGAGTATGGGAGTAGGAGGTGTCATGAGACTCTCTGTAGGAGGCGATGGAGTAGTTTTTTAGGTAGCACGTGTTGCAGTGGGTTTCTCAGAATCAGAGCTGTCAGACCTGAAAGAGTGAGATGGAACAGGCTTCTGATTCTTAAGAGTGAGATTTCGTGCAGCAGAATCATAGGAGTAAGAGGAGTTGGTATTAGATGAAGAAGAGCTATTGGACTTAGTGGTCACAAAGAGCTATTGGACTTAGTGGTCACAGAGCTATTGGACTTAGTGGTCACAGAGCTATTAGACTTCAATGATAACTCATCAGAACTCTCAGATTCTGAAGATGAGGAGTGTTTCTTGCAGATGCAATTGGACGTCTTTGTGTTCTTAACCTTTTTACCCATCTTAACTGGCTTCCTGGCTTTAGAGTGTGTAGATTTTGGGAGGCGGTCAAAACCCGTCAAATCTCCCAAGTTGTTCCAAACAGGCAAACTAACCCAAAAAGAACTTGGTTTAGATCAGACCAGAGACGAATGAAAAAAGGTTACTAAGCATCAACATACCTCTTCACAATAGGAGAGAAGTGACCATTCCAAAAAAATACCTTCACCCATATCTTCGGGCTTGCAAAATGAGGACGATAGACTTGATCACTTGCTCCATACCCATAGATCTTAAAGACTGTTCGAAGTGCATCAGCAGCAATCTTGAAGAACATTTCTGATTGTAATGAATTGCACTTTTCCAAACAGGCCTATGTAGTTGTGGAGGGCATAATTGGCAAGAAAAGCTTTAATGGTCTGCCAATCGTCTTCAGAACCATGTAAAGAAAAGAATCTGTCCTTGTAGCACAATTGCCATCACCTTGTACAAAAACGAGCTCATGACCATTCAAGTCTGGGGACATTTCATCTTCGAGATATTCTGTGAAGCCATGATAAGAAGACTGTGAGGTGTTCAAGCTAGTTTGGCTGTAAGGAGAAATAGCTGTGTTCATGTTGAGCTGGCCAAATTCAGTATTCAGACTCTAGACATCATCAGTGGTGGGATGCTTGCAAATACAAGCCTTGCATTTCTCAAGTATCGCCTTCACATGGTCCTTAAGCTTTCCCGAATTCTTGAGTTGCAGGGCAGGAGCTACTGAGGAAAGAATGTAGAGGCTCCTGGCAAAAAAATCACCTTGAGTATTTGTGAGTTATAATTTACAAAACAAAAATCAAAGTATGAGATCTTACCCTTTGACATTGAAGTTGATAGGTCCACTCTCACCATCAAGAGTATCCGGGCAGCAGAGTGAGCTTGAGGCCACCACAGGAGTCAATCCAGTTGAATCTATCCTGAGTGTGCTCATGTCTTGAAACGCCCCATCTTGTGACAAAGCATATGGCAAGTTCCTTATGGTGATGCCCATAAACTTGAGGGGGTAACCCATGGATTGAACATGCACTTGCATTGCTTGGAGGGAATTTGTCAAATTGCTATGATTCTCCCCAATTCTTTCTGTTTCATGAATTAACTGTTCTTTTATTTTCTTCCTAATTTCAGGGTTGATTCCACAGGGGAGAGGGACGATTATAGTGTCACTCCTTACAACTCTGGCCTGGTGGCAGAAGGGAAGGGCATTGCCAACTGAGGCACTAGCACGATCAAAGCGTGGTGCTCAAAGCTGTTCTGGTTGCTGCCGTTAAAAAGCGTGATACCACCACCTCCTGGAAGAGTCACAGTTGCCAATCCCTTCGAGTTTAGCTTTGCCAACTGAAGGTACCCACACACATTACCATGAACGTTCTTGTTAAATTCTGAAGGACTCCCTGGGACAGCTTCAGAGTCCATGTTAACCTCCATCCTTGTGGCCGAAGAAGGCAAATCAGATGTGTTATGGAGTTCAATTGCTCCATGGTTGAACAATGGCATCTTGAGAGGTGCTTCTGCATAAGCGGTAGGTTGGAGATGGCTTGTTCCTCATCCTTGTCCGTTGAAAGCATTGGGGATATTGTGACTGAACTGTACCATGTCTTCTTCTGGTTTGTGGTGTTGGTTTTCAGGTAGGTGGATTTTTTGGTTTACAGGCGGGTGGAACTGAGGTTTGTACTGTTTGAGAGTAAGTTCCTTGAATACGATCTTTGGAAAAGGTGAACGTCAAAAGTGGTGGTAGACACAATAGCCTCAAGAGAGGTACTGAAATTTGCCTTTTGGGTTCAGTTGGAAAGAAACTAGAGCTTTTCTAACATTCCTTATGGCAACTCTGTTGAGATATTTAGTGGCGATTGTGCCAAAGATTGGCCAATCATAAATATCGACAAGGCTGCCCCTGAGTTGTGCGACTGTAGTGTTCGTGAGGACTGCGCATTTTATGAGATTGAGCTGTTCCGCAGTAAGACAGGGCAAACTTGTCTCCATACTGTTATTTTTATGAGCTGATTCTGGTTTTGGTCCATGGTGAAGATGACATGCATGATTGACTCGCATGGTTCATCCTACTACAGCAGGAATCAATCCATTTCAAAGCTTTTCGTGAAACAATGTGACATGCATGATTGTCGGACATGACTCATTCTACTACAATGGGAATCAATCCGTTTCAAATGACTTCCTCAAAACAACACAATCATGTGAATGTGATGGAGAAATCTAAAACGGTTTGTGAGAGCCACATGATTTATGTGAATAATTGCCAACATGTTTTCAATCTGTTTCAATCACACATAAAACAAGATAAGTATCTAACAGGTCCCACCCACAGAACAGGCAGTGACAATGAGGTCCACCCACCATATCATGTATTGTAATGCGTGCTATGGTTTTGGATTTTAGATGTATTTAAACAATGTTAATGTATTATACGCATGATATGAACACCTAAGTGACGTCTAATGTGTTACATTTTTTTCTGTGCAACCCTGGTTTCCGAACTCCTGTCATATAGAGTGTACAAGAAGACCTCACCCATGGCCATAACCTGCCATAATTTTCACAATAAAACCTATGATAACCACCCACACCCCCTTTTAGCAATGGCACCAGATCATCCTAAGAAGGCGTCTTCTTCATCACAAAACGAGTCAAAAAACAATGAGTCTATGTTGACAAAGAAGTCAGAAACAGGATTGTTATCACTGTCAAACAAATGTGCCATCAGAATTACCCGCTTCATCCGCTTCGCCTGTAATAAAATTAATCAAGATGCAGCCAAAATAACACGTTTCATCCAATTTGCCGGGAAAATGAAAGGAGAGAGCTGGTATGGACATGAATATGGAGTGAGGAAAAGTCTTGCCGAGGCAAAGGATTCACAAGTTAGAAAATTCTATAAGGCAGTGGAGAAAGATGCATCCAATATTCAGAGGGTGTGTTTTCCATCGGAAAGTCACGTGATGAGGGAAAGGATTTGGGAAATATTCGGAAAGTCACTACACAGTGAGATTAGCAAACTAAGAAGAGAGTATGAGGAAAAAGTTACCACACCTATTTTGGAGAGCATTGAAACTGTTTCTTTTCACACACAAAATGAATTATTTGAATATGGAGATTTGTATGAAGGTAAGATTTGCTTTGATCTGCTTTGTTTCATACCTCCGTTTTTTACTCTCTCTCTCTCTCACATCAATCCTCCCTATGGCAACAGAAATGTGAGGAGCGCAGGCTTATTGGCAGAATTAATAGTTTAGTAGATAAATCATGCAAGACGAGTAAGGTCATCAAGGACCTTGAAACAAAAACCAAGGCAGTTGGAGCTGAAGCGAGTCTGATCATGGAGAAGAAAGAAAAACACATCATAGAACTCGAAGCAATTATCAAGGAATATGAAGATTGAGTAATAAAAACAACCACATCATGGAACTTGAAGAAAATCTTGGGGGAGGGGGGGGAGAATATGCCTCTTGTTGACAACGTAAGTCTCATACGTTTGTTGATGATTTGAAAAGTGTGTCAATCTCATCATTGCACCTCTGAATCATAGGGGGGTTGCTTTTGTTAACCAACATAACCCTACTCTCCAGCATCATCACACATCAACAATCAACAATCAACAATCAACAATCAACAATAGGGGGCAGTTATATGAAGCCCCCTGGGTCTGTCATACGATAACAAGTTAGTTAGGTGTTTCGTCTGACAAAACGGATCGAGGGTATGTTCAAATACAGACGTGAATATAAGATAAAAGGTATCCCATTTTGCTTCCGATCTGACCGAAGATCGTTTTAACTAAACTTCCGAATTAACATTTGCTACCTATATATTTAAAAAACACACCGCATTTCAGGTGTGCCAAGGCTATGTGGTAAATGATTAGATTGCATCACCTTTGGACAGGCGTTTGATTCCCTCTTTTGTCTTTTTCCTGATGCATGATTTTGTTTCACGGAACCATGTTTACTAGTGTAAGCATGCAAATTTTTATTTCTCTAAGACTTTCAATTTTGTCTTACGAAACCATGTTTACTAGTGTAAGCATGCATTTTTTATTTCTCTAAGAGTTTCAATTTCGTCTTACGAAGCCATGTTTACTAGTGTAAGCATGCATTTTTTTATTTCTTTAAGACTTTCAATTTCGTCTTACAAAACCACGTTTACTAGTGTAAGCATGCATGTTTTATTTCTCTAAGACTTTTTGGTGAGTTCGTCAGACAAAGTGTATTTTCGATTTGAATTTGTTTTTAATTCTAGTGGATACCTTTTCTTGAAAATGGTGTCAGTTAGACATCTAAGTGACACCTAACTGACAAAAATGCTTCGTCTGACGAAGTAGTTTGTTTCGTATGACAAACCCAGGGGGCTCCATATAACTGCCCCCACTACAATGTCAACGTAAATCCTGCTGACATGAATGTCGCATACACTGCCGCTTTTGCTACTCCTTTCCAACTTGGTATTCAAGGCGTCCAGAATCTTATTCAAGATGGACAATACAGTCAAGGCCGACAATTGCACAACATCAAGATTCAAGGTATTCGCAAGAGGAAGTGTCATGAGTGCTGTAATTATGGGTGTAAGGGTAGCAACAATAGAGATAAGTGTGAAAATAAAAAGGCTTAAACAAGTTGTATTGGGGTCGCATCCATGGAGAGCGTGCTTGAATGAAACAAACTTGTTATTACTGTTGTTGCTTCAATGTGGAGTCCATTTTTGATGGTAATAGGGAGTTAGGGAAAAGCAAAGGAAATGGGGAGTATGGGTGAATTTTGGATGCAAACGAAGCAATACTCTGCTGAAAAAAGAAATAAAGTTTGGTGGGAGAGATACACTTATAGTAGAAAGTTCCATCAGTGTCCCTTAGCCCCTCGCATTTTGTTACTCATTACTTTTCATTTGTCCTTGAAGCTCATATTACAATAGGGCTGTGGGAATGCTCTAAAATAGCTAAAGTTTTAATGATGTACAATTTTTTCTAAGTTTTAATGATGTACATTATTTTTTTCTATATTCTGAAAATTTGCATTGTTATGGTAGCTTTACAGTAAATATAAATTTTCTACTTGAATGAAAAATCTGCTCTTCAGTTTTGTCCCCCACTTTGGACAGCAGTTAGACATGTGTTTGTTTTCTGGGAGGGAGGCAAGACAGATCAGAGTCCATGCCAACGAGAGCCGGTTTGTGTGCCATGTGCGACTCAATGACAGTTGGTCCTATTTAATCCCGCAGATAGCTTATTTCTCGCAAATAGCTGATTTCTCGCGGATCGCGCATTTCTTGCAGATAGCACTATAAATATTACTATCTGCTAGGATAGCCTTATTTGCGAGAGCGTACAATTCCTACGTCAAAAAAAGCTTATTTGCAAGGATTCTCTTATTTGCGAGCTCGCAAATATGCCTATCCTTGCAAATAAGCACATTCAGTCTGACGTAAGTGATTAGTCACAGTGTGACTGAAAACACGTTGCGGTCTGTTTTACCTCTCTCTGGAGATGATAGTGCGACAGGCACTTGACTGGCACTCATTTCACTGCTAACCACTCTCACTCTCTCTCTCTCGCTCGCTTGTCTTGTCTTACATAGCACTACCATACGGATTACAGATGTGCATTTGATACTACTAAATACTATAATATGATGTAAATGTAAAAAATGGTTGTTGGTTATTTCAACACTTTAAGACTTAGTAGTATTCTAAATATGGTTCACTTATGATTTTTCCCACAGCCTCAATTACACACTTTGCCATGCTCCTGCATATCTAAAAGACAGTAACATCAGCTAACATGTCCCTTTGGCCCCCAAGCCACACGTGTCCTGTCATTGGCAATTATAAATCATTGTTAAAATTCTCAACGAGGAGCAACGACTGAGAAAGGGAAGCAAACAAACTTTAACGGCACCAAACCAACTATCTGTGCAAGTATGGTTTGCGCAATTGAAATAAGTAAGATTAACAGATATCTATGGCCAATACATGTGAATTGATCTAGCATACACAAAAAAGAGGGTGATATTTCATATCATATTCAACAATCACCTCCACTGCACCCTCAACCATTTTATGTAGATTCATTTTGTCCTCAGTGTTCTTTCCATGACGAAAGCGGTGGTACAGTATGTTGTAGTTTTCAAACCGGGCATGATATGCTTCTTGACTGTTTTGAACCCTATTGAAGAACCTAAAAACGTCTTGACTGTGACCGGGCCGCTTTACTGTAACTTTCTCAGGTAAACCTTCATAGGCACTATCTCCAATAGCTTTTTTCCATCAAGGATTTGAAATAGCAAAGCATCTCTGTCCCAAGTTTCAGGGGGATCTTTCATATTAATTGCTCCACAGAAAACAGCCTTATCATGATGCAGACCAGCAGGATCAGGTCCATTAATCCAAACACAATGATCTTCCCACAGGGAAAGCGAGAATTCATACTTCAAGCCGGAACTATGGCGCTCATGGAAACCATTTTGTGCCTGGGTCTCCTCTAAATTGGGTGATATAATTGACACCATCAACTGAGATAATATTCACTTGATCTGGCGTAAACTTGCTTGTATCAAAAATAATTAATCTTCCTCTGAAGGAATCAATTTGACGGGTAGTTTCAAGATCTGCATATTGATTCACTGTAGTTCCATCGGGCAGCACGTACTGACTCTGTATCATACAATTTGAGCCAATTTAATCCCATCAAAAGTTCTTTCAATGATGTATCAGGGAACTCGTGGCAAAATCAGACATTAAATCTTTGACAGACCATGGTTCCCCGAAATGGGCTTGGAAATGATCTACAGATGTCTTCGTCATCACCCTCTGAACTTCCCCCCCCCCAAATCCAAAGTAGCACAAACTGTAAAAGAGAATGTCTTCAGATGTCATGATGTTAGCATCCAATTTTGGGAATGTGTTGCGAGAAATAATGCCAGGTGTATCTATTTTTTGTGAGGCGGTGGAGATGCCTAACTTCTCCTGGCATATTTTGCTTCAAATGTTGGACTTGTTGCTCAAGGCGGAGACACTTTGTTTGATGCAAGTTGGACTCATTTTTGGTTACAATTAACTCTTCCTTTAGAGTCTTAATTTCCTCTTCCAGCATGTCAATCTTGGTTAATGCATCTGAAAATGACATGATCAAGTTGTCACTAGGAAAAATGCCAGCTTTGCTGTTGTCATTGGAATTGATGGTTTCTCTTCGAAGAGAGTCGTCGTCTTGAAGGCTGAACATCCTTCTGAAAGGGCAATGAAACAATAGCCAACACGAGAGGCCAACTGTTTACGTTCACTGTAACTCTATGCGTGTGATGAACATGGTTCCGTGTTGCGTTGTGTTAGTGTGTAGCTAATAGACAATTTCTGTCAATACTTATTCCAATTCAACAATATCCTAGCTCAATGAGTTGCGAGCTCTTGCAAGAGCTTGCGAGTTGAGCATGAACCTGCAGATGATGACTTCTAGAACAACATGACTACATGTTACCACCTCATGATGACCCGGTGACAATCACTTGAGTTGTCAGTTACGAACGGGTAACAAATAACAGAGTCGTCAGTTACGACCGGGTCACCACCACCAGAGTTGTCAGTTACGACCTGGTGAAGACCCGTTTGTTGTCAGCTAAAGAAATAACTGACGAATCTGACGAGCCAACTGACGACCCAACTACTTTTGTTGTAACTGAAGTGACGACTTTTGACAAAATTATACGCTAAAAAGAAGATATTTTAGCAAGTTGCCTGTCTTGCAGAGCTGTACTATGTACAGCAGAAATCTTATTAAAGCCTTTTCTGTTCAACTCGGACCCTCTATCTTGGTCCTAGCTCCAAGCCTGTGCTCCTAGAGAGCCCACGTCAAATTCTTAGTATTACATTCACCACTCATTCACCACGTGAAAAACAAGCTACACTTTCTCACAAGGAAGTGTTTTTTGCATCATCCATTAGTGAAAATGACTTCAAAAGCATGGTACAAGCCCTCCTCTACTCTGCCTCAGCTGGTGGCAATACTTCAGCAGCACCCTCAGAGATCTTGTTCGAGATCTATTGAAATTTGGACAACAACTTGCAAAGTGACAAACTTTGGTATGCAACGGCAATGTAATAGCCAAGCTGCCTCGAAAGATAATGATGATCCCAACCCAACCCTCAGTCATCTTCCGAGATGCTCGACGATGATTAACACTGCGGATCCATTTTTACGGGTCCACATTCATTCCCATATTTTCCTAAAGGTGGGCCGCAACCAAAAATCCCCCAAATAGAACCGCTCATCATATAATGGGGTATGTCTCGCAGTGGGGCGGAATGGATGTAGGAAAGGGTAAGCCACATTAATTGTTGCAATTTGACAGTTCTATTAAACTGATCACTAAGGGATGTATGTCATCAAATGTCAATGTTGCAATCATAAATAGGCATGCTATTTCTGGCTGCAGTAATTGATGGACTCGTTCATCAACTTGGTGGCGAATATCTTAGAATGGAATGTTCTTGTCTCTCTAATAATTCATTTTTACATGCATATCACAATCAACAAACTGTGGAATTGACAGTACCGTGGAAAATCTCAAAAATAGCGACCGAAAGCATGTCAAGTGTCCAGTTTGAACTGCTATTATCACATCTTGTGGGGGCGAGCAATTGCATGCAGAATACAACAATATTGTGCATACAGTGCCTCCTTTCTACAACTACCCTCCTACGGCAACATCAGAAATGAAACAACTTTTAGGTATTGACGCAGAATCTGCGGATCCAGAGTCTTGGTCCTATGAGTTGTTAAGATCTTGCTATTGCCACTCATTTTGATTGGCTTTTGGTTGCTCAAAGCAATGATGACAAAAGTAATTACACTCTTGGCAATTTATTGGAATCCATTGGGATTACTAATCGATTATCTTCACCAGAAAACCAACGTGTCGCTGTTCCACTACTTGGAGCTGGATGCAGAGGATTTCCAGCATCCGTGGCAATTGAAGCAGCTGTAGCGGAAAGTGTATCATGGCTATCATCATCCAACAATAAATGCCTTCATGATGATAGTACGTCAACTGCAAAGCGCGGAAGAAAGAGGAAGCCCATTGTTGCATTCGGATTGCTTGAGACTTCTGATGCAGAGGTACTAGCTACCAAGTTAAGCGAATCGTTACAAATTCACCATTAAAATTTTGATGAGATTGCTAACCTTATCGTTACAAGTATTTTTACATTGCATTCCAGTTTAAACTTTCAACCATGCATTGTCTACTCGAGTTAATTCACAACAAAGGATTTCCGTACCGCACACTAATGCAGCCAAAACAGAACGATCGGGCAGTATCGCAGACTCGTAACTTAATTACCCCCCTACAATTACATTAGCCTTCATAGAACTGATAGTGAAATCGGAAGAGCGGTTGTATCAATCATCTTCTAGCAAATTGATTACATCGTCCGAAGATGTCTTGGATGACCAAGATCCAGCAGAGGCGAGATTAACAGGGAGACTACCTTTATTGACGACAGGATCCGAACCACCAAGCTTTTCCTCATCATCATCTTCAAGCAACTCAATTATTTCGATGGACGATGTTTCCAGTTTTGGCAATGAAGCAGGCAGTTCGTAACTTACATCCTCTTCTGTCAAGTCAAGTAGTTCCGCGAAAGCATTTTCTTTTACTGGTTTGCTAGTAGTGGTAAAAGCCTTGCCATTTCTTGAAATGTGTGGAGCCTTAACAGCAGACCTCCAAATGTTATTGTGAGCACCGGAAGGAGGTAGGTTACTTGCGCCCCTGCCATATACTATATCAATCAATTTTGTGTCATCGTCGAATCCATATGAATCCGATGCAGGGAGCTTGCTGTCTACAGAGTCTTTTGTAACATCAACCAATCTGGTGCTATCCTTGAGCCCTAGTGAGGAATCGCTCTTGTTGCTGTTATCATCTCCCACAATTTGGTTATTGACTGCATTGTGATCATTTAAAGTAGCAGAAGCGGTAACAGGAGGGCTTTCGGATAAAGATGACACTGTTGTTTGGTCACAAAACATTCCAACAGAAAGATCTTCGACTATTACTGCCTCTGGTGCAGTGTCTGGCTTGTTTGGTTCCACTATTTCAACCTCATGATGCATGCGATCCGTTTCTTTCCCAAGAAACTCTTCTATAAGATCACTTGGACCATCTCCGCCACGGCCGCCAATATCATGATCATGCAACTACCAAGCCAATAAACAAAAACGGTAATTTGTTATGATGTGAAAATAGAGAGTGGCAGCTAAGGAAGCAATCAAGGACCAATCAAAATACCTTTTTCAGAAGGCGGTAAATTTCACGCTTTTTGCCCGCCCTTTGAAGAACATTGATTCTCTTGTAAACCATTCGCCGGAAATCCGACTTGGAGCGAAGTAATGGACTATTATATTACAAAAGCAATGAGGTACAAGACATCGAACATTAGTGAGTAACAAATCAATAAAAGAATAAACAAAAGGACCAACCACTTCGAAATCCTTGCTCTAAGCACCATGCCGCTTGGAATCTCTTCATCTTTTCGGACCTTCTGATTAAGGTAGTAATCATAGAGCATGCTTAATTCTTGCTCAAAATCTTCTGATGTCTCTTTTTCTTCTTCTTCGTCCTCATCTTTGACAGTAGGAGCTTTGTGGGCTGATTTTGTGTTGTCAGTCTGCTCAGATGTAAGACTCTTCTTGTACTCGACATACGCTGCCTCTTCGTCTCCGCCAAGACTGTCACTGATATGTTGGAATTTTCGTGCCTGATCTAATGTAAGTTCCAGTCCTAACTTCGGATGAATCCAAACATCATACTTTGGTGCCCAACCAAGCCCTGGCGAACCAAGACCTGCTGAGTTTGGCGTACATGATGATTTCAAAATATTAGGATTGCTTTTCTCGTCCCAGTTTTTCTTTTGAGCCTGGGGTCTTGTTTTTGCGGGCTTCCTTTTCTTCGAGTAGGCTCCCTTTTTCTCATCCTTGCAATTTAAAGGAGCTTCTCGAGTCTCTTTGTACTCAATTTTGATCGAACAACGCTCTGACCTATTGTCTGTGCCAGTTTCATTTTGTTTAGAACCTTTCGGTGTTTGAAAAGCCCTGGGCACCTGCTCTTCAAGGCCACGGTGAAAGAAATTTGTGGGGGTCCTTTTGCGTTTACTGTAGCTAGAGGTCAGAAGTGACCCCTCACTATCATACTCAAACATCGGGAACACTGTATCAAGATCAACTTCACCCACTTTATTTGTCGAATCCCATTTAACTGAAGCTTTATTGTCAAGTCGACGAATAGACATGATGACACCAGAGTGCCTGCCTTTCCCCATAAAGACCCAAACTTGTTGCCCTTCATCCAGCAAATGAGTATTCCAGTTTGTTATTATGATTGCATCATCTAAAATCTTTTCATCGACGAGTGTTTCCTCCATGTTCATTGATATGTACTCGACACTGTAGTATTTCCCGTCAAATGAATTGATGATTCCTTCGCAGAGACCCCATCCTGTTACAACCCTAAGAAATCGAGTGCCAATCCGATATCGAGCTGAAGAATCTTCTGGTGGAGCCTCACGAAAAGTGCTGTGAGGCGTCGAAGTATCAACCGACTTGGACATGATGGCAACGGATGGGCTGTTCTATTGTAATATGGTTAATCTTATATCAGTTCAATAGCATAGAGTATCTTTTGAGTCAATAGTCGATCCAACGTTCACTTGTTTGTTGATTAGAGGCGATGCAAGTGGAAAGGGGATGGTTCGCCTTTGTTAGCTCTTCGGTCTTTCGTGTTGGGTGATATAAGGTGTTTATCTTACATCGTTCGGGGTTCTTGTGCGAGAACGGAAGGGAATATGATAGTGCGCACATCAAATACAATAAACGGGAAGAGAACAGGAAGCATGACACCATGACGCACGACAATTTGGTCGACGTGAGAACTTGGCGTGTATAAGTAAAATCATACAATATCGTACCCCTCCTAGAGACCTCCCTACACATCATAGAAAGCCCTTCCTGTTCGTGTCCTAGAAAACCTTTCCCATAGTGCACCTAACACCAGCTTAACACCCTCTCCAAGTGGCCACAACTACGGCACTTCACAATTACATGGCAAAACATTATTCTTTTTCACCCTTTGTATCCTCATGTTCGTTGTCTTAATGCTGGTAAAAATAAATTTAAGATCGTAAATGGCATTTTCCAGGTCGTTTATCTTACACATCACAAATTGTATTCGATAGACTATACTCTTTCGCCATTGAATGGCAATGGTTCAAGGCACAGGTTACATGCGATCATTAAGAAATGTTATTGCGTGTAATTGATCGCTTCGTAGTTGTGGGTGGGACTGGAGTTACCGTAGCTGACTGTCAAGATAAGACACCGTTCTTAGTGCCGTCTCTGCATGCATGACCCTAAATAGTTCACTTCCTACCTTCTGCATGAGCTGTTTCGCGATAACTATGACTGGTAAAATTGCAGCATCAATCTCGTCAAAGAAATCCATCAGACACTAGTCGGTCGTCTATTCTTTCGTCTCGTCATCTGATAACCCCAAGCTCTCGTGCGTATGACCCTGCGGTAGCGCGAAACCATCCACGCTGAAATGGGTACGATACATTACGGCACATTTCGTACGGTTAGAAATAACCATGATGACGAATGTCAAGCGACGCACCACCGTAAGACATTGTTACTCACGCTTCGCTAAACCGAACGACAACGTTTTGAGTTGGGATCTCAGCCGCCTTCGCGACTTCGTTATTAGTGATTGCGTTAATGATTGCAGCGGCTACCTGTTTTCTCACCTCTGGGTTAGCTCTGCATGCCTCCATTTACGTGATTGAGGTTGGCGGGCGTGAGCGTGTGCGTCAGATCGATGGATGAACGAAAACAGTGTTTATGGCGGCAGCGTTAATGATTGAGTGTGGTACTCACCTTAGGCAGCCACGTGACGTGAACGAGTGGCATTATTTTGCTGGGGTCGCTTGATGTCGATGTCACAAGGGTTGCCTGTTCTTGGGTGACGATGGTGATCACTCTGTGATCCCTGTGATGGAAAATGAGGTGATGTGACGAGGGGTCTATGCCTGATGGCAGCTGATGGCTGTTTTCGATGGATAGAGGAGGATCGGTAGGAGGAAAAAGGCTGAAAAAGGTGCAGAGTGTACAACGCATGTGCACGCTTCACTGTACTGCTCTATTGATCGATAAAGGTATTGTATTGTACATACCAATACGACCCGCGGAACATCGTAATGAAAACAAAAATGCCGGGAAACCTTCTCGGCGTGAAACATCGCCGCCCGCCCAAGGGCTGTTACAATACGGTAACACCCCTGACTAAAACCTACAAAAAGTGTTACGAGACGATCCGCCAAGAGGAGTCACCCAGCGAACACCTTTGCAAAGATGCCATCGTCCCAAGGCCACCATGACAATCAACGCCGCATATTTCGAGGAAAAGGAGGCGCAACGGACGGTCGATTGCCCCCCAAGAAAAGTCGCAGGGTTAGGGTCAAGTACCAACCTACAAATTCTGCTTCAGTAGCCGGACTTGATGGCAACGCCCAGCAAGACAACGAATCACTTAGTGAAGACTTGGAGAACGATTCCGATTTAGATCGAGGTGTGGATCAACTCGGAATCGACAACGATCAGGCTGATAGAAATGATACAGACAATGTAATTGTTGAGATCAACCATCTGAGAAAACGAATTAGCAACATACAAACATCTCTGCAAACTAGCCGTGGCCTCTCCAATCCAAAGATCTGGCATACCAATTGTTTACTACCGGTGAAGAATGCTATCAAAGAATGGCGATCCATATGCAACTATTATTTCTCCGGGAATGCTGAAGGGGCGAGAGAAAATGAGGGAACAAACAACATGCACCAAACTGACCCTAGAGCCGCTAGGGATTGCATATTGTATCAAGACATTCTACATGAAACATCTGTTCAAGTTTTCAGCCTGCTGCAAATGTCTATGCAATCGGGTCCTTTGGTTGGAAGCAATCCAGGATATTTCAAACGGTGTGGGGGCGAAGTGGCATCCATTGCTCTTGAGTTTTTGAACGAGCTCGTTGGTTTGGCAGGAATTAGTGATAACAAGTCTGGTGAAATTGTTGATGCTAATGTTGCGGATGAATTGGAAAGCGATGGGGCTAACCATGAAACTGACATTAATGAGCCTGTTTACAATGAAGATCATGATTGTGAGAACAACGACATCTCTGACCATGGCAAGGATATGGAAGTCAATTCTACTTCGTCTTCTGGTTCTAACCATCCCTCCTGCTCAGGCAGTAGTCAGACTTCAGCTTCCGTTGGTACCAAGGAAGATTGCAATGCCATTTCAGATAAATCTCTGTCATCAAACCAAGATGAGAAACAGCACCCGTCACAATCTCAAGCGATCCAAGCACTTCAACATAAACTCCTCTTTTCAGACAAACAATCTCAAAGACTCTGCCAATGGATTCAAAATGCCCAAAAGGCAGTTGAGGCAAATAAGGCCCCATCAAAATCGGCAAACAACCTGCAAAGTCAAAAGAGTAAGAAGCAGCAGAGCAAGGAAATGAAGCTGGAGAGGAAGCTAAAAAGAAGAAAGAGGTGGGGTCAAGTAGATCATGCAGCAAAATAATGTTCAGTTCAGCTATCCATTGGGCTATGCATGTGAGCAATGAAGGCTACTGGGCAGACCACAGTATGACAAATATTATCAGGTTGTCATTTAGAGATATCTTAGTCCTAAAGATATTACTTACACATAGCTTACAGCTCCCTCCCTTATGAAGGAGTTCTAAACAGTTGATAGACTGAGACTATTTCCCCTGCTTCCATAAGTTTCCTTTCTGACCCCTTGCACTCGCTCCATCGTCCCTCGTCTCATCACCCAAAGCCATCTCTTTTCGTCTCTTAGCACCACCTCTCATGTAATAATCATCCTCTGCCTCCAATTCTTCATCCACCCAACCATCACCACTGTTCATCATTGTAAACTTTTCCAACTTCCCACCCTTCTTCTTCCCCTTCCCTTTCCCACTGCCATACATGATTTGGCGTGCAATAGGCAACTGCCACCCATACGCAAAGACAGTACTGGCTCCATCTCTCCCAGCTCGTGCCGTTCGTCCAACACGTCGGACATACTCTGCAGGATCCTTGGGAAAATCAAATAATATGACATGATCGACCGGAGAGGCATCAAAGTCTATCCCTCGCGCGGCGCGATCAGTGCACACCAGGATACGTTCGGTTCCTTCTCCTCCATTCTCGATTTGGCTGGAATCACTACTGAAGGAATGGAGGTTTTTCAAACGAACTTCTGCACTAAGAGCATTGTGATAGGCCCAGACTCTGTTGATTTTACTTTTCTGCCTCTTCTTCGTAGAGCATTCTCCACATTGCGACAGGTCTCGACGGTATTGCAGAATATTAATGTCTTGGCTGTACGCCTGGTGCGAAGCGCCTTGAATAATTCGCGCAATTTGATATCGAAGCAGGCACGTGCATCTCGATTGGAGTCGGGAGGGACGGACACATCCACAAGAGTTTGATGTACCGTGGGTGTTATGCGATGAAGGCCTGGACCACGCAGTTCGTTAATGTTCGGAAATTCAGTCCGGATGGAGGCGAGTACATCTTCGGGAAGGGTGGCAGTAACAAACAAAAACTGTGGAGGATCTTTCCTGCCACTTTCTTCTCCCTCGGCAGTCACCGCCACGCCCACGGTCCGTAACTGCGGCCCAAAAGTATCATCGACCAACAAAAGTCCACCTCATCCAAAACCATACTTTGGACCATAGTCAAGTCCAATCCGGCATTCTTGGTTCGTAAAATGGTTGCCAGTCGTCCCGGTGTAGAAATAAGCACATCCACGGGAGTCGAGCGCAGCAATCGAATTTGATCCCGAATATTGGTATTCTGCGACCCAGTAGCCGTGGTAACAAAGGGATGAAAGTTCCAATTGTAAGTGTTGTCGTTCTCGATATTTCGAGCGAGAGAAGTACACACGGCATGAATCTGATCTGCCAATTCCGCGGTGGGCGTCAATACGAGTATTCGCGGACTTCCCGTCGTCTTCTTTTTGCGTTGCGTCAATGTCTCGTCTTTGTCGTCTTCGTACAATCGTTGCAGGAGTGGTAACAAGTAAGCAAAGGTTTTTCCACTTCCCGTCTGATCTGCCACGATGGCATTTTCGCCTCTCAGCAAACTGGGCCATGCTAGTGACTGAATGCGTGATGGCTTTGCAATGCCCGCGGAGGCACAGAGGTGCAGGAAGTGAGGACTGGCAGAGAAGGCAGGATCCGTGAGGTCTTTTCGACTGTAGAATGTCGATGTCTTTGAGGAGCCGAGTTCATTGGAATTGGATGGAGATGGCTGGAAGGCGTCGTCGGTGTAATCATCTTTCCCGTTGTCGAAACTATCGTGGGAGTCGTCTATGCTGTCATCGTAGTAATCCTCGTCGTAATCACCAAAGGCATCATAGCGGTCCTCTCTGTCATCGCTGTTTCCCGCCTGCCTGTCTCCTCCCACACGCTGCGTTCTACGGCCATTCGATCTGCCGTCGCTCCTTCTACGCTCGCCATTGCGACCTCGGGAATCAGATCGATTGACTCGGTTGCGTTCTTGGCCTTGCCGTGATCTCGTCGCAGCAAGGCGAGTCGTTTGTCGTGAGACGGATCGTTCCCATCTTGTGAATTGTGGAATCGAACGCGAACAAGGAGGAGGTAGGAGTGGGTAGGATGTGGCGATGGAAGCCAGTACAAGAATGCTGCTGGAGAGATAGGCATTCATTGTTTAGATACTTATGTTTGGGGTGCTGACTGAGGCTGCGAGGGATGCATGTCATGAAATAGGATGGACAAGAATATAATTAATGGCAGAATAATACCATCGTAAGGAAAATGAGGCTGTGATTGCATGTGATAGCGATTGTGTGTTTGATTGGTGGAGGGGAGAGAAGTATTGTCTTGTATTATGGCGAACTATAGGCGAACTATAATGTGATGGGTGGTAGAGGAAGATATGCGCCTACAGAACTATACAATACAATACAATACTACCATACGTTTCTATTTTCTGGAGGGGCATGTGTAAAATGTAGGCACTTGTTGAAACTGGGCAGCACCACATTGCTGCGAAATCAGTAGAACAATAATAGTCTGAAAAGGTGGGGAAATAAAAAAAATATCTCATTGAGGTTTTGCCCACTATTTGTATTTGGTATGTGCCCTCGAATTTGTTGATGCCATCAGCAGACATCAGCTTTCCAGATGCGGAGCGACAGCTGAACGACCAGGTGAGGACCAGGTGCCACCGAAAGCGCCGAGAGCTTCCCTGAGCTGCCGAGAGCGAGTAGCAGGCAAACAATGAAGGCACGTATACACACTCCGTAACAGCAGTGCATATGGTGGACAATAACGACAGTACATCATGAGTGGCACCGACTCCGACGACGCAGAATGGGAAATGGAAGAGGAGGAGATCAACGATGATGAATCTGACGCTCAGTATGCCAGGAGGCTACAGCTTTTGGAGAATGCAAAAGTAGCTGCAGAGGATAATCCCGATATTATTCCTTTTGATAAAGGATATGAAGTGTGCTGTTTTGTTTGTCGATGTCGAGAGTGTGATGAAGTTTCTGGTGATGAAGAGAGGGTGAGTACAACTAGATTCAGATCATGTATTACCATAAAGATCATGACATCGCCTACCCCCTTTGACTTCCGTTGCCTTTTGTATTCCTAACAAAACAACATCCAGAAGCTTGAAGTATTGTCATCAGGCAAATCATGTAATGTCCGTCTACATCGCAAGTGCTGTTCAACCATCAAGAAAATTGATGTAGACGACAGCGAGTACGTTGTCACTTCGTATGGCTTAGCACTGACAAATCCTTCTTTCAAAAAGAGACGAGTAGAAACTGCTGCAGTTACATTTGATGATCTTCGCCGAGCCAAGGATCAGGCAGATAGATTGAGGGTGAAGGTGCTGGGAGATGAATCCTATCACGGTAAATGCTCTTGTATGCCAGTTTTTGTGTCTCTTTCAATTCTAACACAAACAAATCTTTATCTTTTAGACCCCGTGAGTCATAGGTTCACTGATGAACGGTACACTGCCATCTGTCAGAACTTTGAGAAAGTTAAAAACAATCAACCGAAGATCGCAATCAACGTCTTATCAATCTTTTCTGGGATAGGTAGCGATTTGTTGGTTTTGAAGCGGTTATCTATCGCTATCAATAATTGTGTTGTGGTGGAACATGACCCATTTGCACAAGTAGTATGTGAAGCAAACCACAAAAAGGATGTAGAATGTTACCATCCTATTTCTACTTTCGAAGAGTTGGAGAATGATCTAGAAACAGTCATGATTGAAAAAGGACGTAAGCTCAATCTACGATTTTATCTCAATTTCATTTTGATTCTCAGCTGATTTCTTATTCTTTTATCAAGCATTTCATTTGATTATAGGAGGCCCTCCTTGTGTGGAATTCTCAGGTGCCAATGCTAATCGGGAGGGTGTCCAATCGGTGAAAGGAGGATACATGCTTCGGTTTGGTCAGCTGATTAATTCTATCCGACAATTCAACAGAGAGAACAAGGTGCAAGACCCATTTTTCTTTTGTGAAAATGTACCAATGAGGTGGGAAGATCAAGAACATGTCGAGTATGAATTTGGTATATCACCTGTTCTCATTGATGCTCTGCAGATGAGTCCTTCCAAAAGATGCAGAGCTTACTATCTAAACGTGAGTAGGTGTATTTACATTGAGCATTGAAGAAGTCATTTTTCTCAACTCGTGGCTTCTAGTTCCCCATAAATGAGTTGCCACCATTGGATTCAGCAGGAGCTTTGTCAGTTGTACATTTGAATGATGCATGGATGACCTTGCCTCAGATGTATTGTCATTTGAAAAACAAGCCAACACCATATGATAAAGCCTTGACATTTATGGCGTCAGAAGGTATAGTATTGTTTCATGATGTAACACACTTTGAAATCATTTTGAATATTCAGCTGTCCTTACTTTTTTAATGTTCTCGTCATCACGAAGCGAGACTTGATGATAAAAGAATGATAAAAGTAAAAGTGAACAAAACTTCAAGGAGTAACCCACCTCTAATTATTGATCACTACTCAGTTGCCGACAGAGAATCATTGTTGGGGTATCCAGTGGGATATCTTGAAAATGTCTGTGAGTGTTTAGATGTTTTGTCTGTATTTTCCGAGAAGAAGTTAACACTCAGCACTAACTCATTTTGATTACAAGTGTTTCAAATGTTTGAAAAATTGGAAAAAGCATTTCTTGCTGAAGATTGGTTCAAAGAAGCATTGGAGTGTGGTTGGGACATAGAAGAGATTCAGAATTTTAGCGGAAGATGTTACAGATTTGAGTTCAATGGTCAGGGGCTTTCTTTGAAGGTTGGAACGATGGATAAGAACAGACGCGGTGACCCTTTGTACTACCTCAATTGTGAACAGTATTGCAAGCGGTTATTAGGCAATGGCTTCTCAATTCCTGTTGTGGAGCATTTGCTGTGTCCTATAAAAGATTTGTTTTTGAGGAAGACATACAATGATGCATCATACAAATTTGTTTGGGAATGAATGTCTGAGCTAATTATAAGATTGAAAAGTTTGCGGGTTCTGTTTAGTGTTTGTTTGTATCACGCTTTGAAACTCAGATGAGAACAACAAAAGTTGCTTATCACTGGTGATTGATATCAGCAGCAGCGAAAGTTCTTTGATGTGTTGCTATGTGTCACAGGATAGGTAATGGTTAAAAATATCTTGTGTTGTACAAGTATAAGCATTTTTGAACTCTGCAAATGATCTAATAAGCTGCATCCACAAATCCACTTGGCTTCTCAGTTCCTGTTGTGTTGATGCGTCCTTTCCAATTCCAAGATTTGTTTTTGATGAAGACATACATAGATGCATCATGCAAATTTGTATGGAAATACATTTATGAGGGGAATGTAATATTAGTAAGTTTGTGCATTTTGGTTGTGCATGTTTGTATCAAGCTTTGAAACTCAGATGAGAACAATGAAAGTTGTTCTTTACTGGTGATTGATAGCAGCATCACCAAATATTGTGGATTTGTTGTATGTGCCTGCAGAGGATTGGCAATGAGTAAACAATCATTGTGTTGTGTAAGCATTTTTGAACTCTAGAATTTTTAACAAGCTGCATCCACAATTGTAACTGCTGAAGAAAGTTGCAATTTTCTGAAATTGATATTCTCTGAGAGTTTAATGCAACCAGATTACAGTTTACAGTACTCTTTTGTACCATGTATCCCACTGTGTACCCCATTTCTTTCATGATCATAACTATCAGTGTGGCTTGGCACAGAATAGCATAGGATGATAATCATTTATTGTTAAAATAGCAGGATTGTTTCTTTTCTTGAAAACATAAATTAAGATAAAAGGGTTGGATTGGTGTATCAAGTACCAGACTAATGTTCTTAACTTAAATAGAACCTGCCCCAGCAGTGCTGTTTCTCCAAAAAATCACCCTGCAACATACAAAGACATTGTCAGGGCACACCAGCACAATGAAATCTCAATCCAAGCTTACTCCAAGCAAATTCCCTTCGATTCATTCTTATCCAGCAATTGTGGTAAGTAAACATGAACAGAGCAGTTTAATTCAGAACATCCACTAACATACATTGTATTCATCCCCTGTCACCATGAAATTTGGCACAGAGCTTGCCCACATCATTATTGAGGGATGTTTCATTATACTTGAAATCCTTTGGGAGGATGACCACAGTATCCAAAGCAAGTTTGGTGTGAATCTACTACTTAGAGACAGCTTACTGTATGTTGCTATTTCCATTCTCATATGCTGCATGTGTCCCCTGTTACCAAGAAATTTGCCACAGAGCTCCATGATCCACATCATTTTTAGGGATATGTCAAGTTTCACACTCAAAATCTATTAGAGGGATGAGAACCACACTAGGAGAAGTGAGTTTAGCGTAGATCTATGATTAATAGACCGATTACTTTCTGTTCTCATTTCCACTCTCACCCACTGTATTCGACCCCTGTCGCAATGAAATTCAACACAGAGCTTGTCCTCATGATTGTTGAGAGATCTGATAAGACTAATACTCACAATCTATTGGGGGGGATGAGTCACAGTAACAATTGTGAGTTTGGTGAGGCTATATGATTGAGAGACTGATTACTACCTGTTTCCATTTCTGCTGTCATGTGCTTCATTCATCCCTTGTCACCATGAAATTTATCACAGAGCTGGATCACATCTGTTAAGGGATCTAACAAGTTTCATACTTAAAATCTAGTTGGAGGATGAGCCACAGTGACAGTGGTGAGTTTGGTGGGATATTACACAATCTTATGAAAGTTGAATTGCTTCAGGGGCACAAATCTGACATAGGCCAAGAATCAGCCATTTTTGTACCATAGGGTACAAAACCTAAATAGAGCATGAATCAGCCTTTTTGTACCCCTGGGTACAAAACCTAAATAGGAGCATTCTCAGGACCCCAAGTAGGAGAGTCCACCTCCCGAAGGCATGGACTCCCCAACATGGAAGTTCAGAACCCAAAATAAGAGAACACACTTTTGGAAGATCTGAACATCTTTCAGAAGGGTATAGACATACCATATTGTGTAGAAGTCTACACAATGTTCGTTTGCATCTTTTGGACTGGAGTGCAGGTCCACTGCCTTTCCATCCTCACAATAGCACAAAATATAGCTCATAAAAATAAACTCTTCGACCCTTGTCGAACTTACCTATATTTTTCGCGTGATATTTTTTTGCGCCGAACGGCTCAGGTCACTATCTGCAGATAGCCGTGGTGCGACCTTCGCGCACCGAATCCAACGACATCCAACCCCTCCGACACGAGGTACGATAATTATTTTTTGATCGCGAGCGGCAATTTTAACTTTTTCGTGTCAGCGATACGTTTTTTTGCGCGATCGACGATCTCTCCAAAATTAGCTACGCGTTCGACAAATCCCTCCGGTTTCGCGATCGACGAGCTCTCCAAAATTCTCCCGCGATCAGCGAGTTAAGCCATAAACTTCGAAGCGATCGACTTCGGCGATCGGGGAGTCCTACGAGTCGGATTAATTTCGTGATCGAGAATTCTCGCGAATTAGTTGGAAGCAAGACTTTCAAGAATTAAAAGTCGAAGAAGAAAAAAAAATTAAAAATAAAAAATAAAAAAAATTCTTTTTCGAACTAACCTCCACAGGGCACCCAAGACCTTTTTCAAGGCCTTATTTTATAACACGCCCCTTGGAGAGGCAATTGAGAGGATGTCGTCGAGTAAATTGAGCCCAGAAGGCCTCAAGCCGCAGGAGTGTGAGAGGAGCTCTGGGAGGTCCAAGCCACCCATCTCCTATATCCCCACTGCCATGGACACCACCAAGGTGGTAAATAAAATCAAGGTCTCCAACAAAATGACCTTGTCCGTCACCATCTTCGATGAAGGAAGTCCGAGCAGTTCCTGAACCATGTTCAGACCTCACTGGAGATTATTTCCCAGAGGGGACTAGACACGGATTTCAAGGAATCATGCAAGGCAGGCAAAAAGGCTGAGGAAAAACTGACTGCGGCCACTGAGGCCAAAGCCAAGCATAAGGGAATGGATGAAAGTTCTCCCGCCCTCCAGGCATGGACCAAGGCAACTGCTGCCAAAATCCGTAGCCAAGAGGCCATAGAGTCCGCTGGCCAAGCGATCTTCTTGCAGTATTCCACCCAACTGTCGGAAACTGCTCGTAGGCCTTGGACCACCATCGTAGGGGAACAGATCAACTGTGAACCATGGACTGACGTCTATGGGGTTGAACACCCCACGAAATGCTCAGCAACCTGGGACTCCTTCAGGGAGTGTGTCCAGTTGCACCTGCAGACTGTCTTCAGGACTGATGCAGCGGAGCAAGAAAGGTTCTACATCAGCAATGGGCTGAAGAAACCTAACAGAGTACCCATCAGGGACTTTGTGCAGAGGATCCAGCGCCTTAACGGGTATGTGGAACTCTTGCCGTGCCTGTTTTACTCTTCGAAGGCTGCAAAGTCGACGAAAGTATGCGGCCCTTTGATGATGCCGACTTGGCAAGCCACATCCTCAGGATGGTTCCTAGGAACTGGCAGGACCAATATGAGCTCAGTGGAGCTTTGGTACCACAAAGTGTCAGGGAACTCCTTGAAGTCCTTGAGCGCATCGAGAAGGCCTACCCCACCGAGAAGGTTGGAGAAGGACCCAAAAATGCAGCCAAGTCTAACGACTCGACTAAGAAGAAGATGGTCTCTTTTAGTGACCGGATTCCGAAGAAACGTCGCACAGAGAAGTACTGTTCTCTCTGTAAGAAGCATGGGGGCGCACATACCACCCACAACACTCCGGATTGCCGGAAGTATGAATCCAATGGGACCCCGAAGCCTAGCTTCAAGGGAAAAAACCAAATGGAGCCTCTCATGGACAAGAGAGACCTGCTCGAGGAGGAAGTAGCTATGCGCAGCTATCCGCTAAAATCGACAAACTTACCAAGTCCAACAAGAAAATGAAACGCGCTATCAGCAAGAAGAAGCGTAAGCATCACGACATGAGTGACAGTGATGATTCAGACTCATCCTGAGATGATGGGTTGGGGAGTACTAAGAAATTGTGTAGTAAAATTGATTGTAATGACATGAACAACACCTATCTTAGTCCGATTAAAACTTCCCCACGTGCCAACATAACATTTTCTGATTCAAACAATGTCAGTTCGAATCCAACACAAGACCTAGGAAATCTTGCAGTTGAACCAACACAGAGTGAAACAATTGCCGAATTGTCGGACCCCGAACTGTCGGGTGACCTTTTCAATAGTGTGAACTCCCCTTTGACAGGTAAAGAAGGAGGAGTCACTACTGTAGTAGCCAAAGCACGTTATTTAACGACTGAAAATCCAGCCCGTAAGAACATCGAACACTCTACAGGGCGTCGTACCAGTAACACGATCATCAAGATCCTACTTGATAGTGGATCTGATGGTGACCTCTTGTTTCATGAAAAGGAACAGAGAAACACTTTCCCTACTTGACTAGGCAGGTGCCAAAGTCTTGGCATACGTCAAATGGGAGCTTCCTAACAAAAGGACGGAGCAAAGTTAACTTGAAATTCTTTGAGTATTCAAACAGTAAGGAGTACTTAGTGACTCCAGACGTAATAGAGTATGATAAGAAGAAAGTGACCAAGCCAGTGTTTGACCTCATTCTTGGATGTAAAACCATGAAAGAGCTCGAATTGTTCTAGATTTTCGAACAAAAGAAATTACCATTGATCACGTCATTTTGCCAATGAGAGATGTCAATAGTCTGACCGAATTGAACCTGGATAGAGCCTGGGCTGTCAACAACAGCATGGCAAATGAACCGCAAAGTACGCAGGAAGCGACACAGCGGGTAATTAAAATCCTAGATGCAAATTATAAGAAGGCAGACCTCCAATCAATTGTTAGCACCAATTGTACTCACCTTAGTCTCCAAGACCAAAACTCGTTGCTGGAGTTACTCACACATTTTGAGGAACTTTTGATGGAACACTAGGTGATTGGAACACAGAGCCTGTGTCCTTTGAACTTAAAGAGGGCGCAAAGCCATATCATGGCAAGGCATACCCAGTACCAAAATCTCGCAAAGAAACAACTATCAAAGAATTGAATAGATTATGCAACCTGGGAGTGGTAGAGTTTCAGCCCGAGTCGGAATGGGCGTCACCATCATTTATCACTGCAAAGCAAGACGGAACTGTACGCTTTCTCACTGATTTTAGGGAAGTAAATAAACGACTAGTCAGAAAGCCGTTTCCATTACCCAAAATTAGTACAGTTCTGCAAGAGCTAGAAGGATTTACCTATGCTACAACCCTGGATTTAAACATGGGTTATTATACCATTAGATTGGATTCCGATTCATCCAAAATATGTACCCTCATTTTCCCATGGGGCAAGTATTCTTACCTCCGATTGCCAATGGGCATCGCTGGTTCACCAGATATTTTTCAAGCAAAAATGTCATCACTAATGGTAGCCTTAGAGTTCGTAAGAGCTTACCTTGATGATTTGTTATGCATCACAAAGGCAAATCTGGAAGACCACCTTGACAAATTGAAAATGGTGCTTACCAGGTTACGCGAGGCGGGCTTGCAAATCAATGCCCGAAAATCGTCTTTCTGTGCCATAGAAACTGAGTATTTAGGTTATACCCTCACACAAACAGGGATTAAACCACAGAAGAAAAAGGTACAAGCGATTCTCGCGATTTCACCGCCAAAAAATGTCAAAGACCTCCGTAAGTTCCTGGGCATGGTCCAGTATTATAGAGATCTTTGGGCAAGACGCAGCGAAGTGCTTGCCCCACTCACCTCACTGGTAGGAGAGTGTGGTCATACCAAGGTCACCAGAGCCAATAAGACGAAGAAACGTCCATGGTACTGGGACACGGTACATCAAAAAGCATTCGATGATGTTAAGACTTCAATTGCCAAGGATGTAGTCTTAGCCTATCCTGATTATTCAAGGGAATTTGAGATATATACTGATGCCTCGTCTAAACAACTTGGATCAGTTATCACCCAAGGTAATAGGCCCCTTGCGTTTTCAGCAGGAAACTGTCAACAGCGCAACAGAAATACAGCGTGACTGAGCTTGAACTACTGGCCATAGTGGAAACACTGAAAGAGTTCAAAGGCATGTTGTGGGGACAAAGTTTAAAAGTCTATACAGACCATAAGAATCTAATCCAGGACGCCTTCGGATTAACCTCTGACCGTGTCTACCGATGGAGATTGCTCCTCGAGGAATTTGGCCCCGAAATTGAATATATAAAAGGCACACATAATACTGTTGCCGACGCCATCTCTCGCTTAGATATCGGACCGATTCTGAATGAGCGTGAAAACTGGATGACGTTCACCAAATGCTGGTGTTATTACACCATGCTAGAAGAGAGTGCAATAGACACCTCTGCATACCAAGAAGAAATGAATCTGGTATTTGCAAACCGCAGCGAAGAAGATGTAATCTACCCGTTAACAGTACGCGAGATTGCAGAAGCACAAAAGCTTGATGCCAGCTTGAAGACAACGAAAGATCAGTACTCGACACAATTGGTCGAAAGTATGGAACTCCTCTGTAAGGACGGAAAAATGATCATTCCAAAGGATCTTCAACATCGTGCAGTTAGTTGGTACCACCACTATCTACAGCACCCTGGACACACGAGACTCGAAGAAACCCTTCGTGCTGCGATGTACTGGAAAGGTATGCGAAATACCATCCGTAAATATGTCAAAAACTGTCATGCATGCCAAGTAAACAAGAGGCATAAGCATAAGTACGGGAAACTCCCTACTAAAATCTCCATCACAAACCCTTGGGAAGTACTATGTGTGGACCTGATAGGCCCATACACAATCAAAGGTAAAGATGGGACAGTAATTGATTTCATGTGTCTGACTATGATTGATCCAGCATCCAGCTGGTTTGAAATAGTTGAACTGCCGGTAATCACTGAGGCGATTATTCCCCTGGATACAAAAGGGCGTAGAAGCAAAAAAGACAATGAAGAACCTAAGTTAGCATACTTTGATAAGTCATCAGCAATGATCAGCAACTTAGTGAATAAGACCTGGTTTAGTAGGTATCCACGTTGTCAATACATAATTTATGACAATGGAAGCGAATTCAAACTTCACTTCAAAGCCCTATGTGACTCATATGGGATCACGAGTAAGCCTACCAGTGTCAAGAATCCACAAGCGAATGCAATTCTAGAACGAGTGCATCAGGTGATATCATCGATGCTCCGAACAGCTGAAATAGACATGGCCCCTTCAGTAGAGACAAGCGATATAGACAAGTTCGTGACGAACGTTGCTTGGGCCATTCGCTCAACATACCACACAGTACTAAAAGCCTCCCCAGGTGCAGCCATCTTTGGACGGGACATGTTGTTCGACATCCCCTTCCTGGCTGACTGGAATAAAATTGGAGAATATAGGCAACACCAAACAGACCAAAACACAGAACGGGAAAATAGCTCACGTCGTGATTGGGACTACAAAGTTGGTGATCAAGTACTTTTTAGAAAAGATGGTATACTCCGCAAAGGTGAAAGTAGATATGAAAGTGATCCTTGGACTATCACATCAGTTCATACGAATGGCACCATCAGGATTCAACGCGGAACCAAATCAGAAAGACTGAATATACGAAGAGTTACACCTTTTTTTAACAACCAAACTTAAGTCCGTATTTAAATGTCAAGTTTCGAACGACAAAAATGGACTCTCCCTCTTCAAAAACAACACTTACTCGTTACACTTATTTAACAAACTCTTTAGTTCGTTATTGTTACTCTCAGGAGAACCTATTTTTTTTCACCTAAAAACATCTTTAGGTTTTTTTGGTTCCCTTTTTACCTGATACTCCATTTGTGGGGGCGAGTGACATAGGCCAAGAATCAGCCATTTTTGTACCATAGGGTACAAAACCTAAATAGAGCATGAATCAGCCTTTTTTGTACCCCTGGGTACAAAACCTAAATAGGAGCATTCTCAGGACCCCAAGTAGGAGAGTCCACCTCCCGAAGGCATGGACTCCCCAACATGGAAGTTCAGAACCCAAAATAAGAGAACACACTTTGGAAGATCTGAACATCTTTCAGAAGGGTATAGACATACCATATTGTGTAGAAGTCTACACAATGTTCGTTTGCATCGTTTGGACTGGAGTGCAGGTCCACTGCCTTTCCATCCTCACAATAGCACAAAATATAGCTCATAAAAATAAACTCTTCGACCCTTGTCGAACTTACCTATATTTTTCGCGTGATATTTTTTTTGCGCCGAACGGCTCAGGTCAAAATCTAATGCACTGTACATTTAAACAATTTTTCAATCATCATGAATGACAATTCTCCAGCTTATTCTTGTCGTCCTGGTGCCTAACTGACTTTAGCTAGGTGTAGGTACAATGGTCTGAATTGATTGTAGATCTGATAAATTAATGATTAGTCTTAAATACTGCATTCAACCAATAATCAACATGCCTGGCTTAGACAGATTAGATTGGCGTTAGATTACTTCTGGTACTGATAAGTATGTAGGCTACAGTATGTTCCATGCACTATACTGAGATAATAGGTGTCACATATGCCTGTGAAAAGTAGTTCTTACCCCATTGTGCCATAATCTGTTAATGACATGGGCATGGCACTCTTCTCCTCCATTGCAACACTTAGTCTGCCATAGTTGATTGATATGAAGTGATGAGGTGAAAAAGCTTGATAAACCTCAATTTAGACCAATGCTAATGATGTATACCTTCACTGGGATATGTGGAAAGCATGTCAACAATAGGGAAAATTCTGCGTATGATGCATTTGGTAACATCAGGGCACACAATAATAGAAATGTTACCATTGACGTGAACACGATCAATAGTGTATGGTCCAGTAGTTCTTACTCCCAACTTACTTGGTTTTTGCACTTTCTTTGGAACTTGCTGGCCTGGAACATTGTCATATTAATGTCACTTCTTATTTGCTCGGCAAAGATTCTCATTTACATTGTGTTTGTGGCAAATTGCTACTGCTTGCCAATCTGCAACAAGACGTGTGCTCAAAAACATGTCCCTGCTGAGCACCAGATGTGCCACCTAAGGTAGTTGTGACAGTAGTATGCATTGAATGCATTGCAAGTGTCAGAGCCTGATCAACAATATCTTGTGCCTGAGTCATATTGTGAGGAGGATAGCTGCACATCATGTATACAGAACGTTAGCAACCATTTGGTGCATGTGTTCACAAATCAAGTTCAATGGTGAGTTTTACTGAATATCTGAAGCAACCATTAGAAGCTTTGCTGATGAATTTGTCACCTTTGTTGTGGACACATCATATAGGTCCTGGATGTCTTGCAAGCCAAGAGTGCATAAACTGTTATGAATATGCAGCAATGTCTTGTTGTTGATGCGAACTAACTCAACAAGACTAGATGCATTATCAATGCATGTTAATGCATTGAACTCTATGTTGTGTCCATTGAATGTTATAGTCCAGAGACCAATTAAGTCCATTGCAACCTCTTCCCAGGGTGCACTTTGTACTTCATGTTCAGGGAGCAGTCCATAACCACATCCAAAAAACTTATGCATTTGGAAATGACTACACTTGAACCTGTTGATAGTGCATTGTATATCATAACTTCGGATGATAATATTTCTCTTGTAATGACTTTCATACTTTTTGCTGGGATGTCCCATCGCCTTGTGAAACCACTTGACTGTTTTGTCAAGCATAGATGAAGACAACACAATCTTCCATTGTGAATCTGGATCTTGTCCTCTTTTCATAACATATGATATTGTTGATATCATTAACCAGATTCATATGAAGGTACTGATTTGGTAACTTCTGTTGGGGAGCCAGAAGTTATTGTTTGCATGCTATTTCTCACACAAAGATATTCATAGCTCAGTTGATTCTGTTCCAGATACGTCATATTGGGAAAATTAAGGTAACATTCTAGAGCTTCAAGAATGCCAATGTTGTATTTGCCTGATCAGTCGTGATCCAGGAGGTAGACTTCCTCTTCATCATCTTTTATGTCAGAAACCAACACTGGTTTGACCATTTTCTTCAGCTGTGCAAAGTCTGGGAGGCAAATGAGACAAGAGATGTTATCAGCAAGAATGTTTTCCCGGCCTTAATATAATGCAACCAAGGAGATAATTCCTCTATCTTGTTGCCCCACCACAGAACATGTTGTGTTTTGAGGTGATTCAAAGTCGCTATGATGGAAAGGAGTTCCTTTTTGCATTCCTGTATAGTTGTTTTGTGCATTGTTCAGTTTGTGACTGAAGGAAGCAATGGGATGGCTGTTTTGCATTATGCAAGCACCAAGTTGGAAATCGGAGACATCTGTGTAGATGCCAAACCATTTATTCTGATCAGGGTACACTGCAAGTGCATCTGCTGCCATAAGGAACCACATTATGCCAAATGCTTGTTGATGCACATCCATCCATATTGATCAGTAAGTGGCTGCAATACATGGGCACGACTATAGGCCACATGTCATGGTAGTAGTTAACACAACCAATGAACTACCAGAGTTCAGTGGATGTATTAAGACTGTCCATGCAGAGGACAGCACCAATCTTTTCTTCCAAGACTTTAAACTGCAAGGTTTAAGCCAGTAAGCAAGCCAATTGGTTTCTTTGACCGCCCAGTCACACTTGAGTGGGTTAATGGTGAACCCATTTTCATGAAGTCTTTGTAAACGGTAAGCAAGAGGTCAAGGTGATGTTCCCATGTCAAAGAGAATGAACCTCCATTATCAGTCTAGACATCAGCATCCTCGATGCCTGTCGAGATGTTTTTCATAGCGGCGTGTGCAATATCAGGAGAGCATTTAAGTCCCATTCGGAGCCTTGTGTACTTATATTTGCCAAGTGGTGTAATGATTGGCAGAGGTCTTGACTCTCAGCATCAAGCTTGAAGGAGTAGTATTGCATAATAATTTCAAGTTTGGTCATGACATCTGTTATAAATGGCAAGGGTTATTGCTGGCACTTGATCCACTTGTTCAGTTGATGAAGGCTGCTGATCCAACAAACTCATCCGTCCTTTTTTGGAATGACGAAAGTGGGATACACCTATTCACTTTCTTTCTGAGGTATCAGCATGCCAAGTGCAACAAGATGGTCCAATTCTTTATTGAAAGTGGACAGGTGAATGGAAGGCACAGGATAAGTTTGGGGTCAAGTTCCAGATGAACTTGTTTGTGTTGATATACACCAAGTGGTCCATCGAACATCTTGGAATATTCCATTCAGGCTTACAACAAACCAGCCTTCTGCTGTGCATTGAAGTGCATGAGCTGATCAGTCCAAGATGAAAAATTAAGCCATTTGGTGGCTATGAGCAGCTCACTCCAAGGGATGTTGCAAAGCTCAGTGCTATCATCCTTGGTGTTGCTTGCAACACTGTTGGAGCATGAGCAAGCATTCTAACTATACATCTGATAGTTTGAATCAGAGGGGTTAATCAAGGGACTACAAGAGTGACTACAAGACATGTGTCCATGGTTTGACCCACGGCTGGGAGAACAAGAGGTACATTCAAATGCTTGCTGTGATTGACATACATAATCCTGCTTGTCATTTGTTACTTTGCCATCAGAATGATTATGATGACAGTCACAGCTTGTAATTCTTCTTTTCATCATGGCAGTCCTTGTGACAAAAGTCTTGACAATCATTGTAGTAGCAATGAGAGCCCCGATCATAACAGTCATTGCAATCCTTGTGATGATAGCAAATCCAATTGCGGTCACTACGTTGATAGCGATGGTTTCTGGAAGAACAATGTTTACCTCCATCGGATTTGTCTGAGTGACTTTCGCTCTTGTCCTTGTCTTTCTTTGCCTTGTGATTCATGGCAATACTTGTCTTCAATTTTTGAAATGTGTCATCAGCAAGATCTTCAACGTGGCAGCCTTCAAAGAAGGTGTGAAGCTTGTTGGTGTCTTGTTTGACATGTCAGAGATCTTGGCGTACTTTGCTTGGTGTACCTTGGGCCGCGGTAGGAACAATTGTTCCACAAGCTCTTGAAGAATCAGAATGTTACGTGTATAGCAAAAAAGATTGTTCTGTGTTGCATAGAGAAGAAATTGTTGATGGTGACATTCAGAATTGTGATATGGCATCATTTCCGGCTTCGGGGCTGACAAATGACCTGGTTGCCCATATACTTGAAGCCCACCAGACTCTTAAGATACAATGCAATAGCATGTTCAAGAAAAACATTCTCTACCTTCTTCTTTTCATAAGTGTCAACATGTTTGGCAGTGACCATTCTCCATGCGGTGAGAGTATTGCCTTGCACCAGCATACCCCAAAGTTCAAAGCACTTGGTTTGAAAACTGGTTCTTCATGTTCAGCTGCAGTGAAGCATAGAAGAACTTTCTTGATGAAGTCTGGGTATGTGTGTGTGAGTGTCCACTCCACACCATACTTTTGTTAATCACATACATGAACACCTTGTCTTCTTTCACATGTGGATTAGATCCTATGGTGAAAGTGATCGTGATCACCTTTGGTTGTTTCAAATCAACCAAGATAGATTTCTTTGGGATGTCATTGGCACTCAACCCAGTCCATGCATGATGAATGCAAGAATGTTTGCCATGGTCAAAAGGATAGCCTAGGAAGGTGAGCGTAAAACTGTTTAAACAGTGCCTAACCCACTGTAGCTATGTGTAGGTAAAATGGTCTGAATTGATTGTAGATCTGATAAATTAATGATTCCTCTTAACTAGTACATACCAGTAATAGACAGGCCTAGCTTGGCAATAGATTACTTCTTGTACTGAGAAGTATGTAGGCTACATCAGGTGCCATACAATGTAATGAGCTAATAGGCACTAGGCATCACGTATGCCTATGAAAGGGGGCACTTACCCCATTAGGCCATGATCTGTTAATACCATGTGCATGACACCTGGGATCAAGGTTTCTCCCATTAAGCTATATTTCTCTTTGAAATTAATCATATTGCCATAAAGTAGATTGCCATGCATCAGTGTCATTTCCTGCCGCATGTCCTCCAACTTTTCTACCTGCTCCTCCTGCATGAAATCATGTGCTTCAGGTACCATTTGCTCACATCTTTCAGTAGCCACACAATGTACCAACATCAAATAGTTCAAGGTCAATTCCAGCTGAAGCTTCTCAGCCTGCTCCTGCTATAAGATTGAATCCAGAACCAAGGAACAAGACTTCATTCCAGCATAGTACTAACATGTCTAATCATGGTTGGGTTACTAATACCAAATGGACAATCTAATGACCATAAACAAGAAGGCTCATGTGTGAGTGTGGGATGAAGAATTCATGTTGTCTGAGTTGTCTGATGCTGATGGAGATGATCCAGATGATAATGAGTTTGAAATTGGTGATGACTTTGATACAATGCAGAGCCCAGGAACAAGTAAAAAAAGACTGTTTGGCGGGCTCTTGGTATAGAATTATTGTATAGCCCAACTTTCCCATGACTTTGTCCAAGTTGACTATATCTCTGCTCACCATATCCAATTATTGCTGCCCATTCTCAAAATGCAGATAAAAATGATACTTAGAATCTTTTAGTTGATGAGAGAGTCATTGAGAAAATGATCCTTTCTAGGATCCATAAAAAGCACAAAACAGGGATACCAAACTTGCACTGCTCTTTGACAAGTTCTGGAAGGAAAACAAAGCATTTGTCAAGTGCAAGGCATTCTTCAATCAGGCACACATATAGAATTCTGAACAAAGACAGGACCCTTTGGCCAATATATGGCACAAATGGTATTCCCTCCTATTCACTGAGGTTTTTGGGCAAGTGGGTTGTTTTTGTGCTCAGAGATCTTGGGCAATGGACACATACCAAGCTGAACAAAACTGGAAAGCTATTGAGGCAAATAAATCCAGGAAGCATTCCAAGCTGATATTGGAGAAGATCAAAAATCAGGCAATCCTTAGTGCAGCCTATATAGCTAGTAGAAGAATGATGCTTGATGCAAAAAGCTAAAAAGGCTGGTGTGCTTTTGACTGATGAAGACTTTGAATAATGTAAAAAGTGACCATGACACTGCCAATGAACTATTGTGGACAAACTTGAACTGAAAGATGCTAGAGTCTTTGGTGCATACTTGGAGGACTGGGCAAACATGGAGATTAACAGTAAGGGAATGACATTTATGCAGCCAAGGCTACTACAAAATGTTGATGTTTGAAATATGTAGATGCTGACAGAGATGACCTTCTGCAAGTTGGATTATGCCATTCTTACCAAGTGTAAAAAAGTTGGAAAGAACAGAACAAGGACACAGAAATCTGGTAGAGGCTCGAGTTATTTCTACTCAATCTTGGGAGTACATTATGCATACAACCCAGTTTTGGGATTGGAGAATCAGTCTAATATAGTGTATGACATCTGTGAGAGATGTTGGGACACATATTCTATTACAACAGGCAGTCACATGAAACCCAGGACTTTGTCTGACAAAACAAGTCATTCTGTTAGAGGGAGCACTTTTGTCAGTTAGGTGTCAGTTTAGTGACTAAACTGAACCATTTTTGAGAAAAGACATCCATTATGTTTTGAAACAAGAAGTTGTTTCATATGACTGGACCACTCGTTTCTGTGATTTTGTATTCCAAAATGAAGGAAGACATTTCTTAGAGAAAGAAAGAATACCACATGGATTTTACTAGTAAAAGTTGTTTTGTATGACGGAACCTTGCGAATTTAAATTGTAAAAGAAGTGAATTGAATTGAGGACCACAGTAACGACAGCATAGTCTTGAAACCTATCCACATTGGTAGGCAATGATTTATATTTGAATAATGGTATACACATTTTCGTCTCTAAACTAAGAGACGGTATCCATCAGCATTGGAGGCAATTTAGGATACCCTTTTTGACATATGCATCTCTGTATGCTGGCCCATTTCATGACAAAACGACTTGATAGTGTGTTTTGTCAGGCGAAGTCTCTTGGTCCTATATAACTGCCCTATTATGATTGTGCAACCTGCTGAGAATGATCAAGTTGATCACAAAGGTAGTAGTAAATGAGTGCAGGTGTGAGTTGGAATGAAGAGGAAAGTGATGCTAAATATTGAACTTGGGATTTTATGTGTTACATCAATTTTTTGAATGAACTAGAAATATATTGTATCTAAATGCAAGTCACTAGTTGTTTGATCCACGAAATAGGTGTTTTCATTATTACTGTGAATACTAGAATTTACTGAACATTACTGAAGATCACTTTTACAGATTATGACAATAATGAGATTAAAAGTGTACGGGTAATTTATGTAAGGCTTCCTGAATAACTAATTAATGCCAGATTACTTATTACTGAGATATTAAAACACAAACAATAAAGAGTATTTTGAAACTTAGCTGTACACCTTAAATTGAAGGAAAAATGTTTGAATGGTTTAACTTATAGTTGATTAACTAATAATTTGACATCAACCAATGACCTCACACAAAAAATGCACCTCACAGTTTAACTGTTATCACAGGGTAAACACCCCATGAGAAAGACATGTTCAATCTATCTCTTTGGGTGTATTAGATTTGTTGTTTTCCTGATGCAGTGTGCTACTATAGTTTGGCATGCCAGGTTGTAACTGATGACTCTAGGGGTTATAAACAGGTTGTAACTGATGACTCTGGAGGACGTCAGTAGGTCATAACTGATGACTCTGGGAGTCATCACATAGTCCTAACTGACAACTTTGGAGGTCGTAACATGGTAGTCACCATGTAGCCACTAATAATACTAACTGTATCCTCACTCTGTTGTAACTGACAACTCTGAGGGTCGTCACTTGGTTGTAACTGACGACTCTGCGGGTAGTCACAAGGTTGTAACTGACGACTCCGCCGTTCGTCACTTGGTTGTAACTGACAACTCTGCAGGTCCTCACTTGGTTGAAATTGACAACTCTTTCCATTGTCATAAGGTTGTCACTTGAGTCATGATTTGTCACTTTCGTTGCAGAAGTCGTTGCAATGTCCTCAATTTAAGTGGTGAATGTTGTCAGAATATTACGAGTCGTCACTTCGCTGAAATTTTCTCGCCAAAACGTCCGATGTTTTGTACGAGTTGCCTGCAAGACAGGCAAGTTTGCCACGTCGAAGATTTTTGAGCGATTAACTGACGTCAACTGACGACAACTGAAGACAACTGATGTCTTTTACATTATCTCATTAATGGGACTAACCAAGTGACAACAGAAGAAGGCACCATGTGACGACACTAACGACAATGTGACGACCCAAGTAACAACACTGAAGACAAAATGACAACCCTAAGTGACGGCACTGAAGACAAAATGATGACTGAACTGACAGCAGTTAACGACATTTTAACGACCCTTCGTGACGACACTGACGAACTTCTTGACGACACTGACAACTCCTACATGGTAGATATACGACTGCCAACTGACAATAGTGACGAACATTGTGATGACAAAGACGAATGGTGACCTTAAGTGAAAAAAATACCGAAGACAAACTGACGACCCCAAAGGACGACTGTGAAGTCCTTTTGACGACCCAAGTGACGACACTGATGACATAACGACGACCCAAGTGACGACACCTGACGACATTTTGACAACTCCTATTGACGGCATGAAATGACCCGATATTTTTAAGTGACGTCAACTGATGACACTGGACGGCATTGGACGACATAGCTGGCGACTCTTTATCGCCAAGTCCAAAGTTGCCTGTCTTGCTGTCTTGCAGCAAAAAAATCTTGCAACAGCTTATATCAATTTCAAACACGAATGAAATATGATGCCAACCTAATTTTATTTAATGAAATTCATCTCGTGTGCTGAATGTTTTATCTTGTTTCGTATGGACGTGTGGTCGGTGTGTTATGGTACCTGCGGGAATCTGGTGTATTTTTAAATACCCCACATCATTGTACAATACTGTATGGTACAATACAATACTACGATAGACTACAAGTCTGACCTTCCACGACAATACTCAACAGTATTCAACAACACCTTCGATTGTCCATTTCCCAGTTCGATGCATTGTTCGTGTGACGTTCCGTGAAATGGCAAATGGCAAGCCACTATGCAACGAGAAGGTGCCATCGCAACACCCAAAGGGCTTGTGTTTTCAAAAGGCGAAGGGAGATTGCATTAGTTATGGCGATGTTTACTTTTCTTGCAGTATTTGTGTGTGATGTGGCCGCACTGATCGGCATTTCGGACGCGGACGTGATGGATCCCTTCGTCAAAGCACCTCAGGCGCTGATAATGGATCAAATTAGAAAAATCCACGTGCCACACTTCAGCGAATTGGGAGATAGAATAAAGATTCCTCTTGATACGAGACTGCTAGATGCCCTTCGTGACTATGAGAGTGCAAGCCAATGGAATCGGCACATTTTCGAAAAAAAGATCCGTCGCTTCGAAATTGAAACTCACGACGAAACAACCAACTCTGTCGCCACAGTACAAGTGCAAGAAGTGAAAAATATGGGAATTACATCAAAAACTACTTACAACTTCAATAGCCGCCAGTTTGATTCTGGCAAAATTGATATTTCGATACTTGCCTCGTACGACTCAAAAGAGCAAGATATGACGATTCTTTCTGTTAACAAATCGACTGGTCGAGTGAGAGGGCTTCATCGCGAGGCATCTTCGGGAAAGGCGAGGAATGTTGGAAATGATGACGATGGCAGATTGCGCACGAGATTGCTGCAGGAAGTTCGTGATAGGAGGGAGTGGACTTGTGGTGCGGTTGGTCACGGACATGACAAAGGTGTTGGCGTTGATTTGCGTTCTCCGTTGGATAAGAATGCAGAATTTCGCAGTGCTGCACGTAAGAAAGGTATACAAAGTCCAATGGCTGACGGTGCGAGTTATGTCAATATAGCTTTATTGTTCAGCACGTAGCAGTTGCAAGTCATTACAACTAACCGCCATTCGTTGTTACGTCATCAATAAAGCACCAATATGGGTACAACCTCAAAAGTACTCTTTCCAGGTAGATATCATAATAGAAGTGGATGCTGAATTTATCGAAACACAAGGAGGACCAGTAGACGCTATTGAATACATCAACTTTTGGTTAGTGCAGCTAACTTGGTCTTTGAGCATGAGGTTGATGCTCACTTGAATGTTGTCCACATAGAAGAAACAGATCTATTCGACGGTGAAATGGATGCCAAGGAGGCGCTTAAACTGATGCGAATCCATTATAGTCTTGAATCAAATTCGACAAATAACAAAGTGAACAGCAACAAATTTAGACTGCGCCATGCTGTACTAGGAAGGTACCTGGGAGGTGGCATAGCCTTCATCGATAGCGTGTGTGATAAAGATTGGGGATTTGGAGTCACCAGTGACATTTCTGGTACTCTGAAGACCATGGACGAAAACGTTCTCTTTGATTTCTTCATATTCATCCATGAAGTCGGTCATAGCCTTGGTTCTGGTCACACATTTGACGCCTACGACCCCCCTGTAGATTCTTGCGGTCCTTGTTCAATGCCAGGAAGTAATTCAACGGTTGATGGACTCCCGCTGGACAACTCAGCCACCATCATGTCCTATTGCAACTTCTGTGATGGTGGTTTATCCAATATTGCTCTCACCCTTGGCGGTGAATGGAAGGGTCTCGATCCACGCAATGAGCTCACAACATGGGAAAATAATCCGGCGATCGAGGGAGACGTCAGCAACGATCCAAGACGAGTGCCACATTTGATTTGGGAGACGCTTTCGTCTAAGGGTGATTGTGTTGCACCGCCTTTGCAGTTTAATGAAGTACAAGGTTGCAACGAAGATAGTGATTGTGATGATTTTAATGAATGCACAACTGATTCATGTCATTCAAATTTCTGCACAGTATCTGACATTTCATCGAACTGCTGTGGAAACGGTGTATGCGAACTTGGTGAACTTTCCGACAATTGCACTGACTGTGGCCCCTTTCATATTGAGCCTGCGAAATATTGCGAAGAATGTTTTGCATTGGATGGATTCATGTTTGAAGTAAGGCTCAGCAAAGACTCCGAGAGGGATGTATTTATCAGCTCCATTAGTTTTATGCATGCATCATTGACGGATGCCGATGCAGCTGTTGCTTTATACGCTACACTAGAAGGTTCTTACTTAGGAAAAGAAAGCTCGAGTGGTGGCTGGGAATATCTCTCTAGCATTGACTTACCAAGTGGTAAAAGCTCAGATTTTGCAGAAATCGCAATAAACCCACCTCTAACACTAGCAGTTGGCAGTAAGAGGGCGTTTTACTTGTTCGCATCAGAGAGCATCATTCTATTTGGCCAAGGCGTTTACGCCATCAAAAACAGCCAAGGCGTTGAGTTGTACAGCAGCAGAGCAGTGACAGGATTGTTTGGAGATGGCATTGACGGGTTTTCTCTCAGTTGCTCGATAACATATGTGCTGAATGATGTTAAAATTACAGGAGAACCAACCCACTCCACGACAGCGCATCCAATAGGACTATTTCCTATTGAAGGATCGAGACAACCTGCAAAAGGAGAGAAGACTTCTGGTAATGATTCTTCATCGTCATCTCATTCTTCCTTTGCTAAAACAGAAATCCCACAAGGTAGCGAAGACAAACCTACTCACGTGTTGCCTGGATTTTCAAACAAAGAATCTCCAGGACCTATTAATCATGTGTCATTGTGTGTTCTTCTTCTTGCTTGCGTATTCCTGGTCAACAATATAATATCATGATACCTCTAAATGGTTGTATTCAAGACAGATTTTCTTCTTCAAGGCTGAATGGAACTTGACTCTTCTGATAGATTTGCCATGCAAACCAGGCTTTGCATGTTTAGTTGTTATTTGTTTTCTGAAAGCACTTCAGTCAAAATTGGATACATCCAAAGAGCAGGCCTCAATTTCTGACCCTAACAAAGTGTATATGTGGCCTCAGAAGAAGACAGGTGAGAATCTCATAATACTCCAGACATGTAGCTTGGCTTGTGGTGCACAACTTGTAGGGATTCGAATAACAAAATCATAATGATCGGAATTAATAATGTTTAATAAGCTTTCGCTGTTACTCCTTGTTCAAGAAAGAAAAACATGGCAGAAAGAAAATTGTATCCTACTCTCAATGAATCCCTTAGCATCTGACCCACAATGCTTACAAAATTAGGTTTCTCCATCATACTTGTTGTTGCATCATCCAAAAATAATCCAATCCTCGCTGCTGAAAACATCATATGCTCGTCTTTCGAACATGCATTTTGGGTGAGTTTTTCGCAAGTTGAGCATTGGCCAGAGCCCTGTTTGCAACCATTTGACTGACGTGATCCTGTGTAAATGACGAGATTCAAGTGGTTCCAGATGAGGTCAAACTCCGCTCAGTTAGTCAAACCATCCGCACAACGAACTCACCTTGGTAGCCTGACTTGACTGCCCGGGCCTTCCAGGACTAGGCTTAATTCTCCCAGGACTCTGCAACAAGCTATCCTTACTGGCCGTAGCGCCAGCCACCCAAGGATGACTCAAGGCCTGTTCAGCAGTATATCTCCTCCTACTATCAATATCCAACAAATGATTCAATAAATCCTTCGCACTTTTGGACAGATCTTTTGCCCAACGAGGGAAGCGTAGAGTGAATTTGGAGCGAAGGTCGGGTGAATTTGGGTATGGTTTGGCAATCATCATCAAAGGGAAGACACCCACAGAGGAGGACAAAGACGATTACTCCGAGGGCCCAGGCATCGACGGATTTGGTATATTCTCGTCGTTGAATCATTTCGGGGGCGAGATATCCGCGCGTTCCAAGGAACGAGGATGCAACGGTGGCACTTTCAGGCATGATTTTCGACAGACCAAAATCAATGATTTTCACTTCTATATCATGTGAACTGCGCGGTTTGTGACTTAAGAGCAAGTTCTCTGGCTTTAGATCTCGATGAATAACATTCTTGGAGTGCATGTATACCAAAGCCGAGGTAACCATACGTACAATGCGAGATGCCTCCTCTTCTGTCAGCGTCCCCTTTTGCACTACATAATCAAACAACTCTCCGCCAGTCATGAGTTCCATGATGATGAAAATCTTCGCATCCGAAATGTAGACATCATACAACTGGATAATATTAGGATGTCTCAAGGATCTCAACGTCTTTATCTCCATGTAAAATTGATCCATCATGGCTTGATACTGCGGATCAATCTCAGTTTTGTCAATGATTTTGCAAGCTCGAGACTGTCCCGTAGCTATTTCGGTGCAACGGTGACAGATGGAGGTGGATCCTACGCCAAGAACTTCAGCGATTTCGTATTTGGAGTAGAGCTCTGCTTCGGCATTCTTCCCATCGTGAATTTGGGCGTATTTTTCTTGTTTCGGGTGGCCATTAATGCCATTTTTCGTCGAAGCCATAGACACACCGTTTCTTTCGTTGGGAAACATGAGACTAGTCTCCTTCTCCAACCCAGCGTACTGCGATGACCTAGTAAAATCAGATAAATTCTTTTTATGCTCGCCCCCTGAGAAACTGCCTCCACTACATTTCTTTTCTTCCTCTAAATATTCATCATTACAATACATTTTCCTCTTCAATGCATCGGGAGTATCAGGAACCGGTGTTCCAAAGCTATCATCGCTGCTCTTGCGGCTGAGGTTGTGGCGACTGCTGTGGCGGGAGGAGGGGGCCAGGCTAGCTGAGTCTCCTCGGGGAGGGCAGAAAAGAGTTGGGCAGAACGAATGTTTGGAGCTGCTAATGGAGATTTCTTGCTCCCCATTGTGGCCGGACAAGGGCGTTTTGTTTGCTTTGGGTGGCTCCCATACTTGAAGAAGGAGATGTTCAAATACGATTGGTGATGTCACCTGTAGGGTTGCGTGGAGTTTTTGCTCTGAGAGTCGCATTTTTATTATGACACAAGGCAGAAAGAGTAAGTCACCAGATTAAAAAACAGTTCACAGGCGGCACCCAGAGAACTGAAAGTTCAATCAATGGGGGGAAGTGCAGCAGTTCATCAAAACAGCAGCAGCGTAAATAAAGTCCAAGACAGCGTGCCTTTCGTGTGTAACAATAAGATCACATAGTAAGAACAGCACGCAAGGCATTGTTTGTCGAGAACATGGCAGCAACATAGGTCCACCTGAAAATATTAGGCGAGTGAAGAATGAAATGGCGTCGACATTGATTAGAAGGCAAGGGGTTGCAAGCCTGACACTGACAAAGAAACAAGGCTGCGAATGTTATATCTCACGCCTCGCTCTTCTTATTAGTCTTTTGCGGTGTCCGGATTGCGACGAACACTGTCATGATTCGCCGATGCCTGTAGGTGCCGTATGGTATGGTACAATACAAACAGTGCCTACTTACATCTGTTGTCCAACTGGTCGGTGCTTCACCTGACACCTGCCTGTTTATTGAAAAGTATGGTAGTGCTGGGGTGCTGGATGGAGTTTAGACTTGGATTCGTTCGGTTCGGTAGTTTTGACCGGCAGGTTTTGATCCCATGCTGTTTCGACCCATGTGGACGTGTTCGAGCGGTTGTCCGTGGTGAAATGATAGTTACCTCTGTAAGTCGAAGTATTTATTTCATTTGTTTTCGAAAAGAAAAAGAAATAAAATCTTAAAAAGATGCATATAGGTATTTAATTCACGCCTCTCCGTGTCAGGTTCCGCCGGATCTGGGAGAAGAAAAACTGAGGTGTTGTGTGTTTTGATTGCAGCCTTCTCAAGAACACCCTCCTGCTACACACAAAAATAATGTGATGAGAAGGGGGATCCGAAATTTTACCGGATTGAGGTCAATTTTACAAGGGGAGACCTACCATACCTAAATACGCTATAAGATTTTTGCAGCAAGGTAGACAGATGTAATATCATTGAAACAGACGAAGTGTTCGGTTTAAGAATAAGGTGGTGTGTCAACAATAATTGGTTAATATGGCAGTGCCACTTCCCATGACCCTAGATGGGTGCCAAGAAACACCATACATCTAGTGATGGAGGAGGGGTGGAGGGCACAACAATAGCAATGAGATTGGGTAACACTGACTATTCTAGAGGTAGATATGAAAATTAACTTTTCTAGTCCCTCTTATGTTCCTCAGTATACATTAGATTAGATGCCACAACATATGTTTGGATGTGTTTGCCACTTGTTTGCCTAAATCTAATACATAAGGATAATTAAATCACACTGTCATTTGTTTTGTGTTACACCATGATTGAGCATATCCAAAAATATATCTCCCAATAGAGGTGATTCAGTGTTTTTGACATGAGTTGAATCAAAATTGAAATGGAGTTACCTTTTAAATAATATTTTAATTGATGTTTGATGCAAGGAAGTCAAATGCAGTCTACTTTACCCTGGATCCATTCTTGTCAAACATGCAGGAGACCAGCAGAGCTTGAGTATGCTCCTTTTGTATTTAACAGTCTTGAATTTATTACCCTGTTTCTGTTGGAATGTTCTTGGTATGAATGGATGACAAGTTGCTTGGTAAGTACAGAAGAATGACTCCTAGACATAAAACTCATAAAAACCTGGCCTATAACCTGACATTGGTTCAACGGTTTGTACTGCTATGACAAACAATACATACATAAATAAGTTTGACCTGTCTTGTCAAGGACTGCCCATACTGCCCACATGCCCTCTTTCCTAACTCCATCAGATTCAACATCTACATCATCTCTCATAAAAAGCAAAAGCAAAACAATTTTCCACCATCAGCATGCTGAAGGCGCATTTTGGGAGTGCTAATATGAAAGCTTTGTGCGAGTTAATTTGTATGACTGTTTTATTAATTTTGTCAATTTTTATCTCTCATATGCTGGTATGGTGTTCCTGAGGTTTGTGGAACCCTTACCCATGGTATAAACTTGAGTGAAAGCTCTTGTGTTCCTTAACAAGAGAGGCTGCCCCAGAAAAAGAAACAAATCCCAAATCCATAATGAATTTGGCAATACACATGACCTTAATCTTGCTGTACTTACATGCCCTGTCAATGCAATTGAGAAAATCTGCAAGCACAAGCAGTGGCTCACCAATTGTATTCACCCACTTTTGTTTTCACCAAACCCCTCTCAAACCTCTCTCCCCCCCCAACCCCCCTCAAACAAAACTACCACAGCCTTGGAGTGCAAATCCCTGATCTAGGAGTGTATAGCCATAGCCTCTTGCAGGAGGAAAACCCTATGAGCTCAGCTCCCATGCCCTTTTGTATGGAAAATTCATGGACTGCAAACAATCTTTGGCAATGCCAACCATGCATGTGACCACTTTCTCTACTTGGGCAGGAATTTTGTTGCTATGATCTACCTTCATTAGTCATAGAATAATGTATTTCATTAATCCTCAGCTGGACTACTCATAGACATTGTCATGACATGTCAACTTTGTCAGGCTTCCTATGTGTACATGTAACATAGGTGGGATATCCTTTCCATGAAGAATGGGATGCAAAGATAAAGACAGTATTCATGATACCGGTACTAACAGGACACATCTAGAAGTGTTAGTTTCCACAATTCTCATTGCAGTGAATCAGCAGTTTTTTGGTAGCTGATCTAAAAGGGTATTGATTCCTTGAGAGACAATGTTATAGATATGAACTGTTTAGTTGCTTATTGTCCTCAAAATAAAATTAATAAAATGATATTATTCAAAGCCATAATTTATCAAATTTGTCTAGTCAATTTCTTTTCACCACTGGGCATAATCAAAATCATAGTTATTTACTGTTTACTATGATAGTCAATATTGCAAATGAAGTTTGGACACATGAAAGTATATTACCATTTTTGAATGTTTGTATGGTACCCTCAATCAACTTTCATCAGCATCTCCTCTCTTATAATTTGATAATGGGTAGCAAAATGGATGAAAAAGTGAAGAGGACTTGAATACTGAGATCATCTTTTTATTACCAGAAAAATTTGAGTATTTATCTTATCTTCCATGATATTTTCCATTATTCCCATGAGAAGAAGACAATAGCAACATAAAACAAGAAATAATGTGTTGCAACGATAATTTTTGAAGATACCATTGGGCAGCTGGGTCTGTTATCTTGACCCAGCTGCCCAGCCTCACTTTCCCTGTCACATCCTTGATTTTCTTGTGCAGCCACAAGATAGAAAGCTTTTGCTATGTCAATACAACAGAAGGATCAATAGTCATCAGTAATTGGATTCAGGTATCATAAAAGTTATTTTACAAATGGGTATGGGTATGGGTGGCAATACTTCATGTCAGATTCACTACAGTTATATTGAGATAGTTTGCTTTGTGCCATTGAATTCATATGCTCAGACAAATCTTTTCTTAGATTGATCAATATCTACTGACAGCTTAGTTTCACATGTCCTGGACATGTCCTTGGATGTGTCCTATGTCCTTAATTTCTCCAGGACATTTTTGTGGACATGAGAACATAAATCAGTGTTGAGTCCCATGTCTGCCCTGTGTCCTCAAATTTTTTGACTCATACACAATATATAACAGTATCTCGGTGCATATCCAGGTATCTTAAGTATTCTTGTACCACAAGCTCTATGGATTGCACTTAAATGAATGTAACATGCATGCAACAGCCGCAAAACTTGGTATGTTTCACCTGAAAGTATCAAAAAGAAGACTAAAATGAAGTGACACTCCATGTCCTCTCGTGTCCTGTCATGTCCTCTGCATCCAAAATTTAATGCCCTGTGTCCTTGTTTGAAAACACTAAAAACACGAGATATCTAGGACATGCCCAGGACGAGTCCAGGATGTGTCCAGGACATGTCCTGGACGGTATCTTTTTCGACAATTTTTGGATGTGGACGCAGCAGACATGTGAAACTAAGACTGGCAGTTTTGTTTCTACTTATTCCCGATCTCCTCTTTCACTCTATGCCTACATGATTGTAATTATTGCCTTCCCTTCCTCCCTTATCAACCAATCAATCAGCAACACTATTATTTCATGACTAGCATGACATCATTGTATTACAAAAGCAATTAAATTACTGAAACAAAAAGTTATTTTTTCAGGACCCATTAGATCCTACTATTTGCTCTTCAATCCATGAATAAGGATTTGGTTCCAGAAGAGCACACCTTCACTTCCCTATGAAATCCTTGCTTTCTTGTGTGATCACAAAATAGAAAGCTTTGCTACTTGCAATATATACAACAGATGGGCCAACAGCAATGTATTCAGGTCTCAAATTTTAGTATTTCTACAAATAGATTTGGGAATGGGTTAAAATACTTCAAATCAGATCCACCACCATTATATCGAAATGATTTGTTTTGTGTTAGTAAATTTTTAAGCTTAGAATTCTTACTAAGGATCATCACTATATAGTTGAATTTTTGTTCGCTTGTCCCTGATCTCATTGTTAACTGTGTCCAAATGATTGCCATTATTGTCTTCCTCATCTCTTTTACCCATCAAGCAATCATCATTACTTTCAGCTTATTACTAGAATTTCTGTTCTTATTGCAGAAGATTTCTATCTACCAAACCAAAAACATTACTCTTTCAGTGCCCATTAAGCACTGCAACTGGTTCTTAATTCCATTATGATTTTGTTCGAGAAGAGGCAGAAATCATCACAGTTGCAAACACTGCTACAATAACACCCATAACCCACGTCTCATCACTATTTCGTTTATCCCTCTCCATTCGCTCCATCTGCTCTTTCCACTTGCGGTTCACATCATCTTTCTTGAATTCATCGTTGCTGTCTTCCGTGGTATGCCTGTCAGCTTGGTCCTCATGAATATAACTGGAGGAGTTCTTATCCGAGCGTTTTCCATCCCAAAACCCAAGTAACCATTTGTATAAATTGGGACCCATTGGACGATGATATCCCTCCAAAACATGTTTCTCTCCCGATTCCAACCTTGATCTTGCCGCATCTTTCAATGCTTCATCTAACTGATGACAATGAACTGCCAATTGTTGCATAAGTTGAATGGCGTGAGACATTTCCGACGCATCCTCTGGAGAGAGTGTTCTCTTGGCAGGAATAGACTCTGGAATTCGGTTAAAGGCATTGCATGCATTGACAAAGTTGTTCACTCGGATCCAATCAGTGTTGCCTCCATGGCGAGATTCAAATAATTTGACATAGTCATTTCCGAAGTATTGATCATACATTCTTTGAAAGTATTGGACAAGTCGAGAATGTTTGGCGAGGATAAGGACCAAATAAACATCACATATTGCCTCGGCTAAATGCGCAAACAAAAGAGCATCAAAATAACATGGCTTCTCGGTTCCAAAGAAGTACGGTGATGTCTCTGGAGTAGAGGTCATTTTCTCCTCCAAAGTCGTGTAGTAAACATCAGCATACTCCATTGCCCGATAGACATTGACTTTGCCCGAATCCCCTCCTCCAACACCCGAATAAGATGGCAAATAGGAAGAAAAGGGATGATGTTGGTGGATCTTTTCTTCTTTCGTTAAATTCGCGGATTCGGCATTTTTGGATTTATGCGAGTATCGGTGATCATTGTATCGAAACAACTCCAATGCTAAAACACCATGGGTGGAAGGATGCACTGAATAAGATGACGGGATAAGATTGTACAAAGCCAAAGATCTTTCTGAATAGGTTTGATACCACGTCCACAATGAAAAGAAAGACTTGACAACTCTTTTGGGAGAGCTCTCTGCCGTGGACTTTTCAAGATTCGAACGAAATCGCTCTCCATCAGGATCCAAAGAAGCCTGTATGCACTGAGGTCGATACACCATTTCCCAAGCAGGATCATTCCCATATCTCAACGCAAGTAATATATAATCTAATTTTTCTTGAATCAATATCGTATACGGCTGCACATCCACGTGTTCAAAAAGAATGTGGCCGTGCACGTCACCATGACTCATTCGTAGGTAGTCCACAATATGACTTCCTGAGGGGATAAAGGATAACGACATGGGCTGTGATGCCTTGCTGAGTTCGTGGTGCTGATTGTAGAAACAACTACCCAGGCCTCCCGGATGGTTCCTTCCAATCAAAACCGGTTTGTCCAATCGACTCAATGCCTTTGTCCACTGTGACATTTCTTCGTTCCAACTCGACGCTCCGTTCTTAACTATAGATTTTCCGCATTGGAGATCCAATAAGTTCGGGAGAGCACCTGCCGATTCTTCCGCAGAGTAAGACGAGTTCCTCACGGCATGCGGGATGTAACACATTCGTAACACGATTTGTTCCAGCCAAGCAGGGCGATGCTGTGTCAATTTCAACGAATGATGATCACAACTAATCTTTTCCTCCACGGTTGAATCAATTCCAGCCGTTCCGTCGATGTAGTCACACCCATCTTGAACCACGGTGACGTATCTCGACCGAGGGTGGGGCGACACGACCACACCGCCATCATCGGCGCCGACGGGATCCCTGCAGTCTTTGGCACCCCACACTTCGGTCCAGCCCTCTTGACGAGTGCATAGAGACGGTGGGCGATGGCGATGGGAGGAGAGATTGGTGAGGCTCGTGGGGAAGAGAAGGGTGGAGGTGGCGGCGGAAGGAGGCATTATCGTCGTGTAGGTCGAGGTGTGGAGAGGTGTAGGGCCTTCAGGCCTTCAAGGGCGGGGAGATTTTTTACCCTTTTTTTTGGTACAGTACCATACCATATCGTTCTCGCTATGCATGGGGATATCTATGTACAAGAGGTACCTATGACAAAGTAAGTAGGTTCATAACTATAAGGTACCATAAGGTACTTACAGGGTACTTACAACGAATACCGCAGTGGGTCGTCTCGCATTCTGATCTACTATGGTCAACGATGAAACATGTTGTATGGTAATCAGTTGTTGGCGCAGATTGGCACCCTCCCATATCCGGACCGCACTTCCTCAGTGAAATATGGTTTATGTGAGTGAGCAAATTCATTTTGGCTTCTGATTTTCGTTAGCGAGATGTCCTTTCTACCTGCTTGTCGGGGACTGCGTCCACTTCGAACATTAAGGCCGTAGCCACGAGCTTACGAACAAACGTCTGCTGAAATGAATCTACCCACAATGCTTAACATGAAACAATGAATGAAACCAAATCTACAAAACACAGGCCGAAGAAGGCAACATCCACTTGGATCATGCACTCAACCTGACCCTCCCATCTCTTCATCCGGCGATCGAACGCACTCTTCGCTCCGTTGAAAAATCATTTCGTGAGATATCCCACTCGGTCACCGTCGTCGGGTATGCGGCCGCTGCCTTTTTGGTTATGGCGGGAGTAGCTCGGTTGATGGAGGCGAGAAGGGGTGGACGTTTGCCCCCTCCACCGCCTCCGCCTCCTCCATATTTCCATCGTGATCCAGACAAGATCGTTGATGAAAAAACTCAAAAACCATGATGTCACCTTTTGTCATGCAATTTGTGGTGTGTGGGAAATTGAAACAATAATGCACTTGTTGAGACCTTGTCAAGATTTATTAACAGACAACGAATGACAGAATGTATGAGAATGAACGGAGTTGAAGCACGAATTAAGTTAGTAGGCAAACTTCGAAGCTTGTACATTATTTGGTGATATCAGATATGACTATCTGCGGGGCACCCATCTAAGAGAAAGTAACTCATAGATAAATAATGAGATAACTGCAAAGTCAATGATCGAACAATACAATGGCCTCATTTATGCCGTCTAATACATGCTGAAAAATATGTTTTCAGTTTCCAATGGTTCCCTGTGAAGTGTAGCTTAGTTAACGCATGTGATGGCTTCAGTAATCATGTTACAATACAAGAGAAGTAAATAATGGTTTCTTTGAATCTGAAATCAAAAGTGGAGTCATCTGTGTGCAAATAATAAATGTTTGGTTTCTGTCTTCATCTGGCCAATGTAAAATGTACATGCATGCTTTTAGGATGCCCCTATCTTTGTCCTTTAATTGATTTCATGTCTTAGCCAAGAATTTTAACTTCACAGTGTACATGTCTCAGTCCAGAACAGATTATCTCTGTATGCTCGACTTGCAACCTGTCTGAACTGTGGAGGAGAGCAGTGGAAGATCCTGCAAATAATCCTTTTTGACCAAAAGAATAGAAATGATTAGGAGGAAAATTGATTTTCAGTGTATTAGCTAAAGTTTTCTTTCCAGAGATACACGCAAGAGTCCAAGTTTATTTTAATTCCTCAGATGGAAAAAAAATATAATTCGATATCACTTGGAACAAGATGTAAAAAATCTTGAAGGAAATGACATCAACAATACCCCATTTGAAAAACTGAATAAGTGTCGGATTCAGGTAGATGATCGACACAGGAATCTGTAGAATTGTCAAAAATAATATGTTCTTGCAATGACAACATCAAAGATCCCATCCAACTCAGACAAAGTTCTTGTGAGAACAGGAGGTCTGATAACACGGGGCCCTAGAGTGCAAGATATCATGCAGGACACTTTTCTTATAACTATCATGACTGCAAAGGACTTCCCCATTTCTGACCATGGCCAGACCAGTTTGAATTTTCCCATGTGAAACTTCCCCAGAACACCTTCCCCATATGAACCAACCTGCCAGAGCACAATCTCAGCCTCCATTTCAACTACATCCCACCCACCTTTGCAACCGCATTGCAAGTCCCTCTTTTCTGCATTGAAAGCCTCATTTTGACCACATCAAAACATCCTTTTGACCACATTGAAACCACCCTTTTTCTGGAACACAATTCCCCTTTCCACAGCATTGAAACACCCTATTGACGGCATGGAAACCACCCTTTTTGTCGCATTGAAACCACCCTTTTTCTGCGACACTTTCGGCTGCATCAAAACCCTCATTTCCACCACATTGAAACCACCCTTTTGGCTGCATCGCATCCCCCATTTTTACTGCATTTCAATCACCATTTCAACTGCATTGCAATAACCTTTTCAACCTCATTAAATATCTTGGTTGGACCGCATCAAACCACCTCTTTTGTCAGCATTGCAACCCTCGTTTTAACTGCATTGCAATCACCTATTCAATGGCATCATATCTTCTGATTCAACCTCATTGCAACCACCTTTTAGACTGCATTGCATCTCCTGACTCTCTCTCTCAATTCTACCACATCGATCATATTTTGTGATTTGACCACATTGCAACAAATTCTACCACATTGATCACACCTCCTGATTTGATCACATTGCAACCAACAATGCCAAAGACCTGTTGTCATGATGAGCAATACTTTTAAATTCAAATAATTAGCCTGTTGTCAATTCTTCTCCTAAATGTATTGCAGTAGATAAAATTACAAAAAAAATACAGCAACAGTTGTGTTCATTCCTCCTAATTGTATTCTTGAAACCTTAAGAGTACTGCCTTGGCTCATAGCATGCCCTTTGTTGATGTTGATCCTGATCAGGTACTATCTGATTGGAGTAGGAGTACTTCTCTGGTTTCATTGAAACAACGTGGTTGTCTGGGTGTCACTGTTGTTCTCCAGTAACAAATCAACAAATGTTGGCAAGAAGGTGCTGGAAGGAATTTGGTACAGAAAAGGAGAAATAACATTGTCACTTGTATGAAGTGCTCCTCCAAGGTTTGCATGTATTGCATTGGCGGTCTTTATGAAGCCACCATAAAACAAACAAGATCTAATTAGTCAGTTTCTACAAGCCTTCTCTTGTGGCTCATGAGGATATGAGAATGGCTGTCATGAATAACCATTCTTATTGCACAATTGGATTCTGAGGCACATTGCACTCTGATGAAGCCCCCAAGAGCTCCAGTTCTTTAGTCTGCAGCGTTGTTGCCAGAGGATGAAGACCATACATCGGTCAATCATGTCGATGCAAACAAGAGAGATACAGGCACACCTTGAGGATGCAGAATACTTTACAAACCAGAGAATGTAAACTTTCTCTTTAGGTATTTTCAGGACTCCAAGCCATACATAAGTCAATGGCTCCTCCACAGGTTCATCAAATTCTCAAAGCTATGAACAATAGCCATTAGTGCTCCAAAAGATCATGGCTAAAAATGAACAAACTCCAAGGAGTTCTTACTTATCCAGAGTTCAACCTTCTAGTTCAATCCAATGCAACAAATGTTTGACTTAACCTGTGACCACTTGGCATTAGCTGACTCTCCCTGTGACGGAACTCCTGCAATAATGTGTGATGTCATCAGTGCTGTTAATGCAAAAGTAGGTAAATCATATTTTTGAAGTGAATCGAATTTTCCCGCAACAAATTAGAGAAACTCTTGAAAGGATTGTACTCAGAGTAAGATCTCCAGAAGATGAAAGCAAGGAGCATGATTTCACTATCTACTTGTATATGGTTGATCAAGTTAAAATCTCATTGAAGGTCAAACTTATTTTGATCCTTACTATCCTGTGGGATTCCAGTTCTTTGGTGAAGACATAGATTAAGTTCTTTATGATTATTTGGAGTTTTTCTATTTGTTCATGCCCCTTCCTAACGATTTAATTTCTGTCTTCCTGCAAAAGTTGTAATTGCGTAATCATTTTAGGTAGATTTACCTTGGAGAAAGAAACTGATACTCCAAAGCTTCTATTACTACAACCCAGTGGTTTATTCTGTAATGCTTTGATTTCTAAGGCTGCAAAAGGTTAATTTTGCATATGAAATCTATCAACAACTGTGAACTTTTCCTGGCAGACACAGTCTTCTGGTTTGAGTTACCCCTGAGACTGACAAAAACCTGATGTACCTCTTGAGTTAAAACAAAGCAATACTTCTTTGACTAGCCTGTGGATTTGTCATTCTATGGGCTGAAGATAGAAATTTATTCTGCTGCATCAAGGTCACACTGTCCTATGTAAACCAATACGTTGTGTGGGTCTACATACCTCCAAGGGAGGTTGGACAATTTAACATGCCTAATTCTTGTATTGCTTCATTTCCGCCCATTGCTGAGATGATATATCTCCAGACTCTCTCAATTTCAATTTTACATGTATTTAATAAATTCCATCATGAGATGGGACAGAAGCATGTTGCCTGCAGTCCATTGCAATATGACAATGAGAGTTTAAAGACTTTACTAGAGGAATTCAAGATGTCTCTGAAAGAAGAAGCGATGTACCGTTTCTTATCAATGTTGAATAGCTTTAACAGCTATAGTATGGTGGCACAGCCTGCTGGCTAACACTATGATCACTTCAAACATTGGAAAGAAAGCTTGGAGAATGAGCTTTTGTTCTGTTTTGATTCCAATTTGGGAAAGTCTATTGCCTGAGGAGGTTGAATGGTTGGAAGAAGGTTTATACATGCCTTATTGGATTGTTAAACAATTACAAATGGGACTTAGATTAATGTAACTATGATCACAATGAAAAATAGAACCTCTCCTGAGATTTCATTAAGAATTAACATTTACATCAAAGCAGTATGTATGTACAAAAATGGTTTCCGATCATATAAACACATATTTCTTGGCTTTGTGATTGTGGGTAACAAGACAATTCATTATTTTGCCAACAATCCATGTTTTGCACCAATTTTGATCTTCCTCTTGATTGCTCATAAGAAAACTTATGCAATACAATCTGCTCTCCATGACAACTTGTTTTGGTCTTCAGGTTTTCAAACAAAATGTAATGTAAAATTCTTCAACTGAGGGTACATTGCTATATTGCAAATGTATTGGATTCATGTGATCATATTGTGGTAACACATTGTTGACTCATAACTCTGTGTTGCAACTGATCTAGCAATGTCTTGCTATTGGTTGTTAATCAATATTCATAACTGTTCATCTTCAGCTCCTCATGACAAGGACAGTTTGTCACCATGTGACCCAGTGTGCACAAACTAAAGTCAATGACATAAGAGCCACTGTTTACAACGTGAAACGAACCTAGTTTTTGAATGTTTTTTAATCTTCTTCAGGAATACATTTGCTTGAATTTCATGCATTGTCTTTGCACCAAGTTCCTTCTGAGATGTTAAGGCAGGTGTGTTAGGTACATCAACCGACAGGCATGTATCCTTAATGTTATGAATGGAGCATTGAGCTTTATCAATGCTTACAACATCTTGTAACTGGAGAACCCAGTTTTATATCTCCAACTGTTGATCTGGACTGAAACTGCCGTATGCAACAGCAATTGCTGATAGAATGGTAGTCACTTGTTTTTTGTTCAGTGGCTTGACACCTCTACCATTTTGTTGATATTGATATCTGTTCTGATTGATGTTTGAATGTTTGTCCTTGGAAACATTATGATTTATAACTGAAGTATCCAATTTACTTAGTTTCACTTGTGCTTTGTCCACGTCCAAAAATTGTTGAAAAAGACACCGTCCAGGACATGTCCTGGACACATCCTGGACATGTCCTGGACATCTAGTGTTTTAGTGTTTTCCAATGAGGACACAGGACATTCAATTTTGGACACAGAGGACATGACAGGACCTGAGAGGACATGGAGCGTTCACTTCATTTAAGGGTCCTTTTTGATACTTTCAGGTGAACTATACCATGGGTGGTGACTGTTTCATTTAAGTGCAATCCATAAGGCTTGCAGTACAAAAATACTTAAGATACCCTGGCATGTGCCTAGATACTGATTCTGGGGACACAGGACAGACATGGGACTCAACACTGATGTATGTCCTCGTGTCCACAAAAAACCTGCAACCTGGAGAAATTAAGGACATAGGACATTTCCAAGGACACGTCCAGGACATATGAAACTAAGCCAATTAAGTGGGGGACTCCATCTGAATGAATCCTTCTGTATGGATGACTTCTTCTTCTTTGCAACCTATCAATTGCCATACGTAATCTATTGAGGATTATTCACAACGGTTGAGGGATCCCTGTACATATTTTCTTGCAAAGTGTCTTTGAAGGACACATGGCGAGCCAAACCCTCCACACAGTAAATTTTCATGAGCACATTGGTCACACTTCTTGAGTCTATCAGTGCATGAACCTCTTTTGATATGGGTGTTGAAAACACAAGGAGGTGTGTCAGGGAATCTTGCACACCATATGATATAGAAGCCTTTCAACATAACTGGATTGCGATGTGTCTCCAATGATAAGTATCAAAGAGCTCTTTCTGCTGCTGATTTGTATCTCTCATAAGAAGATTGACCAAGCACAGATGCTGCTTGAACAAAATCACAAGCTAAGCCTGTTTGAGGTTCAATCTTTAATTTCATCCCTTCTAGCATATGATTGGATTTCTGTATGCACCTTCTGTTGTTGCAGCAAGTGTCTTATTAGCTGAATGTGATGTTCAATATGTATATTTCCCCCTTTGTCATCCCTGGATTCAGACTTGAAAGAATGCCACAACGATGTGTTCACTGCAGGCATTTGCATGCAAACTTCTATTTCCTGGTCTTTCTGCCAAAAGATGTGATGTGTGTGTGTTCTTCTATGTGATGCAAATTCATTCAACTTAAACTCTAGTTCACCATTTCTAGGTATTTGTTGTTGCTCAAGGTGTGATAAAGAACTCAATGTTGTACTATATTCCTCCTCAATTGAGCTTTGTTGTATGGATCAAATGTCCTTGCAACAAGTCATAATCACCCTTTCCCAATATCTTGATCAAACCAGAATCCATCAAATGCCAATGATCCAAAACAAACTTAGCATTCATAAATCCCAACTTCACAATGATAGATTGATAAAAATCCATCTGCAACAAGAGCCTTCCCCTCAGTCAAAGGGCAACCAGGGGATGAGATAGCCAAGAAATTTCATCCAAGCATGAACATATGTCATCTCGTGTGCCACACACAAGATCCCCTCACATGCAATGCAAACTTTTCTCATCTTGTTATACATTGTCACCAAATGATAAGGCCACAACAATGGGCTGATATCTCTTTTCATCATGTCAAGAACAATAAGATTACCCCAGAGTTCATAATTGTGCCGCATTGTTGCAGTTTGCCATACAACCCCTAGTGACTTCTTAGTCTCAGATGGAGTATTGTCATTGGGATTGCTTGCAAGTTGATATGTGAAGCCATTTGCCTTTGATTTGACAAGTTTGAGATATTCAATAATAGAGAATAATCTGTCCTATCTACTTTTTGTTCTGCTTTCAACCTCCGACCAAAGTACTGAGTTAATTCATATGCCGCATCATTATCAATTGTGATAATGGATTCCATGTAAAAGGTCAGTGGCATTCAATACCTTTCTGAATCGCTTGTAATCTCTGTTAGCATCTTTGTATATTGGTAATTATCATGACTTTTGAAAACGTCATGTTTGGTAATAGATTTGGCCTGAGGCCAGACTGACTGCATCACCCTCTTGATCAACTGTGAACTCTGTCTACCAGGTTTCCTTGTGATGGCAGAGAGAATAGATGGCCGAGTTGGGCATGTGGTTGATGCACTTGCAAGCCCTTTGTGACGAAGAGACTCAATTAAGTCTACTTGGTTGACATGGTATCCCATGTTGGGCACATCCTGAAACAATTTTGATTGGTCTGTCCCATCTGCTTTTGTACCTCCACCTCTTCTTCTTCATTTCAGAACTGGAAGGCAGATCTTTTTGTGTCTCAAGTGATGATAACTTGAATTGGAAGGTACAGCCAGATTTTGGGGTCCATTAAGACATTCACAGCTTGATTTGTCCTTACCCTGACAATTGCCCTTTATGAACTCTTTTTCACAGCAAACAGTAAAACCATGATTCTGTGCATACATTTCAATGGTCTCAAGAAGAAGGTCTCAACTTATCGAAATCTCATTTGGTTGAAATAATTCAGTCACAAGCTTTTATAATTTGCAATATTGCGCTTCATATTTGTAAATGGCCAACATTGCTAGTTTGCTTGTTTGGGCCAGCTCCATAAGTAGTTTCTTGGAGATAGTTGGTGTTGCCATTACATGTACTGATTCCACATGAGCTGTCAGTCATGGTATGTGTTATGTCATCTGGTTGAGTCAGTCTAGACAGTTGGCTCAGGCCAACAGGTTCATCATCGTTGAGATTGATACTACTAACATTGTCATGGGTAACAATTACCTGGGTCTAATGTTACTTTTGGCAACGGATCAAAACTTAGGATGCCTATTGCACCAATTAATATTGGATTTTAATCTCTCAATATCATAAAACCTTCAGGTGAAAGGTCCTATCATTGTGTTAACTCACAAATGCTGTGTTACATGAACAATGGCACCTGCTACAAATAGATATTTAACTCTGACATTTGATACCAACATCTGTATTTTAGTATCTACACACACTGATTGTTACTACATAAATCTGTCTGTCATCTGAAGCTAAAATGGTGGGAAAGTCACCTACGTGATGTTCTGCGCTCTATGGCCCCATGTCATCAGGCCTCCTGGGTGAGAAAAGCCAACATACAAATACTAAACAATTTTATAATAATCGTTCTTTTTGTGTGACAGAGGAAGTATTTTTTCTTTGATGGGCAAACACATGTTTTACAAGAAGAAATCCTTTTACTAGCTGAAATGTATTGTAAAGCCTGGACTGCGACTGTATTTTCACCAATTAATACACAACATTGTATCCCAATCACAAGCAGCTCTAGAGGAGCATTTCTCATTGTTGTCTTGGCATTGCATGCGTTTGATGTGGAGGTAGAGGGGGAGCAGATGGAGAGAAAATAGTAGTGGAAACAATCATAGAGGTCATTTTCTTGACTCTCACCCGTTCAACTTGATTATCCTCTGCAATGATAAGATCTATCACCACTTCTGAATTGTGTCCTGAAACAACTAATGGCTTCCTCTTCATAACAGGATCAGTACCGTCTGCAAGTCACTTCCCAAACCCCAAGCCAGAGTATGCCTCAAGGATCTGTTCATTACTACAAGGTGGAAAAGTTTCTTCACCACTGTTGCCAAAACACAACCAAGCACCATTGCAACCTCAGAAACCACCTTCTTAACAAGAGTAGGGACAACATGGATATAGCCGATCCAAATATTTGGATACATGGACATTTAGACACTTAGGACAATTCTGGTAGTCACCCACTATAATAGAGCTACTTCGTTTGCTCCAAAATTCTTTTTTTTAATTTACTCGAAATCAGTTTTGTGGAATCCACTGTCTGGCTGGCTGGGTATCATGATACATCTAGGATATATTGTGCTCCTATTGTATATAGCCGTCATAAATAAACATGCTATTGTAAAAACTGGATAATTGCACTGGAATGAACCACCTAACTGAAATGACCAATTTTGAGTGGCATTTGCATTTTTGGCCATGAAATGCACTTGCTTGTTTACTTCTCTAAAGCAGGAGCAACACACCTATATGCATGGGTCTTCATAACACCTTCTCATTGCTAAAAATTCCGGTTTGCGAAAAGCTCAGGCTCACAATCTTTGGTGGAACTGGTACATGGAGGCTAGAACAAGGTAAACAGAGTAAAATTTAGACCACATTTTTTCATCACAAGAGGGAGGCAAACTTAACTGGGAATATAGGAACCACCATGTGTATCTTTTTGAAATGGAAATGATCCAACATTTTGTGATTCTATTAACTTAGTTTTTACCATACATTGGTAGATTTTCGAAATTAGTATCATATTTCACAGTGTACTCTATGTATTGAATTTAAGGAAACAATTGAAGGTTGGCTTGACATGAAGAAATTACACTCTGGTAGGGAAGCTGACTGGTCAGTTGTTTACATATGACTTAAAATCTTAAATGGAAGTCCCCAATTCCAGGCTTTTCAGCCACTCCTCTTGTTCATATGCCATGTGCAAAATAGATTCCTTAGCCCGATACCCATGTCTTTCATGAGGCAAGAGAACCAACTTTGACTCGATGCCAAATGCCTTAAGTGCAGCAAAGTATCTCTCTGATTGCATGGGGTACGTCCCGGAATTCTCATCTGCTTCACCATGAATAAGCAGTAGTTTGCCTACGCGATCCTGTTCTGAATACTTCTTCACGTGCATCAATGGACTCATTGTAATGTATGTGTCACGAGCTTCCCAGATAGATCGATCTTCTGATTGAAAAGACATGGGTGTGAGAGTCCTGTTGAATGCACCAGATCTGCCAATTCCTGCGGCAAATAGACTGGTGTGAGACAGCAAATGGGCAGTCATGAAGGAACCATAGGAGTGTCCTCCAACTGCGCATCGATTGGGATCGCAAACCCCACGTGAGGTTGCATATTCTACTGCTGCCTTGGCCCCCATGACTATTTGATCAATGAATGTATCATTAGGGTGCTCGTCGCCTTCGCCAATGACCGGGAGGGCAAAATCATCCATTATAACCCATCCTTTGGCTGCCCAGTGAATAGGTGATGCCCACCTTGCATAGACAAATGTGTGTTTTGATCCTTTAACCTGTCCTGCCGACTTTGCATCTTTGAACTCTCTGGGATATGCCCAAAAGAGCTGAACGAAGGAAGGAAGCAGAGCGAGAATTCGCTAAATACATGATGAACAATTCAAATATCATTCAAGGAAACCAGTATAATACTAACCGTGGGCCTAGGAGTACCGTCATAGTTGGCGGGAAGGTACAAGTTACAAGTCAAATCTACACCATCCTCGCGCTTATACTGAACAAGTTCTTTGGTTACACCCAGCAAATCTGGCTGTGGATGCTCAAACGTTGTCACTTGAATTTCGTTCGACAGGTCGGAAAGTTTCGTCAAGTAATAATTCCTGGGAGTAATTTTCGATTCCCTCGAAATGAGCATTGTATCATTATCACCCATGAGACAGACGAATGTTTCGTACACATCCTTCCTCTCTCGGGGGATCACGCCATCTACCTCCTTCAGGGGATCCAACTCTCCCTCCACCGGGGCCACACATCTCCACAATCGCTTTGTAACAATACTGTCACCACCAAAATCCAAAACATCCAAGAATGGTCTATCGCCCAATGGACTCGCCCCCGCTCCCTTGAGATAAAAACTCGTGGGACTGGGCTGCACGACAAAAAACTGCCCATTCTCACCCATCCTCCTCATCAATGGTTCACCCGGTGCATTGTACCTGTCTTGCCAGCATCGTTCCCACAGCATCTTTACCTTATTCCCGTTGGCATCGAGCACCCATTTCCGTTCCATGCGATCTTTCCATCGATATTCTTCGACAATGGACATTCCCGATTCCATATAATCGATATCCGAAAACCTCCATTGCAGACCGACAATTTTCACAGCATCTTTCAATGTCACTTCTCCAGAATGGTCGTCCACCACCAAAGTACGAGCGTACACCGCATCCCTCTCGCCATTTTCTCCCACATCGACGGAAGGATCCCCACCATCCAACGCTTGAACATAGACTATTTCATCTTTCACTGGATGCCACATGAAATGCCTCGGATGTCGAGAGCATGCATCATAACTCAATGGGATCTCATCGTCCACCGGCAGTGATGCGACGTTGATGACTGTATTGGAGTGCAGATCCCAAATTTGAATGGATTTCCCAAAGCGTGAAAGTGGGACAGAGTAGCTGAAGGTAGTCAATAGAGTGACCAGCAGAAACCGGGAGGAGGGACTGGGTTGTATGCAATGAAGAATGTGAGGCGATGGGTTTTGTGGTATGAGTTTCTCCGAGGCCGAGGACAGCATTGCCCCTCCCATGCTTTGAGGAATGATCTTGAGTCCGTTCGATTCCTCTCCAGAATCCACCACGTTGATCGAAATCAACTCAACCTGGAGATAATAACGTAACTTTTCCTCATCGAATTCATTCTTGAGCAAATCCTGATAAGTCCTCCCCGGCGCCTTTCGTGCATTCTTCTCGACCACTTGTATCGCCGGTCCCGTCGTGAGAGGCTGCTTGGGCGGGTCGGGATGATCGAGAGGCACCGTCGAAACGAGCAATTCGTCCCGATTGAATCGGTAGGCGCATCCCGTGATGAAATTCATGCGACGATTCGCCAACGGGATTCGTTGCACGACCCACCGTCCGCCGTCATGATCATTGCGGTCTCGAACGCATTGGTACAATTCGAGGCGCGGTTCGTTCTTCACCTTGGAGCAAAACACGAACAATTCTCGGGTAGGATGAAATCTGACATATCGAATCCCCTCGCTGTCAGTCGGCAAGTCGACGCTCCACTCTCTCGCCGATGCCAACTCGCGTATCGTCAAGGACGTGGCCCAATCGACCACGGTGGAGGGAACCAGCAGCGAAGGATCGAAGCGCAACCCCGCCAGCTTCTCTTCGGGGCGGGCAATGGCCTCGATGGACGGCAGCGGGGGCTCGCTCAGCAGGATTAGGTGGCGTTGAGACGGGGACAGAAGGAGGGACGGGTCGCGTGGGGGCAGGAACAGGCGTTGGAGGAGCGGCGATGGGAGTTGGTAGGACGAGGTCATGGTTTCGTATTGTACAGCGACTACTATTGACGATAACGTGTCTTGCACGCGCTGAAATCTGCTGAAATTGAGCAACAGCTCCGCAAACCTAGGTAGGTAGGTATACATACGTAGTAAGAGAGTAGTAAGTACTAGATTACTAGCAGCCGTTGCAAGATTTTTTAGCAGCGGCGGGAGCCCGAACAAAGGAAAAGGTTATAACAGTGGCTGCCGCGCTCGCTCCGCTCGCGCCACGCGCACGGGCACGACTTTTGTATTAATGTCAAAATACCACTAGCGTAGTTTTTGTCTGTAGGCAATCCTAGTTTCATTGTAGTAATGTCACGTTACATCGGCCTCCGTAAAAAAACATACCAGATTCTACGTAACACAAAAAAATTACCAGCAGCCGCTGAAGATTTTTTGGCAGTAGATGTTAGTTGTGCTGGAAGCTGTCTGTAAATAGAGTTATTTGGAATGTACTGACATAGGACTAAGTGCGCGACTTGATTTTCTTATGACATAAATCTAGTCATTTTGATCGTGCAAAATTTAACGTTAAAAGAATATAGTTGGCTTCATTGAGACAGGTACATGTTGTATACCAGAAGAAGATTTAGTACTGTGGAACGATCGTTTTTGATATTGTGGGTGGCTGTGCAGTTTTGTGTTTATTCAAGCATGAATGCATTAGATCGACAAATATCTGTGCGTAACTGCTTTACGATTGTGACACATGTTTTTCTTGGGACCTTTGTGCAGTTATTTATTCATGCTTACTAATTTAACATTGCACGTTGCTAATCGAATTCCCATGTAGTTTTAAACAGTATTCTTGTGTTTCAGGAAGGGTTTTGCAAGAAGATGCCTTTTGGCGGCGCAATAGTTAGTGAGTTTTTGTTTTTGTGTTGGGTTCGTAGCTTCTTAGTTGCTTAGTCGTTGGTTTGTGTTGGCATCATGGATTTATTGCTGCTTCATGGCTATTAGCTTGTGCCTTTGTGTTGTGTCTGGTTTTGGCTACGTCTTTGTGATGATTGTTGCGATGGCTTCGTTGTGCATCATGTCGTCATGCGTGACGTCGTCGTCGGGTCGTGGCTTTTGTGTTGGCAGTCTTAACATTTATTTCTAGCAATTTCAATTCTCATGTTGTTTGTTTTGTTTTTATATCAAAAACGTTACAGTTTGACTAAGAGACATTCAGGTATGTTCTTTGGGTGTTGTGTCTGGTGTGGCTGCTTCCCTGTTGGGCTGCTATGGTTTTGGAGTGGCTGTCTGTTGGCTTTGTAGTGATTTGGCAGTGGCGTCATTGTGGGATTGCTACGGCTTGTGCCTTTGTGTTGTGTTTGCTCGTGGCTTCGTCTTGGTGGCAATTTGTTGCTGTGGTTTCGTTGTTTTGGTGTAGCTGTTTCAATTCTAACGTTGTTTGTTTTGTTTTTATTTGCCGAACTTCACAGTTGAACTGAAAGACATCCAGGTATGTACTTTGGTGTAATGACAATTGTGAGTGGCTGTCTGTTGGCGTTGTAGTGGTTTGGCAGGGGCGTTATTGTGGGATTGCTACGGCTTGTGCCTCTGTGTTGTGTTTGCTTGTGGCTTTGTCTTGGCGGCAATTTGTTGCTGTGGTTTCTTTTTTTGGTGTAGCCGTTTCAATTCTAACGTCGTTTGTTTTGTTTTTGTTTGCCAAACTTCACAGTTGAACTAAAAGACATCCAGGTATGTACTTTGGTGTAATGACATTTGTTGTTGTTGTCTTTTTGAGGTGGAGGGCATGTGGTTCGATTTTTGATAAAAACAACAATTTGAACAATACACAGTCAGTTGCTTGAATTGGCGGCAACATTTTTGGGTTGCTGTGATTTCAGGGGTGGCTGTCTGTTACGTTGGTAGTGCGTTTTTGTTGCAGCATCTTGTGTCTGGTTGTGGCTTCGTCTTGGTGGCGATTGTTGCCGTGGCTGCTTCACTGTTGGGTTGCTGTGGTTTCAGGGTGGCTGTCTGTTGGCTTAGTAGTGGTTTGGCAGTGGCGTCATTGTGGCAACTTTTTGAGGTGGAGGGCATTTTGTTCTGTTTTTGACAAGTACAACAATTTGAACAATATACAGTCAGGCATTTGAGGTCTGCTTGAATTGGCGGCGACATTGTTGGGTTGCTGTGGTTTTGGAGTGGCTGTCTGTTGGCTTAGTAGTGGTTTGGCAGTGGTGTCATTGGGGCATCGCTATGGCTGTTTGTTTTGTTTTTATATGACAGACTTCGCAGTTGGACCAAAATCCAGCCCGGGTATGTACTTTTGTTGATGGCATTTGGTGTTGTGGTCCTTTTGAGGTGTGGGGCATTTTGTTCTGTTTTTGATCAATATGACAATTTGAACATTTGAACAATACACAGTTAGGCATTCAGGTCTGGTTGGATTGGCGGCTACACTGTTGGGTTTCTGTGGTGTCAGATGTGGCTGTCTGTTGGCTCAGTAGTGTCATTATGGCTTGTGCTTCTGTGTTGTGTGTGGTCGTGGCTTTGTCTTGGTGGCGATAATTGCCGTTGATTCGTCTTGCGGTAGTGGCTGTTTTGTTGCCGGCGTTGTGAACGTTGTACATTGTATTTTTGATGATGAATTTGCTAACATCATGTTTTTGTTTTCATTCAATTATCGTTAGGTTAGCATTGTCGTTGATAGAATTTTTACTTTTTTGTTGGTGGTGTTGTTGCTGAAACGACAATACACTTGCGCTGAAGCTGAGAGAGTTTTACTTTTTCGTTGGTGGTGGCTTTGATTAAAGGACAATTCACTTCGGTGGTAGTAATGTGTTCTGTTTTGTTGGCGGCGTTGTGAACGTTGTACATTGTATTTTTGATGATGAATTTGTTAACATCATTTTTTTGTTTTTGATCAATTATCGTTAGGTTAGCATTGTCATTAATAGAATTTTTACTTTTTTGTTGGTGGTATTGTTGCTGAAACGACAATATACTTGCGCTTAAGCTTAGAATATTGCAATATTGGAAATTTGTCATTCTGCATCATTGTGCATTTCATTTTGAACTAATCCAATTTATGAATTTTAAATTCTTAATCTACAGGTCAACTATTCCGTATTCCAAGTCAGCATTGCAGGTCAGTAATTGTCATGGGACATTTTTATTACTGCATTCCCCTTTTTTACCAATGCATTGAGTTGTGTTCAATTTTTCTTCTGGACTTTTTCTGATACAGCATGAGTGTTAATTCTGGCTTACAAGATGAGATTGTCAAGGAGAAGGAAACAGTCAACATTTCTGCTGCTGACAATGAACCATCCAATTCATCGGATCATAAGAACGTGAATGTAAGTAATATTGATATTTTCCTATTTAGTTGAGAATTCTGTTTCTAATGAGATAGTTTTATTTTGACTAGGGTTTTTGCAATGAAGATACAATTGATTATGTTACTCCTCCAACTGACGGAGAGTTGTCTGTAAGTTTGTTTAGTGCCACATTATAATGTAGTGATGCATCTGACATCTCATTCTTTTCAAGCATGGAGACGTGTGATGCTCTTTATGCATAGAGAAGGAAGTCACCAGAGGCTTAGTGATTCTGCAGCAATTATTACCATGGATCCCTCTCTGTCACAGAGTATGTCAACTATGAGTCAAAGCTGGACTAATGTCATTCAGACCTTAGTAGAAGCCCAACAGCGACAAAATGAATTGATGCAGAGGGGGTTAGACAGACTCATTCAATGCCTTGCTCACAAGTCAGCAACAAACCAATCTGTGGGATCTATACAGGATTTTTATGAGGGGGGTAATGAAGATGCTGAGATTGAAGATGAGAAGCGTGATACTTTCCTTTCTGTTGTGTTGCAGCGTCCTGATGGGAAAAGTTGCGAATTCAAACTTCCAACTCATGATGAATTTTTTAAAGATTTGGGAGGAACAACCAGGAAGACGGAAGACAAGAATCCACCTTTGATCCTGTTGGATTTTGTTGTCGCTGCTGCGTGGGCTGCCTTCCTGGATGACAAACATAAGTTTTTCATTCCTTTTGTCTTAGATTGGTCATCAAAAGACAAGGAAGTAGATTATGAAGTGTTGGTTGTCTGAGCTGGACTGCTGGAACAGTGGACAGAATTTTTCAAGGAAGGTTGGAGCTGCAATTGTGTTTGTTGATTCCAAGCCCTGTCTTGCAGTTTTCCACAAGTACTATGATGGAGAAGAGGAGGTTATGAGACTACAATGGTGATCCCTCAAAGCTTAAGGAATACTGATGTTCCAATGGAGGACGTTCAATTGCTTTTTGATAACCTTTTTTCTGTTGGACAAGATTCACATGTGTACGAGGCAACAACAACCTTCAAGGTGTTTCCTGCTGATGACAATTGCCAAAATCATAGTACTGTTCTAGCTTCTGACATTAAGGTGAAGGATCTCATGCTCAAGTTTTCTGTGGAGAAGCACATATGGGGAAGAAATGAGTTTTCAGATGTTGTGTTCTGGCTGGTTAGTGTGGCAGGAAAAAAGACCAACAATATGTTCTCAGGGATGATGACAGAACTAATTGCGAGAAATGACAGCAATGATCCTGCTGGGTACAGACACTTGGTCTGTTGTGTGGTCTATGATTCCATCGTATTTTTGGCAAAAAAGACCTTGTTTATCTCCATGATGATCGGAGTGACACTAGTGAAGACGTAACTGTTGCACTGCAAAAACAAAAAGCAGCATTTCCATATTCAGGTAAGGTGATGACATGAAAGTATTTTTCTTGGTGACATATGTAAGTAACTGACCTAGTTTATTTTATGCTGCAACAGATCAGAAGGGGAAGAGAAAGACAGAGCAAAATGCCATTCATATTGACAGCGGGAAAAAGTTGAAAATTGGGAAGGGTCCAAGTAAGTACAGAAAGCAACACTGAGCAGGAATGATGCCAATCCCCTCACCATCCTATTTATTCAAAAGGTTTATTTGCTCTGTCGAAGAAGTGTTGTGAAGATAGAGGACTTGAGCTCAATGGTGAGAGGGTTCATTTGTAATGTTCTAAGTTAAAACAGATGATTATTGACACAATGTTTTTTTATGTTTCTTAGTGGCTCAGACGTGCCTCTTCATTGGAATGTATTATCCTAGGGATGACAAGAACCTTACAAAGTATCTTGTTCGTGATTTGAAGGGCATTCGTATCTGTCACCAGAATTACCCTTTTTGCTTTGTTCTTACTGCAGCATCCGGTACGAATGAACCCCGTTATCCTGAAAGGGATCTCTGTCAGCAACATAGGCACATGAATTATTCCTTGGGACCTCGTGGGAAGAATTTACTTATGGTTCTACCAAATTGCTATCATTACAATGACACCACCTTATACCAAGTAAGTTTTTGCAAATTCTAGGTTTTGCTTTTAGCATCTTTGTCTTTCTCACAAATCAAACTTTAGGTCTGTTTTGATCCATACAAAGTGAACGAACTCTGCAAATTTGAGTATGATGAACCAAAGACTCTCATTATTGACAATTTTGTTTCCATGGTTAAAGCAGGAAAGTTTAGTTTGGGTGAAATGTCAGATTACCTGGTCGTTGAAGATGCAATCCACATGAGCAATGGAGAATCGTTTGATGTCCGTACAAATTTGAGAGATTCAGCAAGCATCTATTTGCCTTGGAACAGTACTCTTGCTGTGACTATCACTTGGAATCTGACATATCTGTGTAAATACTTTGCAATTTTCCCTTTGAAATGTGACCAAATGGGAAACAATATTCTTTACAATGTTTCGTGGTCGTTGTGTCAGGAGGAAGAGTTCTTTGATCTTAAATTTGATAGATTGTCACTAACCAAAGTGAGGAATGAAGCATCAAAACATCAGCTGGTTGATCGATTCGATGTTCACACCAAGAAATTGCAGTTGCTGGATTCCATATATGGGTTGGGCAGTATTGATTACATTTGCCTTAAAGTTTTGGGCTGCCACCATCCTCTGTATCACAATGATGATGACAAGGCATTCGGGTTGAATGTAGGAGGTTTTTTGCCACCTTTTAGTAGTGACATCGAAGAACGTGGTTTTCAATTTGGGCCAGAAAGTGAGACACTAGAAAGCAAAACAACATCTGATGACATTTTTTTCACTAAGAAGGACGTTAAGAAACGGGATCAAAGTAAGTCAGTTGGTATGTTTTCAGTATTTTTACAGCTTGAGAGCAATACTTAAATTTTCTTTGACAGAAAGTGCTGGTAAAACTGAAATTTACAAAAGTACCGATGAAGGCTCTGATGATGATGGAATTGATGTTGAGGATGGCAAGGAAGATGCTTATGAAGAGGATGACAGCAAGGATGGTGACGGAGACATTTATAATGTCAAAGATAGTTCTGAGGATGCTGACTATGATGATGATGATGCTGGTGATGACATTGATGATAGTACAGACAGCTGTGGTGAATTTGAAAGCAACCCTTCTCACAAACTTGAAAATGACGAGGCTGATGCTTTTGGTACCCTCGCTGAAAGTAGTTGTGATTCTGATTTTTATAGCATAATCCCTGTTCGCCATCCTCGTGGCAGAGCTACTCAAGCATTGGATGATGAATTGGAAATCATGGAAAGAGTCAGTCCAGAGCCTGGTATGTAATGTGGGAATTTAAATGAGCATGATTTCGTTTCTTGCATTTAATCAATACTTGTGTTTATGGATTGCATTTCATGTCAAAGTCAGTACTTTCACAGTATTTTGACTCTACAAATCTGAATGCAGAAGAAGCCTTATTGGGTAATTATTTGAGTAATCTGAGAAGTAGTGACCGTTTTTCACTACTCAAGAATGAAGCAATGATGCCAAATTGAATATGTTCCATAATTGAGAAGCTTCAAAACACATTCCTGAAGATGCCGCACGACTCAGAAAGAAATGGGTCACTATTGATGACATTCATTATTTCACCTTGAGAGATGAGGAAATGAAGGAGGAGAACAATGAAGAAACGTATGGTTTACTTTTAGAAGGTCATTTCAATGGGTGCTATACTTGCAACAATTGTCATGTGGGACTTTGGAGCTGCAATATTGGAATAATGAAAATTGTGGACAAGGAAGTTTAGGAAAAAGTTATGGAGGACGTAGATGAGAATTTGATTCCCATGATGTCAGATGACAAAAAAAGCCTCGTGAGGCGAATATCATGCAGCAAATATCTCGATGATATTGTAATCTACAACCCACGTTACTCTATTTTGAACAAATCCTTGACATCACATCAGCCGAAAAGAAGATCTGAAGGGGTGGTGAAACGATCTGTACATGTGTTTAATGGCGGTAATGAAGAGGGACAAGGCAAAAAAAATGTAACACTTCCAAATTAAACATGTTATGGTTGCCACCAAGACAATTGGCATGGAAGGCCAATGAAGTCTTCCACCTTTCTCTCAAGTCTAATTTGTTGGAGAGCATGTTGGAACTATCTGACTGAGGTTTCCAGGAAGAGTCCACCAACACATTGCCAAATATTATTTTATTATGGGGCATTGAAGTCAAAGATGGGTTACCACAGAGACTATTCTAATGTTCAATTCATAAAAAATGTTCTTGCTGGAAAAACAGTTACTTTGGATGTCCATCCTTCTGGTGGAGGCAAGAATTCTCAGATCGTAGGTTCAAACATACTGGTCTTGACAAAGGGAAGCAGACCTATGAAATTTGCATTCAGGTTTCCATCGTAAGGGAATGTCCAGGGTAGTAAGACGACTTACATAACTTCTCCCAGACATCACTTCACATGTGGACATTTGACAATATCAGTGCTTGATCCTATTGATGATGTCGTGATGACACATGGAGCAAGGCTTGTTTACAACACAAGAGAAAACACAAACCAATGGTATAGAGTAGGTTATTGCTTCAGGTGGATTCAATCTTTCAGAGATTTTTATGAGGATAGCTGTACTTTGGGGTTGGATTCATCTTCAGTTCATAGGAAGAGGTGTGGAAAGAAAGCAGACCGTGATATCTGTAGTTAGCAAAATCATGTATGTTGGACCATAAATCATCTGAAATAAACCCTTCATGCACATGTGTATTAATATCATACAACTATTTAAGTATAATGGCTTTTCTCAATGTCAACAATGAATTAATTTGTCGACATAGTCAAACTTGGCATTCATTCAATCCAAGCTCTCCCTCCACATCATGAGCAGATCTTGGGTATAATTACCCAATTCCTCGGCAAACAATGTCCTATCATCGCCAATCCATACAAACCAAATCCAAATCGGTACATCAACCGAACTCCATGCAAACCTCTTTTTTGAATTTTTAGATGATGCTTAATTTTCCAAATATGATAAAGAACAGCTTTGGATGCACTGAAATTCTTTTTCATTGATGATCCACAACGCAAGAAAGAGAACATTTTCCAACACGCAATGTCATAATGACCCCTGGGACTGGAACATTTTCAATCAGTTGATTTCCATCAACCCACGTGAAAGGGTGTTCCACTTTCTTTTGTAGGGAGAAATTTTGAAGCAATGAAGTAATGTCATGTTCGTGCTGAGTAGATCGCCGTTGTTCTTCTATTCTTCCGAAAAATGTACTATAACATTCAAATCTTAGATGCATGTGAGAATTCTCTGCGTATTAGAAAAATTATGATACCTGAAACTCTCAATGAATGAGTAATAGTGGACATGATAAAAATGTGCATGAAAAATTTGATACTTCAATTGTTACGTACACATATTCATTACAATTATCGAACAGTGATTATATGTACCAAAAATTCTGACAAATTGTTGAGAACATTTTGTTAAGAAAAATTGCCTATTCATCGTCTAATTTCAGTTGTCATACGTTCAAATATTTTTCTGTTCACATTATTTGGTTAGTGAATATTCTGTTTTGCTATTTTCAACATTTAAGAGAAACTGACTTATGAAATTTAATATAAGTATATTGTTGAACAGGCAACGGCGTAATTGCTATTACAGATGTTGTTAGTAATTTATGGCTACAGGACGACTAAGCCATAGATGCTGCTCTAACACAGATGGGTGCAGCAATGTAGTGATGACTGTGAAGCAGCCCTGGGAGCTTTCTGCCAAGTGGGACTCTGCATTTGGTACTAGGGATCCGCGGCAAAGGGGATGCACATGTGTACCCATTAGGCAGAGTTCCAACACACCCTCTCAGAGAGCTCGGGGCATTGGCCCTCGGCAGAAGAGCAGGGGACTGACTGGTATGGAGGTGCCATGGACGGACATTGAGATGATGACGAGGCTCAAAATGTTAAGTAAAATAATCTGCTAAGTTTTCCTGGCCTGGTTGCCATCTGACATTGAAAAATCTCTGTTTAACCTGGTCAGTAACCCAGAAGAATCTCATTTCCATTGCTCGTGCACGTTGTTTCTTGACAGTGTCATTTGCAATGCCTGTTGCGGTGGCATTGTCACAATGGATAGGGGTTGGTGGTTGTGGGTGGCCGAGTTCCTCAAGGATGAGGCGTTGTATTTTGCCTTCTTTGCAGTTGAGGAAAAGGGCCCCAAGCTCAGCTTCTGCTGCGGAAGCCACCACAAATTTTAGGATGCCGCAAAATACAAGGATGGCGCCATTCAATTTTATCGGCGCATCATCGGTGGGGATGCTACCAAGAAAGTAGTAACCAGCAACTTGGCTGCGAGTCCGTGTGGCCGAAACATAGGAGGCATCTGAATGGATGTTGAGTATCATGTCTGATGCCCGGAATCGGACTTTGGCGTCAGGGTTTGATGCACAGTAATCCAAAATTTGTCTGCATCGATCCATGGTCAACTGTGTTGCGTGTGCTTGTTCACTGGCTATGGCACTGAGGCCAGGGAGCAAAGTATTATCGACGGCTCGTGCATAGAAGAGGAGGGCACCAAACACTTGTTGCACTCGTCGTGTTCCAGAGAGGTCTAGGCGATCGGAGGTGTCTGGTGGTAAGGGAGCTTGGGCCGCTGTTCCATATTTATGAGGAGTGGGTTGAAAAGGACAGTGCTATGGTTTGGTGGGGGTCTTGTGTTCAAAGCGTTGGAGGACGTTATCTATGTAGCCTGGTAAGGAGATGTCCAAGGTTCTATTGAGATAGTCCCAGTCAAGTGTTATACCACAGTATAAATCACCTTTCCAATCTTCTGCGAGTTTGTAATATTTTTTGAGAGTGTCCACAAGGTGTTGAGCATGTTCTTGTCCTTCATACTTCACACCGAAATCATCGACGACTAATGTGAAGGAGATTGGGCGAGTGACATGGCGCCAGAGGCCAGGAGTATGAGCAACTTCATAATAGCAATGTGGGGCAAGTCGCTTATGTAATAACTTGTTGGCCAGGGCCCCTGCCATGGGTAAACCATACACACATTTTCGTATCTCTAAATACACAAACCTGTTCTTGACATGTTTGCGTAAGTTGTACTGTTGAATGATGTGTTCAGGGAAAACGTCAATGGGCATTTTCATATACTCATACCGGTCCAATGTGGCTGTGAGGTAGAAACTTTTGATGTCTAGTCCCATGAATTTCGCACCTTTGGTGCTCAGTATACTGTTCCACAATATTTTGGAGGTGGTGAGATCCGCTGTTCTGGTGGTACGTTCACCTGGGTAGTCCTTGATCAGGTTCCCCCCTGTTGTGATGCGGACCCTGTTGGGGTCGGCTTTCTGTGGTCGAAAATCGATCACAATGCGTCCATATGTGACTGTTCGGCCTTTAGGGATGACGGCAATTTCTTCATGAGACATTACAAAGATAGAGTTAGTGCCCTGCTCACCAGTTTTGGCATCGCCTTGGGCAAGGTTACCGAATTCTTTCCCAAAAGCTGTTGTCCAAACCTCGCTTATTTGGGGAATTTTGATAAGTGTTTTGTATTTTGTGATCGTTTCACCTGTGGTAGGGTGCTGGACTCCATTGCAGAAGTGTTCAATGTCTATGTTGTAGCTCGTGTCGGTAGTATTCTTTGGACTGGATGATAGGAAAGTATGTGGAATCCAGAGTGAGGTGGGATCTGTGTAGACCTGTTGTGTAAGATGGTTAAGTGCTTGACAAGCTATTAGGTTAGGCGAATGTAAAGGTATGCGTGATGACGATGGTCCCTGTGTTGTGATTATGGGTGCTTCGTCAATTGGTGCTAGGCGTGGTGATCGTCTGGTGGTAGGCAACTCATTAGCAGGATTGATGATTGCAGGGAGTTGGCCCGGGGTGTTGGCACGGGTGTGTCGCTGGTGTATTCGCTGGGTAGTCTTGATCAAGGCAGGATCGGTTGTATTATTGCTTGTCGTGACCTGAGGAGAGTCAATCACCCTCTGAAAAACAATATCATTGGTGTCACCCGCTGAATTTGGCTCACCCTCTGAAGGTGGTGTGGTGGGCGGGGGTGTGGTAGCTAGGATGTTGAGAGCTTTCGCTACTTTTTTGAGGAATGTGCGTTTTGCTGGTTTGTTGAGTTTTTGGATGGACTCAAACAGTTCATTGTAGACTTCCTGTGTATGCTGTTCAGGTGTGAATGATGGTAGGATGCAGTGTTGTGGGAAGAGGTCATAAGAGCCAGAGGTTCTGTAACTTTTGGTGGAGGGAACATAAAACTTGCAATTTCTATAGTGGTCGAAAGAAGGTCCACAGTACCATGCATCAAGGCCTCGGGCGCCCCATGATGCCCTGCCCTGGGGGGATTCATATACAATCGCTTTGGTGCCTGGTGGTGCCAGAGGATGTGCATTCCAGTCATATTTGTGGCCATGGAGTTGGTGGTAAGCTGACTTGGTTGGGTCGACCCTGGAGGTGCGTAGGAGATTTAGTGTTATGAGGGCTTGTTCTGTGAGATTGTCCCGCAGCTGTAATGGCCACTCGGAGTCTGTGATACATAGGCCACTGATGAAGTGGTTCTTGTATGTTTGGATGGCTCGTTCAGCCGCATTTACTCGATGGTTGTTTGGCTCTACAAACTGCCAACGTGCCTGCTCTGTACTGAGATACTTCTTTATTGGCGTAGCTGCTTGGTTATCGGTTACATTAAATGCTGGCTTGAATCCCTGGGATTTGAGCTCCTGAAACACTTCATCATATGCTCTGAGGATTGTTTCATCTCGGAGGTTTGAGATGGGAAGGGCAAAAATATAATTCAAATCATAAGGATAAGCAATGAAATAGTATTGTTTGCCCTCTAAAGTGACAGCTGGGGGTGCACCGGTGGCATCTGTGTACATTGTACCAGAGTGCTTGTCTGCTAGTGCTGCATAACACAATACATTACATGTACAGTCATCCATGGGTTCAAGTGGGATAATAGTTGCACCTGTGGTGTAGGAGGATGGTGTGTCTTGTGGTGGGTATTCCTTCTCTGTGGCCATGTGGGGCCTCTGGCGAGTACTGCGAATTCCCTGGCGTGGACGTTTCATTCTCCCTTTGGATGTTGCTGGACTAGGAGCAAGGTATTTTCTTACCAGGTCTGCTTTCATGAAGGGTATGCCTTTGAGTTGTCCATTATTGATGGCCTTGATCAATGTATGTGGTGGAGGGCTGAAGAAAGATTGGTGAATGTATTTGAGCTGCTGCTGTTTATATGGAAGTGTGTATAAGTTAGCTGCAAATGGCTGTTCTTTTTTGACATTGGAGAGGTTACGATGGTTCAAGGTGGTATCTGTGGATGTTGGGTTGATAGGGACCCTCCATAGTCCTGATGATGGATCCCTGGTTCCTGTGAGGAAAACATTGCCTTTGTAGATAATTTTACATCCGTTCGGGTCAAAAATGATTTTGCAACCTGCATCACAAAACTTCTTGGTTGCCACCAATGATGAATGTGTTAGCCCTGGGACAATGTGTGCCTAGGTGACACTGTTGGGAAGCCACGGTATGTCGAGGTTGCATGTGTGTGTTGACTTGATCACTGATCCGTCTGGTAGTTTGATCTTGAGTGGGTTGGAAGTTGGGAGCTTATTCCTTACCGTTTCACCTTTTATGATGAAATGAGCCGTAGCTCCTGAATCGAGGATGGCGTACTCAGGTGGTTTGTGGTGGGTGCCTGGTGGTTCGTCATCCGAGGATATATCATCTTCAGTGAGGTCAGCCATGGTGATTGTAGCTTGGTCACACTCATGCTTGTTGGATCTGTTCGAGGTGATGACTGTTTTGTTATCCTCCTCGCCTGCTTCGCCTGTTGGAGCATCAAAAAGAATATTGTAATAATTATCCAATGTTCTAGATTGTAAGTGGGTGGGGATCAACGTTGTACACGTAATAGTATTGTTAACCATGCTTAACTGTTTATTGCTAATTACTTGCATCGCCGCCCCGACCCGTCAAGACTGATTGGGACCTGGGTTTTGTGGCAATGCAGTTTTATGCATCGCCTTCCGACTAACCCGGTGTCCAGCTGTCATGTACGCTTGCGCGTTCCCATGGTTGCATCCCTCTTGATGTCCCGGCATTTGATTATTACACGTTTGACTCGCGTGCCAATGTGGGACGTCCCATCCACAACCAAAACACATATTCCAATTATTGTAATATTTTGTTGTATTTGAAAACGCCGGCTTATCAATGGAGCCGGCTGCCCGGACATTGGGCGGCGGTACATATCTGCTTGCAGGTGGGACCGACACGTTGGGCGGTTGAGGATATTGGTTGTAGTGTTTAGCACCGCGGCGGTTGTTGTGTCGGCGCCCTCGAACCCGGCTATAGGACTGTGTTGCAAATTGTTGTGGTGCGTACGGTACAAGAGGTTGCGTTGGTGGGGCATACGGCGTTGGCAGCGCGACATATGATGGGATTGCAACGGGAGGGGTCAAATGGTGAATTGTGGGGGTTGTTGCTTGGGCAAGGTTGGCAAGGGTTTGCTGGGCAGCCTGTAGTTCAGCTCGGAGAGTAGCTGTTTCGGCTCGTGCCGCCTGAATATGATCTTGGATGTTTTGATACTGGGCGGTGTTCGCCAGGTGAATCGTATGTAGGCTTTCTTGGATGGTGCTGATGGAATCATCATCTTGGGTCTCAACGTTGTGGACATACCCATGGGTTGCTGCCGTGCCTTGTCCTGTTGCGAGGTGAATTTCATACACCTCCTCGAAATGGAGCTTTAATTGTTCCCATGTCTTGTTGGCGTCATCGAAACCTTGCCACTCCAGGAGTACGGTTTCATACAGACCCGTGCGTTGGATGGCAATGATGGCCTTATCCATAACTTGTTCTAAAGTGAACGGAGGTTTCGCCATGATAGAAAAAATATAGCATTCTTCGAGGCGATCGAAGAGTGCTTCGATGGGCTCGTTTGGGTCCCAAGGTTGGTCGAACCGTTGATTGTTTGCCGTTTTCTCGTTGGGGGTACAGGCACCATACTTGGTACGAAGATTGTCGAGAATTTCACGGGGATTGTCTCGGACGGTGTAGACCTGTGTGCCGATTTGGTTGCCTGCCGGCTTACGGAAGGCATTGGGGACGGCGACGTTGAGCGCTTCGGTGACGGCGCGGCATACATTTTGCTGGGAGTCGTAGACAGCTTTGTTGGCATCGTAGAGCGTCTTGAGATTGTTTTGTTGGGCAGTAGTATTCGCTGCGGGCGGGTGTGGGCCGGGATTTGGCCAATCAGTCCACGGTTTGTTGGTCCGTAGGGCGTAGATTGCCGCAGGTTGAACGAGGCCGAGATAACCAAAATCGGGTGATTGTTGGGAGGGGATCGTTTGAAGACGTTGTTCGAACCGCTGTGAGAGTGCTCGGATGTTGCTCGCATTTGGGCGTGGTGCCAACGATGGAAGAATTCCGATGATTTCCTTGGCTTCCTCGAACGTGATCACGGAGGGAGCCATGTTCGGTCGTACGTGCGCACTGTTGGGGGTACGGTTTAAAAATTACTAACAATTGTTGAACAGGCAACGGCGTAATTGCTATTACAGATGTTGTTAGTAATTTATGGCTACAGGACGACTAAGCCATAGATGCTGCTCTAACACAGATGGGTGCAGCAATGTAGTGATGACTGTGAAGCAGCCCTGGGAGCTTTCTGCCAAGTGGGACTCTGCATTTGGTACTAGGGATCCGCGGCAAAGGGGATGCCCGTGTGTACCCATTAGGCAGAGTTCCAACATATATATGATGCAAAAGTTCTTTTTCGTTCCACATGAAAATTGTTTCTGCTAAGTGAGCCCTGAAATCAGAAAGTACATTATTCTTTGTAACAAAAAATGAGGAAAGAGAGTTCTTACTTCGATCTTGTGAAATTTGGAATTTTTTGGAGAATACATTGTAGTACAAGACGCTGGTTCAATTATGAAAATTGTTTCTTGTAAATTAGCCAAACCATCAGAAAGTAGAAATAGGAAAATTGGTGCTTGTTTCTCCTTGTCACAGAAAAATGAGAAAAGAGATTTCTTCGTTCTGTACTTGTGGAATTTTGAATTTTTTGGAGAAGACGTTGTAGTACACGATGTTGGTTCAATTCTTGTTGACCAAAACTTGCAAATCATTTATCAATACTTCTGCTCATGTGAACGCTCATAATTTTACTTTTTGGAAAAATATATTGGTCCATTCATTAGCACAAATCACCATGGTGAACACAGGCAGCAAACCCAATACATATTCTACACCCACAAAGGGCAAACCTCCTGCTAAAGCAACGAGTCCTCCCAGAAAGTCTGCTATTGACCGCAGTCCACTGAAAACAGCAAAGTCATCAAAAGACCAGTTTGTCTGATACAAAGAAGTTGGGATTGAAGGAGTCTGTCTTGCTTTTTGTTACAAGCCAATGGGATTAATCCCTCTTATATTGCTCCAATTATTCGCTATTTGGATGATTCTGAGGGTGACAAAGCTGCTGGTCATATCATGTTTCTCGTCCAGCTCCGTGATTCTACCTTTGCAAATGTTCCTTTACAAACACCCTCGGCAACTGGGAAGTTATACTCCACTGATGTCATTGTCGTGTTCATTGATGATTCAAATTATACCTAGTTTTCTGCAATGGGTGATCTTGTTAATGTGCTCAATGATGCTGCCTGTAACTCTTTAGTGAGACCCCAATGACAGTATCAAGTCCCTACGTTCGTCAACAGAGGTAGGGCGACACCACCAACAGTTGTACCATTGAGCACTTATCTACTAAATGATGATTGCATCAGCTTCATCAAGAGATTCTGGGAAAACTGTGACAGCAAAGATGCTTTGAACAATAATGAACATCGAGATCTTATTCTTAAGGATGTCTTTGGCTCTGCAGACGAAGGATGGCAAGCATTGGAGAACATTTCAGATGAAGCATATGAACTTTTGTGAAAAGGGAGTGTCAGAGATGTTTGCAATAAGCTTGTAAGTGTGAAAGAAATGTGATGAAGAATGTCTGAAATGTGTCAAAGTGGAAGTGCATTTCGTCTATGTCTAGTATTATTCTTTGGGTTACTGTTTATCTGATTGTAGAAGGGTTTCAAAATTTATTCCTTACTAGAATGTTTATGTTTTTGCTTTATCTGGAACTTTTGCTAGCATTCTATGTTGAAATGTAATCAAAGCTGGTGGTAGTTTAAATGCATCTGGTTTGTACAGTAAAGGTTTGTTTAGATACAAACCTACTCTTGTTCTCACTCTTGATAAAACAGTGTATACCCAGCCATGGCCATAATTCCAATTATGAACAATAAGTTCTCTTTTTGTGATTCGTTGTAATTTGTGAGCAGTTGTGGCTTCGTTCAAATTGATAGGTAACTGTATCATGATAACTTTTTGTTTGTGCTCTCCTCTTTTTGACACTTTTGATTGTCTGATACCTTTGTCAGGTGGATCAATATCACTTCTGTAGAATGTACAATAATATCTCTTTGGTTTCAGTCTGAATCTTCTTGAGGAAACAATTTTTCGTAATCTCGTCTGAAACCCATGTAGCTGTGCTTCTATTTCTTCATTCATAGGATCATTCTGAAGGTCATTTTCTAATGATGAGATCTGTTCTTCAATCTTAATTTGTTCCATCCTTTTAGGGAAGTGTTCAAACTCAACACAATCCACATCAGTAACATTGATGGTATAGACTTTTTTCCCATCGTAATTTTTCCAATTCAATGGGGTGCTTCTTTTTCTTTTGACTCCAATGACTCTGCAATGTACCATTTCCTCTCCCTTTTGATATATCATCATTGTCAATTATCATGCAATGTGCACCTACATAAAGTTTTAATGCCGGGTCAATGTTTTTTTGTTGGTCTTTCATATCACTATCACCACACTTTCCATAATTTTTGTTTCTCAATTCAGTTGTCACTCTTGCTGGTAAAGGAGTTTCTTCAGAAAAAGCTTTCTTGGATTTACGTCTTTTTGGAGCTTTTCTTATATCTGCTTCAAGAACAACGGTATGCTCAGGTGGAGGATTGGAACTGTCTACTGATGGGAAATCTTTTATGTGATTTTGGAAAACTGAGGCATGAATTGAGACCCTTTCTGAGTTTTTCCAACAAGAGTAGCAATATCAGCATCCTATTGGATTTCAGGTAACTGAACTTGCTGACCGATGAGATGTTCATTTATGGCATTGCAGTCTTTTTTTGTGAATAATCCATCCCACATTCCTTTTAGGATCCTTCCATATTCAGGGTCATCTTTGAAACGATGGCTATTGTTAAGAATGATAGCAACATTGATTGAGTTCTCCCACAAAGATGAATTAGAGTACAAAAGTTGACTCTCTCTAGCTTTCACAGGTGGTATCTGACGGAAATTGCCACAAAACATTATTGAGTATCCTCCAAATATCATGTTTGGCGACAATCTCTTCTCACCCAAACACAATCTATGACATATCATATTTAAACAGGAATTCAGTTTTACCATTTGGCCACATGTGGAAAATGAGATTTCATCTATAATCAGCATTCGAGCTTCTTCCCAGTTATGGAGCATCTCAGGAGATATATTTTTTGACTTTGAATTCAGGTAAGCTGCACTGTGCAAGGTAACACCTCCAAACAAGGCAGCATCGCATCAAGTGATGGCTGTAAACAAAAAGGTTTTATCACCCCAGATGTCCATGGATTTACAAAATTGAAAACAGAACTGTTGTGCAACTTCAATTGCTGTACTTTTCCCAGCTCCAGCAGGCCCTGTGACAAACACTAGCAATTGTTCCTTGGCACCAAGCTCTTTTAATATCTGTTCCACTTTCTGTTTTATGGAAGTTGTTCTTTCATCTCTGAGGTCTTCATCGCTATCTGCAAATCCCGATGCGATAGATGACTGTGATTCTGAACTCTCACGGACAAGATTAAGTAGAAATGAGCTGCATATGACTTCATATGCAATATACTGGATTCTGCCCAATGTAATATGCTTTTCTCTTGAGATACGATTAGCAACTCCTTGCATAGTTGGTATTGAATCTCTGTTGAAATTTGAAGAAAATCCTAGTTCTAACCATTCCCATTCTTCAAGGATACAATCTCCTGACAATTCACTATCAGTTGTCTCCTCTTCTACAAAATCAGATTCTTGTATATCTTCTTGTACGTTATTCCTGATTGTAGCACTACTGACAAAAGCAAGAAGGATTTTGTATTTACTTGCCCCAGGCCCAAAAATACTGTTGTCTGTCTGTGCACTTGTGGAACTCTTGCATTTCCTGATGCTTCATTACTGGTGTCAGATGAGGAATTTCCAGGAATAAAAATTGACTTCGTGTCGAATGACCTCGAGTTAATCGTTTTGTTGCTTGAAAGAGATTCACCCTTTTTGAGATCATTCAATCTCTCAATGCAACCCTCATCTTGACAGAGATCATCTTCAAACTCATTTTCATTATAAGAATCCACTGAGAGAGCATCATCAAACTTAGAATAATCACTGTCACAAGCATCAACTCCATCACGACCATCCACATTATCACTTTCTCTTGATTTTGTAGTTGCTTTGATTTTATCCATTGAAACCTTGCATTTTCTACACTGCATATTGTCTTGTATGTTTTGGAGAATCTTCTTCCCTTGTTTCCATAATTTACTAGAATCAACATTTTCATCCATCACATGCATACGTTTATCCCACAAACAAGAATGATCATCATGAAGAAAAATTGATTCACCCCGAAAGGGGTAGAAAAGGATCAATGCAATTTTTGCATAATTCTCCCTCAATTCAAAGGCACCTTTGCTTGGTTCATTTTGAGTCAGCTCTAAATCTTTGAGGCCGCATAGCATTCCTTTGGGCATTTCTAATTTGGGGATTCTCATCTTCTTAGATTCTCTGAGGTAGCAGTATCTTCTTCCTGGATGGTTTTCTTGGAATGCAAATTCACCATCTTGTAGCACTGGCATGCCATCCTCATCTCTTATGCTCATTCTATTGAAAGAAAATGGTATCCTTTCATACTTCAATGCAAATTCATAGAAACTCAAATCTTCCAAACATTCTGGTCTGAACAAACAGTCATTCACAGAGTAATCTGCCCACATGACCACTTCTCCATTCTCGCCTCTATTCTTTCTGCAGAGTACAAACTCACCTGGACTTTTAGCTTATTAAGCATTTGTCCAACAAGCAGATCTTGAAAGTCATGTGTAAAAGTAAATCTGGAGCCATTCTCGCACAATAAGAGATGAGCCATTGTGGCACTAATGCTGAGCATAGCAAATACGTAGATGTTGATAATCGAGTGATTACTAAATTATGACTGTTTTATGCTAGCCATACCCTGTTAGTAACCACGTAGACAGGTAAAGTTCTAAGTCTGTACCGCTGTGTAAGTAATGAGGTAGACAGGTAAGGTACTGTATCCACTGGAGTATGTGTATGTATTGTATACATAGCACACCCTTGTAGCGGTATGGTATAGACCGTATTTGTGTTGTGGTTATGCGGCACAAGCAGCTGGTCTGATGTTGGGGGGACGCATGCCTGAGTGGTGTTGAATGCAGGGTGCAGTGAGTTTCCAATGCAGTCGTAGTGGTTGGTCAGCTGTTAGAAAGAGGGGCCGTACTGCTTGATGATGGATGGCGGGATGATGCTTAGTGACACAGTCTGCTAGGTTGGTAGCACCAGCACGCCAGTATGGCCGAAAATGGTTTTGGTTAATGCGGCAGCGCAGCCAGTGAAAACGCATGTCCATGGCCTTAGTGTGTTTTGGTTGGATGGTGTTGTTGACAACACCCAGGGCTGTGGAGTTGTCCGTTTGTATGGGAGTGGGTGGTTGCGGATGGCCCATTTCAATGAGGAGGTGACGCAGTGGTATGACCTCTTGTGCATTGATGTATAGCGCGCCAAGTTCGGCCTCTGCGGCCGAGGACATTACGGCTTTGATGATTTGCGCAATGGTTAGGAAGGCTCCATTGTTGTTGGGATAATGGTCATTTTCGGAGAGAAAGAAATGTCCACCGGCACGGCTGCGTGCATTTGTTTCTGAGAGATAAGAAGCGTCACTGTGTGCTGCTAAAATCATCTCACTAGCAGGGTAAGTGACACCGGCATTGGGGTGTGACAGTGCGTAGTCTAAGAATTGGTGGATTCGGGCAAGTGTGTTCTACGTAGGGTTGGCCTGTTGGGTTGCGAGTGATCCAAGTGCAGTGAGAATAGTGCAGTCAACTGCCCTGGCATAATAGAGAAAAACTCCGATGACTTCTTGGATGAAAGTTTTTTGTTGCTTGCCCAGTGCCGGTGATGTGTCTGCACTGGCGCATAACTGTTGTTTGGTGCCATAGGTGCGGGGCGCACTGGGGTATGGTTGATGTTGCGGTTTGTTTGGCTTGGAGTGTTGGAAGCGCTGTCCAGCTTTTTCACAGTATCCGGGCATTGAAAGGCGGACGAGGCGGTTCCGGTAGTCCCAATGCAGGGTAAGTCCGATATAACGCTGTCCATTCCAGTCCATGGAGATTTCATAGTGACCCCTTAGTGTTTGGATGAGATGGTCAGCGTGTTCTTTTCCGACATATTTGACACCGAAATCGTCCACACAGAGGGCAAAACAGATGGGTCGCCAGTCATGCGTCCAGAAACCTGGGTTGATTTTGCTTTGGTGGTAGCCGTTGGCCTGGAGGTGTTGTTCGAGGAGTTGCTGTGCGATTATTCCAGCTTGTGGTAGCCCATGCATGCCTTTTTTAATCCGCACAAAGACATAACCATCATGTGCGATGTCACAGAGTTTGTAGAGATCAATGATGTTGTCGGGAATGTCAGAAAGTTTGAGTCGCATAAATTCTGGGCGGTCCATGGGTGTGTTGAGATAAAAGTCTTTGATGTCAATGGTCATGATCCTGGCGTTTTTGGTAGAGATGACACTGTTGAGGAGTACTTTGAAAGTGATCATGTCAGCTGTGGGTGTGCCGCAGTCCCCTGGGAAGTTAATGCGATTGCCGCAGACTGATAAGCGAATGCGATACCGATCATCTTTTTCGGGGCGAAAGTTAGCCACAATCCGTCTGTAAGTTACGTCCTTCCAGCGGTCCTGAGGGACGTTTGTTTTGAGGATGAAAACAATGGTGTTGGTGCCTTTGACGATGCCGGGTAAGCCTTGCGCTAGTCGTCCGAGTTCCTTTCCATAGGCATTCTTCCAGGTGTCACGGTATTTGGGGTTAGATACAAGATGCCGGTATTCCATTAACTCACCAGTCTCGTCATTGAGGACTGCATTGAGCATGTCGGTTGGATAACGTCGTTGTGTAGCTTGGGATGCTGTGATGCCATTGTGATGTGTGGACAAGGCGTGTAACATAGTCTCGTACGTGAGGGAACGAACGTGGCTGCGCGTGTTGTGAGGTGGTGGTGTTGTTGTGGGTTGTGGGTGTGGCACCGACGGGACGGCGCAATGTGTCGGCACCCTTGGAGGTGGCACAAATTCATCATCACTGTCCTCATCATCAGAGACAACGGTGAGAGGAGGTAGTGGCGTAGGTGTCGGCACCCTTGGAGGTGGGGTGCGGGAGGTGGTTTGTTTGGATGGTGCCGGAGTGTTCAGCTGTTGCATGGCTGTTTTGCTGAAAAGTTGTTGCAGGCGCTGTAAGTCTTGCAGTTTTTTGGCACCTATGTGCTGTGCCTTTGCATTGCGCTGAATGACGTGGGCAAGGTTGGCCGCTGCAGCGATGAGTGCATCAGTAGGTGAAGTGGACGGATTAGTGAGGAATTTGTGTTTGAAAAACACTGTTGCGGCAATGCGCGTGGTGCTAATGGCGGTGTGGACGTGCCAATGACCCATCCTGTGGAGCAGTGTTGGGCATAGGTCTTGCATCGGATGGGTTTGTCATGGACGAGGGCTTCCATACTCAGCGGAACGAAGGGTAACGCATTGTAGTTGTGTGGGCCATAGAGGTGGGCATAAGCTGAGACTTTGGGGTTAGCATTTGATTGGCGCAGGAGGTTGAGTTGCCGTTCCATGTGCGGAATGAGTTGGCACCACAAATGGAGTGGAAATTTGTTGTCTGTGCCGATAAGGACAGCAATAAAATGGTCTTTGCAAGTTTGTATGGCTTTTTCGGCAACATTGCAGCGGTGGTCATCGGGTGGCACTAGTTGATATGTGAGGCCTGAATCTAGAATGGCTTGCTTGTATGCAGCGGATGCTTCGTTGTCAAGAACCTGGTGCTGTGGTGTGAGCCTGCAGGCTTGCATGCGGGAGAGAGCTCTGGTGCGTGCTAGGATGAGTTCCCCCTCTGTCCTGTTCTTGGTCGGTTCAACCCAAATGGAGTTGCTGTCGGTATGATATAGGATCATTTGGTACCTGTTGCCTCTGCTAGATGCATGCGGGAATTTGCCAGTTTGGTCGGAGTAGACTGTGTCATGGGTGTCATACGTTTTGATATAGATGTCATGCTATGGGTGTGATGGGGCAGCAAGTGAGAGTGGGACAGGATTGGTGTGAAGAGTTGTCTTAGTGGAGCGCACGCCTTGGCACTGGCTACGCATGTGTCCTTGCTGCGTTTCTTCCAACTGTGGAAAATGCTTGTGTACGTTGGCTACCATGACGAGTGGCCAGGTGTCGTAGTTCCCATGTCAAATGGCTGCCAGCCATGTTCTTTTGGTGGGAAAACCGGCGGCGGCATGGAGATACCGGATGGTTTGTTCGATGCTTGCGAGTTCATAGACATTGAGGATGGTGTGCTGCTCCCGCTCCCTGGATGCGGTAAGGTGATCTCGGACAGCTTCCGTGGATGGCACGACGCATTTTGTGTTGAGCGATTTCGTGCCACAAGGCGAGTCAAGGATGAGAGTATCATCATTGATGTTGCGGGTGATTTTCCGTAGTGGTACCCGCCAAAGTCCAGTGCGCGGGCATCAATAACCCTGGAGGATGGATGTGGCGTTGATGTGGATTTTGTTGGAGTTGGAGAAGTTAACTTCATCCTTGTCATAGGAGGCCATGTACCCGGCATCAGCAAGCTTGCTGCCACTTAGCAGTGTCTGTGTGAGGTTGGGAACAATGTCAACTTGGTTGGCGGGGGCGCGGACATCAAGTAGAAGTTGTGAGAGGTGTGTTGCCTGTGCCGTGCCACCAGTGGGTAGCAGGAAAACCTTGGTGGAAGGTACTGTGGTTGGATGAAAGGGATCGTGGAGTGTGCCTGCCATTGAAGTGGCACTGGTGTCACTGATTGCTGAGGGTATTGTGCCGTCAGTTATGCCATGCTTGACCTGAAGTTTGGTCATGGATGGGGTGTTGTGTCGCCGTTTATGTTTGGCTGTCGGATGAAGCAATGGGGAGATGCGGCCAGTGATTCTGTCTCGCCACATGGTGCTGTCCTTATTGTGGTGATGTGGTGGGAGGTTGACACGTACTCTTGTTTCAGGGCAAGCAAGTGGAGACCCATAGTTAAGTGAACATAAATAGGGGTGTGGCGGACTACTATTACGTTTGTTTGCTTTAACCAAAGTGTTAAGCAAACAGTTACTAAGTAAACTAATGGTCTCCGCTGGATCCTATTTCTTGGGTCTGTACCAAGAGGGGCGCTTGTCCTTATTCTTGTCCAAGGCAAAACATTCGTCATCGCCGTGGTAGACATTGTCCTTTTTGCATGAGTTGCAGAAACGAGGGTTACGGCGGCCTTCAGTAGGGGTCACGGCATTTGTTCTGTTGCACGGATTGCGTGGTGCAGTAGGAGGAGTAAGGGGTACACGGTCGGTTTGGGCAAGGAGAGCCATGAACTTGGCTTGTTGCTCAAGGGTGGCTTTCTGCTGGGCGTCAAGTTTTTGGAGGAGGGTGGTGTTGTCCAGTGTAATGGCGGCGGCGTGTTCGGAGGCATTCTCCAATGCACCTTCCAAGCTGTTGGTGTACTCCAGTAGTGAGTGGTGGTTGGCCGTTGACAAGGCGGATGTGATGTGGGGCAGAACATGTGGTGGATTATTGGATGAGCTGCTGCCGCTGTCAAAAAACTGCTGGCACTCTCAAATCCGGCAGAGGGTGCCTCACGTTCGGCATTGAACTTCTCCTTGCTTTTGTAAATGGTGACAAAATGGGTTTTTGCGGCCTCCCAAGGTTTGTCGGCGGTCGGTTTGATTTCCAACGCTTGCATCTCCTTGTCGTCAAACATTTCGGAGGCTTACATGCTCTCGACGTAATGTTGGATCTTCGTGGCCTCCGCGACAGGGACACCGATGTCACGGCAAAGCTTCTGTTGCTTGTCAAGCTCACGGGCAAACTTCGTGATGTGGCTCGTGAAGTCCCATTGGACATGAAAGGCTTGGGTGGCTTGCTTTTTTTAAAGGGTTATGACGATGCACCACTCAGTTTGGAGATGCTGGACGATCGTCTTGATCATCTGGCCGCTGTAGCCCATGTAGTCGTCTTCGAGCTCTTTGACGTACGTGGGATCGATGGTCTCACATACGAGTTTGTTGACGATGAGTGCATCGACGGCTTCTTGCTTCCAAAACTCTTGGCACACGAGGTTGTGCAGGCCCGTGATCGACGCTCAATTTGTGAGCGTGGTGGTGTTCGTGAGGCCTGTGGCGACAATCGGAGGCGTTGGGAGGCGATCGACGACAATGTCCGGGTTGCCCGTGACGGTGCGATACTCGGCGTCAGTGAGCACGAGTGCAAGATGACCATGACGTCCGCCCCACCTCGTTGTTTTGACGGTTGCTGCAATTTTTGCGATTTGTTGCTGGAGATGGTTTACGGTGGAGGTCGTTGGTTGGCCGACAATCTTGTCAAGAGGTAGTGGTGTGACGATGGCTCGTACGGCCTTGTAGACGGTGGCTTCGTTTGTGGTGGGTGAGGACATATTGTTGGCTTGTTTTGGTTGTTGCCATGGATGATTTGCAGGTGTTGCTCAGTGCAAAATTTAGTAATCACTGCTGAGCATAGCAAATACATAGATGTTGATAATCGAGTGATTACTAAATTATGACTGTTTTATGCTAGCCATACCCTATTAGTAACCACGTAGACAGGTAAAGTTCTAAGTCTGTACCGCTGTGTAAGTAATGAGGTAGACAGGTAAGGTACTGTATCCACTGGAGTATGTGTATGTATTGTATACATAGCAACTAACAGCATCTTGACTCAAGTGAACGCTCATTCCAATCAGGAAACAACACAAACCCTCTTGAAAACAGGCATCATGCTCAAGATTTGGTGTATGTTGCAACCCTTCATCTATCAATTTTTCTTCTTCTTTTTGAATACAATGAATCACCTGTTTTCCCACTCTATGAAAATCCACTCCTCTATCTTCTTTCTGTGTAGACTTTGTGGAGTAATGAACAACACAATACACACATCTGGGACTTCCAATTTGGATGTTGCTATTGCAGCCAAGTGTCTCGGTGATATACTTGCAGTGTGTATTCAAAAACTGTGATCCCATAGATCTCTTGCTTTCCACAGTGTAAGGGTAAATGGTCATATCACCTTTCTCCAGAGATCTCCAAACTGTTGCTTTTGATTCATCATCATTATCTTCTTGAAATGTACTATTTTCAATAGCAGGTCTTGGAAATGGAAATCGACAATCTTTGCCATATTTGAAGCAAGATGTCCTATGCTTCCAGTCATGCTCATTCATTCTTCTTGTCGCAACAAGATGCCTGAATTCACTGTCAAAAAGAAATCCTGATCCTTTTGTGGCTTCATCAATGAGGTATCGATAAGTCATTAAATCTGATCTTTCTCGAGACAGGGGAAACTAAACACCAACAGGCTCAGGACGTCTAGCATCTTTCATTGACTCCATAGCCATGTTTGTAAGAGTGACAGTTGACACCTGACTAGTTTCACCTGATAATCCTTTTTCAGTGCAATAATTGCATTCTATCGCCTGGCCTTTCAAATCCATCCTATGAGACTCTGATCTGCAATCTCTAAGTGTCTGTGCATCTTTTTCTTGAAACATATCTGAAGTGCAGCCCTTCTGTTGACATTCCATGTGAAGTACTTCAAGTTCAGGAGAATACCCATAATCAGAACAGAAATGTCTGTCAACGAATCCCTCAAGTTCCTTTCTTGCCGTTTGGCGGATCTCTGGATCATGATCAAACAATGAGTCTTTCAAGGCATCAAATCCTTCCAACCAAACTAGACAGCGACCATGCAATGATCCCCTTCCTTGCTCTTCACTTCCTCTAACAAAAGCCTTGTATTTACCATACATTCCTACACCCTTGCTGCAATTTTCTTGAAATCCCATCCTAACAGTTCACACACCACTTGCATTGCAGCTTGATCGTCAAGAGAACAAGCGCCTGGATATTTTGTTCTCTTTTTTTGCCTCAGTTCAAAATCTGAAATGCAATCAGCTTCATTACAATCAACTGTAGGAATGATAATTTCCTTGCCTTGGTTAGCATACATTCAAACTCTGAAATTACACTCATCATCTGGAGCTAAAGTGAAAAAGATGCAGTGAGGACCAAAGTAGTCACTGAGTGCATACACCTTCTTTTTTGCCTCCGTATAGCAGCTTCAGCTGTGTGTCCAATCATGTTGCATGATGTTGACAGATTTCAGAAATGATGCTGCAGGAGTGTTTACATCAAGTTGTTCATTGTTGAGATCCCGTTGTTTGAGCTCTTTTGCAGCTTTGAGCACACCACCCACAGACAACTTTGAAATCCGTTCTCCCAATGCCTGTCCTTGATAGTCTGATCTGCATTTTATTAGTCCCATTGTATAAGATGCATTTCTACACATCAGATGGCAACAAACCAAAATGAAGTCTGGTCTCATGAACTGGTTCAATGAAAGTCTCATGTAATGCTTTAGACATGCTTCATTCGAAACTTCCACCATTCTCTTCTTGCACAAATTTGGACCTCCAGAACCAAATGGAAATTGAATGGGAAACACATCTTCCAAATTGATTTCATGTCCTCTCAAATAGGTACCACCATACATTAACATAGTTGGGGCAGTTGACTCTAGCATAGCTTGGACAAAATCCTCAGTACTATCAAAAACAGATGTCTGTGGTTGGATTCTGCGACTCACTTGAAAAGTAATATGTCTTGCCTTGAATGTGACATTCTAATCTGGAGTAACTGGTTCAGAAGTATTATTCTCATTGTGGTCATATTGCAGTATAATTACTGGCTTTGGACATTCATCTGGAGGAACCACATCACTGTATCCCTTATGGCCAGATTCCTTGATGAACCATGTTAACAGATCCATGAAAAGGTCAGTGTCCAATTCAGCTTGCCTCCTCACAAAATTTTTCTGAGCTGGGGCCATTCTGCCACACAATACTACAAAAATGTTTTCCACTCCAGTTGAGCTCCTGTACTTATGCAGCGCACCTCCTACATGAGATTGATCAACGCTGAACATTGAAAAATGGCCTTTGAGATTGATCAACGCTGAACATTGAAAAATGGCCTTTTAAAGATTTTTGACTTCCGCCAGTGTAGGCGTGAACATATCCAAATGGCCTCACTGGGTTGATTGATGCACAAAGGAGATCATTGAAATCAATTTCAGCATTAATGCTCCGATTTTTGATATTGCCACTTTTGTCTTGAAAACAGATAACATCAGGAACATGACCTATTGCAAATTCATTGGCTATTTTAAATTTGGGAGGTTTGCCTTGATCCTTATTTCTTGAACATTTTCGGCTCCCATAGCAAGTCTCACAACATTTGTAACCTTTCTGATCTGCTCTGGGAGAAAGCAACAAATGCTTCAAATCACAATCATCAACTTGGTACTGTTTCACTAATTCTGGATGCATGGGAACACCATCATAGTACTCTTCATACGTTGAGACAGCTAATTTTGATGAGCTCTCCAACAAGGTTTCGTTCTCGATGAATTTGACTTCTTCCAATCCAATGATGAGGCGATCGCAAACAACACATGCATGTGCGCGGTGCCTATTCATATCACTATCCACAGCAGTTGAAAGGCAGATCTTCTCCCTAATCTTCTGAACCATCTTCTCCATCTCCGACTATTCAACTCTCTTGGCAGGTAATTTTGGTTGTGTGATGTATTCTGCTGATTGTTTGAAGGACTTGGTGAATTTTCACTCTCAGAACAAGAAAAAGAACAATCCTGTCCAGACGACTTGCTGTTATAGTAATGTTTCATTTTTTCTCACAAATCATTTTTGCATTGACTTTGTAATAACTTTTCTTTTTATTGGAGATATGAACAGTGTTAATTTCATAGTGAGCCTTTCTCTTCTGACAGATGGACTCTGCCTTGGAATCATATTCAACCTTTCTTTTCTGGAGTATGGAATCAACATTGGTTTTGTAGTAGACCTTTCGTTGCAAGCAAATGGAATCTGCATTGATTTTATACTTGGCCCTTTTCATCTCATAGATTGAACGTCTGTGACTTTTGTAGTAAATGTCACTGTCTTGAGTGCATTGAGACTTCTTTTCCATTGTGATTTGTCTGTAGCTTTCATTTCTTCTTGTCTTGTCATTTTTCATTCTTATTATCTTTGCTTCGATGCTAAACTGTTTTGCTAGTTCATAGAAAGAGTTTACTATAGTTGTACAAATCATATGGGATATAAGCAAGTGAAAAGTGGTTTCATAGGCAAAAATGTAATTTGTGCTCACATTCAGTATGTTTCATGGATGATGCTTCGGAAGTGCTATGATGTGACATTTCAAACATAAATGACAAAGAACGTACTATTTTATAATTTAACGTAAGAATGAATCAAATTTTATGATTTATGAGACTTCAAAAGCCTTTTTGGTCATCCCTGTATGTGGCGCCTTTACATTGTGACCGCGTTTTTGGGTGTGTGTTAACGTTAAAAACATTTTTTGGTGAACCGTTGTTTAGTAGTACATTAACATTGAAAACATTTTCGGTGATCCATGTATGTGGCGCATTTACGTTGGAAACCATTTTTGGGTGTGCGTTGACATGAAAAACATTTTTTGGTGAAAAGTGTACATGGTGCGTTTATATTGTAAACATATTTTGGTGATGTATTTCTCGTTGTAAGTAATGTGTTAACGTTGAAACATGTTTTGGTCATTGGAGTATGTGGTGCATATACGTTGAAAGCCATTTATGGGTGTGCGTTCACTTTGAAAACATTTTTTGGTGAAGCTGGTACGTGGTGCGTTTACGTTGAAACCATTTGTTTTCAGGTATGTGTTAATGTTGAAACCATTTTTTGGTGATCAAATCCCTATTTTGGCCGTGCCAGTTATACCTTATGATTACCTGGTGATACGTTAAGTGTGTACAATTTTTTTTGGCCACGCTTTGGGTTGAATAATGTTTTTTGGCCACACTATACGTTGACATTGGATATATTTTTACAGGTAATGAGACTTCAAAAGCCTTTTTGGTCATCCCTGTATGTGGCGCATATACATTGTGACCGCGTTTTTGGGTGTGTGTTAACGTTAAAAACATTTTTTGGTGAAGCGTTGTTTCGTAGTGCGTTAACGTTGAAAACATTTTTGGTGATCCATGTATGTGGCGCATTTACGTTGGAAACCATTTTTGGGTGTGCGTTGACATGAAAAAACATTTTTTGGTGAAGAGTGTACATGGTGCGTTTACGTTGTAAACATTTTTTGGTGATGTATTTCTCGTTGTAAGTAATGTGTTAACGTTGAAATGTTTTGGTAATCGGTGTATGTGGTGCACATACGTTGAAAGCCATTTATGGGTGTGCGTTCACTTTGAAAACATTTTTTGGTGAAGCTGGTACGTGGTGCGTTTACGTTGAAAACATTTGTTTTCAGGTGTGCGTTAATGTTGAAACCATTTTTTGGTGATCAAATCCCTATTTTGGCCGTGCCAGTTATACCTTATGATTACCTGGTGATACATTGAGTGTGTGCAAAAATGTTTTGGCCACGCTATACGTTGTGGATATATTTTTACAGGTAACCACAAATAGAAACATCAAGACTACCCATTCATGTGAAACATAAGTACAATTCATTTACAGGTATTTGTGAGAAATACCCCCGTGTTACCTCTAACAGTCAAAAGTGAAAAAAAGCATCTCAGGGAGAAGAAGAAGGAAAAGAAATCTCAGATGATGATAGACTAAGATTTTTTCAAGAAAAAATCTTGATAAAATCGTGACACTACTCTTTCACACCATGACAATTTCCGCCGCCACCACCGCAACACCTTGATCATGGCAAATACCGTTGCAACACCCGGTCCACCACAATCGCCTTAACCGCAACATCACCCACGACCATACTATTGCACCGTTTCTACACGGCAAATTTTGTTACACGGCAACCATCATGGCCGGGAGGGGGAAGATGGGATTTCAGTGCAGGTAAGTTTATTTTTAAATCCAATCCTCTGCCATTTTCCCCCATAAATCATTAACTTTGTTTCCTCGTTGATCTTCCTTTTGTGGTTGCCTAGGTGGACAAGGTTGCCTGCCTATTTCTTTTGATGGTGATGCTTCACCATCCACACGGACGACTTGACAATCAACCGCAATACTCTTGCAATACTGTAGATTTGAATGGGTTGAGCTGGCATGAGAGGTTCTTGATATTGGAATAACCATGATTTTGTGGATCAACAAAGAAGAATTGATATTTGTCATCTGATGAAGGAACCTGTAAGTGGATATGGTGGTGGTTGGCAGACCAAACAATAATGGTGTCACACTATCAGAGAATGCAGTTATTTGTTTTAAATAATATGAAACCAATAGAAGCAGAGCAAAGTAAATAATCAATCTTAATAAAAGAATCTATTGCACATATTTTCAATGGTTAAAGTAGGATTTATGCAGTCATCTGTATATCGCAGCAGTTGCTATCTGTCATTACATTCACAACATGATAGTGGCATGTTCATCTTCTATGTCGGCCTTGGCGGTCCTGTTCGAGCTCTTCCTCACTCCCATTTATGTCTGGAGTGAGGTGAAACTATGTTGTTGTGATTCTTTTTGTTAATGGAGAAGTTATTGCCAGCGTAACATGACAACATGAAATGATGGTCGTGATATTTTTGTGAAGATTGACAATCAACCGTGATTTTGAAGGGGAAGCATCAGTCCCAGACCCCCCGACCCATATACCAATCGAAAGCTCGTGAAAAGAAGAATCTGTAGTATTTCCGCAAATCTTGCTGTGTGGACTGTGGAAAAAGTTATAACCGATCTACAAAAATTGACGAGAATCATTTTTTTTGTTACAAAAGGGGGTGCATCAGTACTACAATTAAACTAGTACTGGGTTCTGTGTACAACTGAGAATACTATTACTCAATCCCATGATATTTAGGCAATCATAATTCTACAATGGTGGTCATTTCCGTTGCATATAACACTAAAACATTCCTAACAAATTAACATGTTAGGGCCTGTTAATACCACTCGCGCATGACTAAAAATAAGAGTCTGTTGGGAAGTCTTGAGAATGCATGCATTGAGAAGTGTGATGAGCATGCTTCATCCCATCTCGTGTCAGCACTGCCATAAATAAAATATATTCCAATTGAACTGCAAAGATGCCTCCGCATCGACAAAGCCGCCACCGTCAACAACAGAACCAGCAACCAACACCTATTGATGCATTTGCTAATGCATTCGCAAATGTAGGGGCAAACCCTCCCAATGTCCCCTCTCCCCCTCCTCAACAAATCCATCATCCTCGCGAGCTCGCACTTCCAGACAATGCACCTCATCCAATTCTTGCTCCCGAGGAAGCCCCTCCTCCTCCTCCTCCTCCTCCTCCTCCTGTCCAGCAACAGCAGCAGGCCGGACAGCCCTCCAGACAACGGCGCCGTTAGCAGACCCTTGCTGAACAGTACCATGGGCCACTTCACGAGCTTATGCAATGGCGTGATGGTATTCATTACCCACGCCAACATCCATTTTCATGAGAACAGTTGCTCCAAGTGACTGCAGATGATGTCTACAGATGGGCAAAGTTTAGGATCTATGGTGATCCTGATGCAAACAAGGGGGAAAAGCCCCCAAGATTCTACCCTCTCCATTCTGTTTTGGCATGGAAGCGAGCCATCAGTCACTTCATGCCAAACAACAATGTCCTGTGGAATGATGTTGCTCAGGTTGGGAATCCAACTCGCTCTCCTGTCATGTCCCGACTCACAAGGGCAATGAGGTGCTTCCAAACTCAATGCCGTGGAGTTGCCTCCAAAGCAGGCCACTCACTCACAAGGAATATGAGAGCATCATCGAGAGCCTCTGGAAGCTTCAAAACAAGGAGCTTGGTCTCTGTGGGGCTGCCTTTTTTACTTTCCAATTCAGCATAATTGGAAGAGCTGACGATGCAGCAAAGTTTGCAGAGGCTGACCTCAAGGCTTATCCTCCCTTCCTGGATTATGGCATCACAGCTAGGCTTCCCTGGTAAAAAAATGTAACTGATGAGAGAGATGCATCTCTGCAAGTCTTATTTGGTGCAATGGACACCAGATTCGACTCACTTTCAAACATGACACTCTGGCTAGAGTACCATTATGAGCTGAACCCTGGCCAGAATGCATTCATCTTTGGCTATGAGGATTTGGAGGGCCCAATTAGAATCAAGGAGACTATACACCGGGTTCTAAATGAAGTATTGACAGGCACCAAGTTTTCTGTTGCTACGGTTGGACTTCTTGGGACTCACACAACAAGGAAGTTTGCTGTGACCTTTGCTCGAGGAAATGGCTGCAGCAAGGTAAGATGATTATTTAGTGTTTGTCATTCTTGTGGAAAATGCACTCAGAACTTTTTTATTCTCAGGATGATTTGGACTACCAAGGTCGCTGGAAGAACAGGGGCCGCCAGCATGAAACCTATTCTGATACCAATATCCCATGGGTTGATGCCAAGGTGGCTTCTGCCCTTTGCAATGGTGTTGTTGTTGTGTACATGGTTGATACCCTTTTGGGTATGACGAGTGAGTGGATATTGGAACATGTCGTGCCAAACATGGTGGCTCACGGCATAGACAGCCAAGTCTGTAAGGTTTTAGGTCGTGCCATGCTGTGGAGGTTGTTTGAAAGGAGTGGAGATTATTGCTTTCCCCAAGCATGGAGAGTACAAATCATGCAGGCTTACAATGATCTTGGGGAGGGGAATGCTTTAGAGGAGGGATGCGATCTAGTCAAGAGGGTGCCAGTAGTTGTCAGCGGTCATGATAGTGAAGTGATGATGGACATTCTCAAAGATACAACAATTTTGACAAGCTTTGTATAGTGCGTGGCGTGGTTTTGTCCTTTGTGCAAAATAGAGGCTCTTGTTGTGGCCACTCTGGTGTGTGGGATGGAGAGTGGCTTTTTCGTAAATGTGCCACGCTGAATATGAATGAAGTTTGTGGATGTGAATTCATAAAACAGACAATGAACAAATGTCCTGAGTTCTTAGTTGGAAATTGTTGGATTCTATTTTTCAACACATTTGTGTTCTGAAAGCTTACTAATGTTTTGTGTCGTTGTTGACTGTTTCCCCTTTTAGCATTGAATGTGAGATAAACACAAGGTAGGTAAGCTTGTTTCTATCATCACTGTAGACTGATCATTACAATATGATAGTCTGACTTAAATATGAAACTTTGTCGTGTTCATTGTTTTCTGATTATATCAATTAAACAGGCAAGGGTTATAGGGTGCAAGGTGACCAGAGCATGAACTTGATTTTGATATTGTGTGTGTTTTTTTGAAATATTTTGGAAATAATACACAACAATAAGCATCATATGACAATGTGGAACGTGGTTCAAGACATGTGGAAAATTTGTTTTTTTTATTTCTTGGTTGTTGTATTGGTCATGGGTATTTATAGTTGTGAATGATTATGTTTGATTTTTTCCTTGGAGTGGTGGCCATCATTGATAAGTATTCAAAATGTTTTTGAGTGTGTTCTCTCATCCGTATCAATGTTTCTATTGACCATATTGCGGCAGTGTGAGTTCAAACACAGAAGCACAAAAGGAAGCTGCAAAGGACAATGCAGTTCTTCAACCAGCAACTTCAGATGCACATCCAACCACCGGTCCTGACCATAACATGGTAATTGTAAGTATCTTACTTTTTCTGATGGTGTCATGGCACCATTTGTTTTCATACTAATGATTTCCTTTGGTACAGACGCTTCCTACTGAAGAGACATCTGACACTGTCCATTGCCCTTCTGATGAAGATTTTAATGTGAGTTTCAATAGTATTGTTAGTTCTACAGAAGTGTGATCTCACAATTATATTTTCGTAGGTATGGAGACGCGTCAACAGTTGTGTCTTCGGATCGAGCCATGACAATTTTCAGATTCATGCTTTGACCATGCATACAGGGTTTTCACAGAATGCGTCAACGATGAGTAGCAGCTGCACACACATCAATTCAACTTTGCAATGTTTGGTAGAAGCCAGCAACAAGATGGTAGAGTCAAACAACAAATTGGTAGATTCACACGATAAGCAAAGTGCACTTAATCAGCAGGGACTTGAGAAATTAGTTGACTGTGTTTCTCGTGGTGCTGCTATGGTACCATCTTTGGGGAGGGTATCTGCGGTGTTTGACAATACTGATGATTTTGACATCAGAGGAGATGACCATGATGGTTCATTAGCTGTTTTGTTGAAGCGTAGTGATGGCAAAATCTTCAATATCAACCTTCCTTTCTCTACTAAGTTTTTCAAAGACCTTGGAGGTGCAACGAAGAAGACGGAAGATAAAAACCCACTTTTCCTATTGTTGGATTTCATTATAGTTGCGGCTTGGAATGCATTTGCCGATGACAAGCAGAAGCTAATTCTCCCTTTTGTGTTGGATTGGTCTTCGAAGGACAGCAAACTGGACTATGTTGGTAACTGGACATCTTTGTTGAAGTGTTGGAGCACTGGGCATGATTTGTCAAGAAAAAAGGGTGCCGCATTGGTTTTTGTGGATTCTAAGCCGTGTGTAGCAATTTTTCCCAAGAAGTTGGAATATGAAATTGACACTTTGAAACCAAAGCTAACTATTGTGGTTCCTCAGAGCCTGAACAATAGTGACCTGCCAGTGGAGCTGATTTGTTTAAGGAACTCTTTGCTTTGAAAGATGAACAATTTAAGATCAAGAAAACAATTTTTCAGAAGGTGTTTCCAGCAGATGAGCCTTGCTACAATCAGAATGCTGTTGTAGCAACAGGCATCAAAGTGCAGGACCTCATGTTGGACTTTTCTGTGGAGAAGCGGACTAAAGCCAGGAATGAGTTTTCAGATGGTTTGTTCTGGTTGGTCAGTGTATTTTGTTTTGGGACTAATACGGATGATCTTTTTCTGAAGATGAAGAATGAACTCATTACAGCAAGCAGGAACAATGATCATGCTGGATTCAGGCTTGCTGTCTGTGATGTTGTTTATGGCTGTGTTATTTTCTTGGCAGAAAGAAATGTTGTTAGTCTTAGAAGTGACAGCAAAGGTCTCCCGTATACTTCAACTGCCACAAGTGATGAGTTTAATACTGAATTGATGAAGCATAAAGCAACACCAGATCCAATTGGTAAGTCTGACAATTGAAGTATTCGTCATGCTTTTTTCTATGTTACTAATGTAAGTCATATTTAACAGAGACAAGGGGGAAGAGGAAGTCTGATCAGCATGTTTCTAGTGTTGGTGCGGCGAAGAAGCAGAAAGCAATGAAGGGTCCCATTAAGTCCAAAAAGCACACCTGAGTAGGAATGAACTGAAATCCCTCACCTTTTGACATGTTTAAAGGTTTCTTTGAGCTGTCCAAGAAGTGTTGTGATGATAGAGGACTGGAGCTTGATGGTGAGAGGGTCTATTTCCCATGTTCTAAGTTAAGCAATCTGTTATTGACGAAGTTGCCTTTTTGTTTTCGTCGTAGTTCTGCAGTCTTGCATGTTTGTTGGAATGTATTATCCCAGAGATGTCAAGATACTTTCAAAATTCTTCCTTTGTGATTTGAAAAGAATTCAGATCTGACAGGACATTTATCCAAATATCCATGTTCTTACTGCTGCATCTGGTACCAATCTACCCAACTATCCTGAAAGAGAACTCTGCATTGGAAGCAGATATTCAATCTATTTGTTGGGACCAAGAGGAAAGAACTTACTGATGGTTCTTCCAAACTGCGAACATTACAATGAAACTTCATTGTACCAAGTGAGATTTTTATATGGAATCAATAATTAGTCACAAAGCATACGTCTCACATTTTTTGTGTCCTCTCTATTTTTAGGTTTACATTGATCCTTTCAGATTATTTGAACATGGGAAGCTGGAGAATGATGAAATTAATACTCTCATCAATGACAACTTTGCTTCTATGGTGAGGGCAGGGAAGTTCTGCATGGGTGAAATTTCTGACTATCGAGTTGTAGATGGCATCAGTCACCCATGCAATGGAGAGACATACAATGATGTACAAATTCAACTAGGTCTGCAAGTATTTATCTTCCATGGAACAACACAGTTACGGCAAGTCTTATCTGGAATCACAGACATCTATCGAGATTTTCTGCAATTTATCCTCTGCAGGCCTTTCAAATGGGGAACAATGTGCTTTATAATGTGTTGTCATTGTGTCAACAAGAGGGAACAGCAACTGAATTTCTCAAATTTGATCGATTGACAATTTCTTCAGTCATGAAAGAGGTATCAAGAAATCAGCTGGTTGACAGGTTTGGTGTCCACATTACAAATTTACATCTTCTTGACTCTGTATATGGCCTGGGAAACATCGACTACTTGTGTTTGAAAGTTTTGGGTTGTCACCATCCTCTGTTTGAAAGTGATGAGATTGATGCGTTTGGTTTGAATCAAGGTGGATTCTTTTGTCCTCTGGATGACAGTAATATTGCGCAAGTAGGTTTTAAGTTTGAGCCAGAAGATGAAACATCATCGGAAGATGACATTGTTTTCTTGAAGGTGAAAAAGAGGATGTCTTCCGGTGAGATTGTTTCTTTGTTCATTTATGTGGGAAAATAAAAACTAACAGATATGTCTTTTTTACGAGCAGCTGACATTGAATCTGAATGTGACGAAGAAGAGGAATCTATGTCACATGATCATCACAATTCTGATGGCGAAGAGAATTCAGAAGATGATAATGTCAAAAGCAATGACGAAGATGACGACAAAGATGATGATGAAGAAGAAGGTTTTGACAAGGAGGAAAATGCTCCCAGCAGTGATGAAAGCAGTGCGTCAGACTTGTCAGGAGATTCTGAAAGGAAGAGTTCTATTTCAATAGAATGTCGCGACTTAAGACTTGCTTCTGAGGAAAGTATGTCAGGCTCTGGATCATCTGGAATAACTCTTTTAGGAAGGCGTCGTGGTATAGCGAATGATGTTATCGATCAGGAAGTTGTGTTAATGGAGAGAGTCAGTCCAGATCTTGGTATGTAGTTTAAGATGAATCTGATTTATTTTCTGAAATGAATCATTAATCTTTCTGTAGATTGTTTGTCATGTCAACATCCTAGCTTTCAGTATTATGACACGACAAAATCAAATGCAGAGGAACTTAAGATCTGTGAATATATAACAAAGCAGAGGAGCATAAATGGGTTTGCACTACTTGATTCAAGCAGAAGGACTTATACGATGCCAGTGAGAGTACTTAGGAATATTTCGAAGCTTGCAAGAGTGTTTATGCAGATGCCAAACAATTACAGAAATAAGTGGGCTACTATTGATGATATGAATGAATTTACTCTGAGAGAGGAAGAATTAGGTTTCTTCTAACTTTTGGTAAGTGATAGTGTGATGCGTTCGGTGAGCAATTTTTTGGGTGTGCATTAACGTTGAAAATAATGTGTGGTGAAGCGATAGTGTGATACATTTACGTGATGTGTCCATTTTTGGCAATGTGGTTCAAGTCATAAGTGGTGCGCTTAGTTCAAAAATATTTTTTGGTGACGTGTCTAACGTACTATGCTGTCTGAATTAACGTTGAAAACAATTTTTGGTGGTGACCATTGAAAATATTTTTTGGCAATGTGGTTCAAGTTATAAGTGGTCGGTGTGCGTTAACGTTGAAAATAATGTGTGGTGAAGCAATAGCGTGATACATTTACGTGATGTGTCCGTTGAAAATATTTTTTGGCAATGTGGTTCAAGTCATAGGTGGTGCGCTTAGGTCGAAAATATTTTTTGGTGATGTGTCTAACATACTACGCTGTCTGCATTAACATTGAAAACAAGTTTTGGTGAAGCGATAGCTTGATGTGTTTACGTGATGTGTCCGTTGAAAATATTTTTTGGTGGTTCAAGTTAGAAGTGGTGCGATTATTTGCCTTTACTTTAGAAACCATTTTTGGGTGTGCATTAACGTTGAACAACTTTTGGTAAGTGATAGTGTGATGCGTTTACCTGATGTATTCGGTGAGCATTTTTTGGGTGTGCGTTAACGCTGAAAATAATGTGTGGTGAAGCGATAGCGTGATACATTTACGTGATGTGTCCGTTGAAAATATTTTTTGGCAATGTGGTTCCAGTTATAAGTGGTGCGCTTAGGTCGAAAATATTTTTTGGTGATGTGTCTAACGTACTAAGCTGTGTGCATTAATGTTGAAAACAATGTTTGGTGAAGCGATAGCTTGATGAGTTTACGTGATGTGTCCGTTGAAAATATTTTTTGGCAATGTGGTTCAAGTTATAAGTGGTGCGAATTTTTGGCGATCCGTGTTATGTGAAGTATGCCTTATGACGACGTGGTGATACCTTACAATGTGTTTATAAGAATTATTGGCCACGCTCTAGGTTGAATTTTGATATATTGTTAAAGGTAACCACACATCAAAAGACCATCACTACCTAGGTATGTCAAACAAGAGTTCAACTTATTTACAGGTATTAACAAGAAATAACACCATGTTAACCTAAATAGTCAAAAGTTAAAAAAGCGTATCATGGAGGAGAAGAAGATAAACAATTCTCAAATATTAATATACTAAGATTTTTTCAAGAAAAAATCTTGATTTTTTCAAGAAAAAATCTTGATTTTTTCAAGAAAAAATCTTGATACATTAAATTAAAATATTGCAGTAAATTATTTTTCATGAGATGGAAAATGTCCTGAAAATGTCAATGTGTATCTTACAATATCGGTATCACACATGATATTTTTCTGTCTGAAGACCTCTGTAAAAAAGTACCATAAACGGTGCACGACTGCGAGACAACTGCGACGAATGTGCACTATGTCCTGCTGGCATCTTGTGTCGTGCACCTCTCTCCCCACGCCAAAACAACATAAGCTGACGTGCACAAAAACAATCAAGATTTTTCAAAATCTTAGTTGTGTTGGAAACTGAGCCGTTTTCTTCTCCTTCTCCTCCTCCTCCTCCTCCTTCTCCTCCTCACACTACTGCAAAAGAAACAATACTCTTACGACTCACATTAAATTCTTCATCAGAAGGAAATCAACAGTGTCAGATGTCCCTTCAGTAGGAAGGGTCTGTATAAAAAAAATCACGAATAACACAAGTGATGCCATGAATACAATGAATAAAATAAAGATACATACATTACCGTGTTATCCCGGTTGAGCCATTGTATACAAAATCATACAATAAGCCATTTTGACTCATTACCCATTCGGACCTTAATGCATAATAGTTTATACATTAAAGCAAAATGGCCCTTTTGACAAATTCGTTGAGGAAAATAGTGTTTTTCACTGTTCCAACGCTTAATCCTCACTTAGTATTGTCTCAGGTTGTCTCCTTTCGGATTGGGCTAATTGAATGTACATATTGCCCTTCCCACAGCTTGCAAACCGAAAAAGGTCAGTGAGAAATTTTACCGGATGTTGGCATTTTAATACGGATTCCTATGTATTGTTATCGGTAGCCAAAATTTCACGTTTCGCGCCAAAACTGTGATGGGTCGGTTTCACTCACATGTTGGCTATGTGAACGCCATTTCTCATCCATCTCTCATCCATCTCTCATCCATCTCTCATCTATCTCGCTCCCATCAGCCATCCCTCTCTATATCTACACACACTTGCCCAGCATCGCGCTTTCATCCCCTACCAAGATACACAGTTTCTTAGCCCTCACTATTCATTTCAACCCTTTTTGCAGTCAACATGACTCCTTGATATGCCAACAAACCATTCCTCATCTATCGTCCTCATGTAATCACGAACCACAAGCCTTCACATAGCAGATACTGCCCCCCATTGTCTTCGCACCCTCAAACATACTGCCACAGCATATTCTCCATCACGCTCCTTCGCTTCGTGTTGCACACCGCCAGAACAACTCGCAATTTCTCTCCCGCATCTGCGATCGCCTACAGAATAGTCTTCACATCTTCTCCTCGCGGATACTGCCCTTTATTGCCTTTGCAACATTGTCGATCGTGTCAGAGTTCATCCCCCATCACTCTCCATCAACTACAACCTCTAAGGCTGCTACAACTCGCAAATTCGCGGGATCGCAGAGTTCTCCTTCTCCTGTCGCGATTTGATGGTACACCATATCGCCATCGCAGATTCTTGCCTGCAAACACGCAGTTCTTCGTTTTTCACGAGCGGCTTATCTCCATGCCTCGTCCCATCGCATCTACCCCAGAGGGTACCCAGCGACTTACCGGCTCACGCACAAAGGCCCAGGCCCATTCCCAAATCACTGTGAACGAGTTTGACTCTCCACCTTGCCATGGTACACTACTTCACGACCTGAACAGTGGTGATCTCGCCAGTTCCAATTCAGACATTGGTAGCACACACTCCGACATTCATGAGAGTGATATAGAAGACGACATTGTCCTTGATGGAGACAACGAGTCAGAGTCGTCTGATGAAACTTGGACTCCCTCTGTTGATGGGGAAGACTCTGATGATGAAGACCTCACCGGCGACGGCACTACATGGCAGGAAACACCCATCCTATTCAAGGATTTTAGTATCAATTTCAACAAAGTGGACACAGAACTCGGCGAGGATACTTGAAGAGATCAAAGAGTTGAAAAAAAGAGTGAATCGTGAGTTCAATTCAATTGCCAACGACAACGAGAAGCAGAAGTCCACACTTACCGCCAATGAAGTATTTAACGCGGTATACAACACTGATATACTTTTCAGTGTGCTCACGTTTCAGAACAAGTCTCTTGTGTCCAACAAGAAAAGGGCTATGGGCGTGAAGGAATTGAAGTTTTCCTTCGGTGCTTCTTTGGTTTGTGTTTTTATGGGTGCAGCCTGAGCGATGTTCAAAAGCATCCTAGGTCATATCCTGTCATCAGCAACTCCCTCCAAGCTCTGAATACAAGAAGAATTGATATTAAACACAAGATTGCGAGGATGAATGTACTGCTAAGGAGTTTTGAGGGTCACGTCGAGTCCCTGAGTCCCCGAGAGCAGATGATCAAGACAACGGTGTCTTTTGGTCTCCCATCTATGGGATTGACCGGGAACTTGAAAAACTATTCCGAGATGTTGGCGGCAGGGCGTCTCATATCGCTTTTGTCGATGGATATACTGACCTCATAATTGATGATGAAAAGTTAAGGATGCGTTCCACCAAGGCCAATCAACATTCGTTGTCAAGGATGATGGCCGAAGTCATTCGGTCCTGTCGGTAATTGTATTAACTCAATTGCCACGGGTATTTCGCTGTCATGCCACATGAATCATCATGGGGAATCTTCCAAAGATATTATCACCTCAGGATTGATGATTATACAGGGAATCAACAATCCCAATAGTCTCAACTTCCCCATGACAACTATTCACGGAGATCGTGGATACAATGATGACGAATGCTTTCATCTTATAGAAGATGCTTCGATGGGATTTCTGAATACAACGAAGCGAGGTCCCTCTCTTGTATTCAAGTTCGGTATGACAAGGTACAACACCAACCGAGAGCAGCGTGACATATCCAAAAATGGTCCTGTATTGTGCCTTGGGGCAGTTCGATCCGTGGGTAATGCTGTAAGTCATTTTGTTGCCTATCGAAATGGTACAGGAAGAGTCACCTTTCTCCAGAGTACACTTCCTTCTCTGTCGTATGGGTCCTTTGATTACATCACAACCCATAAGGAAGTGAGATATGCTAAACAATACAAGGCCATCCTACAGAAGCAAACGCATAAAGAAGATAATTACGAGCCCGAGGAATACTTGACACTGCGAGAGTGTCAAATTCGTGAGATCTTTGATCGGCATTGTGTTTATCTTGCATGCAAGGGACAGGGAGGTGACGAGTGGAGATACATGCGTTCGTTCACAATAACTTCCACGCTTTGCCATGCAATACTCCCAAAGACAGAAGAAGAACTTACCGAGAATGAGATTGACTTGTTGAGAAACTGTTTGGGCCTCAACATTAAGACCTCAGAAGATGCTGAAGTTGATGAGTCCTGGCAACACAAGTCCATGACGGAACTGAAGGCTTTGACCAATGATCAGTTGAAAGCCATTTGCAAGTCTTACGGTCGTCCTTTCTCCAACAAGAACAAGGACAAGTTGGCTGAGACGGTTCGCCTAGGTCCTTTACCTAGTCAGACTATCTCGGAGGTTGAAAAAATTTTCAAGTACTCCTTCCTCCAACCATTAGGTCAAGATGATAGGTCTGCCCACAAGTTGGGCTCACTCAATGAAGAGAAGGTTCGCTCTGTTTTGAATGCAATAGTTGCCAAAGTAGGTTGGGAACTAATTGATTCTTTTGAGTGTGGGTTGCTTCGCAATAAATTGCGAGTATTTAGCAACGTCACTGGACGGATGGATTGTAATGCGTTACAACGAAGGAGGTGAGGATAAGGAACTACAAGAAGATGACAGGTCAACACACAGCCATTCTGACGATAGTAACATATCCATGGATCGACGCAGCTACAACTGCGGTCTTGAGATCAAGACACCCTCAAGTAAGAAGGTCATTCAAGACATTGTAAAGAAGGCTATTGATTTGCATGGTCCTTTCTCCCAATGCGAATTTGGAAGCGCATCTTTCAAGCAGCTTGTGTACAAGCCTGAATATAGAACATAAGTTCTACATCATGCAGTTGTAGCAAACCTGAAGTATGTCCTGTTTGTAGTTGCCGGTACAACGAAGGTTCACTACGCAGTATTAATTCGTTTCCCAGGCGACAAGCTAACCGTTATGAGGGGGATCCTAACGAGCATTTATCATCGCAGCCTGAAGTGGGCTTATACCACGGCATGGACCAGTAATGACCCGCTTCTGTGATGCCATCTTTCCGCGAAGATATTATTTCTTCGAAGTCGTACCCAATCACAAAGGATTGCGTTCTTTTCACATGGTGCATTTGGAAGAAGCTCTTGTCGATGGTCAAGGATACTATGCTACCACTTCCAAAGGCTCACAAGATCATCCCTGAAATTGTAGCTCGGTGGAATCGATCGAAGGGCAGAGTAGATGAGATGACACGGTACCTTGATGGTATGAATTTTCCTTTTGCCAAGGGAACTCCTAAACAACAGCTTGTTATGAGAGAATTCAAGAAAATGGTTGTGAATGTTCGCTTCATTTTGAAGCATTGCTATCCTTCAAAGCCAACTCCAAGTGGGAAAGGATACACTGCGATTCAAATGCATCACAAACATTTGAAGGCGTCAATGAAGGACATACTGTATGAGCTAGCAACCTCGTTCAAGCTGATGTATACTATCAGAGGTGTGGTACCTAGTTCGCCCTTTCAAAGCATCGAATCAGCAGCAGACGCACCAGACAGAATTGATACAAGGATAGCAGCTGAACAGTCACAATGGGCAAAAGAAGCAGCGGCGTATGTGAAGGAGCGCATCACTCCTGATAGTCGGTACAAGCTGAAGAAATTCATAGATGACAAGAAATTGAACCAGATTAGATTGGACAAGACCTTATTTCATTACCCCAAGTCGCATGGGAGTTATGTTGATGCAAGGACTGGTAGGAGAACTATAAGGGGATCGAAGGCGAAAGAGAGGGTAGTGCGCACGACAGAAAATGCAGACAGCGACGACGCAGGAGCTGGAAAAGTGACGAAGATCAGGAAGTGTCCCCAAGGTGCATTGTATGCTGCGCTATCAGTGATCCAAAAAGCAAGGACTCCAAAATCACGCAAACTACCATTCACTGTTCAATCTGTTTAGTAAGTTTATGTACCAAGAGGATTGCGAACAGGAAGACAACTTGCTTTGAGCGTTTTCATCAAATCCAAGACCTATCAGACCTACAAGGAAGCAAATCTCCGTCGTCGTCGAAGAAATCAGCATCTAAAAAGAGGAAGGCAACGGATGAAGTAGATGATTAAGTGTTAAAAAGGGGAGTTTTATATGTAAACTTGATTTTTGAAGTGAATTCGAGCAGTTATCTAGTGCAAATATCATGGGGATGCATTGCATACGACTGTATGCCTTAAACAACTAGCGGCTTATCTAGCGACGCATAGATTTGTAAGGATTACATTAATGGATACACTTACATGAAATAGCATTTTTTTGATCAAAAACGAAGGTGTATTTGGGGGACTGCTGGGGGGTGAAAAGCAGCAATTAAGTAGCAAAAAAATGTTATATACCATTGGTATTGGTCCTATACTGCATAACTGGGCACTTGGGCAAACAATTGTGGTACCCTCGTCAGACTTTATTTTCAGTTCAAAATTACGTCTACATATACATGCGCAAAAAAATGGACCGGGGTTAATACACAAAAAATATTTTTCATTTTCTGTCATGACAACATCTTCTCCAATCTCACTTCGGGCCTGGGTGAACAAACATCTACAAGCATCATCACTCTAGTAAGAATGAAGTAGGATGCAGGAAACTCTGGACCGCGATCTTTACACAACGCCAACTGATGGCTCGATAATATTCGATGCCGACGATATCACCAATGAATGTCTGCCCTCTGATAGCCAAACAAGTTCGATCGCAATCGTGATCGCAGTGCCGGATGAAACAAATCATCTTTCATCGTCAAATTATTCGGCAGGACTGATAGGTCACACTGCCACCGATGACTCCATAATATTCGTTGCCGACGATGTCACCAATGAGTGTCTGCCCTCTGATAACCCTGCAGGTCCGATCGCAATCGCAATCGCAGTACCAGATGATTCAAATGATGTTTCATCGCCTGATAATTCTTCAGGACTGACAGGCAACACCCCCATTGCAATCGCAGTGCCCAAGAGAAGCAATGAGGTTCCTTCGTCACCTGTGCTCCACGAAGCCTTAGGAGGCACGAGTGGTGTCAGTAATCTGCAGTCAAGACGAAGACCATCGAGTAGTAGAGAAGATTGCATCGGTATCACTTTTGTTTTTTATTATATCGTCGGGTTCTTGGTATTATTGGTCTTGTCTCCTTTTGACTATCGTGCATGTTGGGCGCTATTTGCGTGGCTTTTCCTTGGGTGTTGTTTTCTTCCAGTGACAATATGTTGTGAAGCCATCTGCACAACTCGACGAAACAGACCTTGAAGCCGAGACAGACAGACCAGGAGAGAGCACGAATTCTACGGAGATGGGGAAAGGAGATTGGAAGCGGAGCAATGAGAAGAAATAGATCTCACTGCGTTAAAATAATCTGCTCATTAAATTTTCATTAACTGTGCGCGATCGTGGTTTTGTCTGATTGTGGCGGCCGTGGATTGATCTGCTATCAACATTATTTTAATAGAGCGTGAGCGCATCGCACTGTACCGGGTCAAGGGGGGGAGGCAGAACAGAAACCAAAAGTGACAAGCGAGGGGATGAAGAAGAAAATGCGAGAAGCCGACCCCATGATTAGAGGAGTTGTTCAGGGTGGGACAAGCTCGAGACACAGCTGAGTTTGAAGAGGTGAAGAAGAAGTTAGCGCGATACGTGAGAGTAAACACATTTGTGACAAGGAGTGCGCATGATAGAAAGCATAGCCAATAAAATTGAGAGAATCTTAAAACATTTATTTGAATCTTAATTCCATGAGAGATGCTCCTTTGGTCGCATTCGTAACAAGGAGTGCGCATGATGGAAAGCGTAGCAAATAAAATTGAGATAGTACTTATCATGCCATTTGAAACCCACCCGATTTTCATGACATTGCACTCTTGACCTCAGCAACTCTAGTTTTAATCCCATTCAGCAACCTCTCCGTCATCTCCACAACTTCATCTGACATGCAACTCTGCATACTCATACCTGACAGTGGAAACGATGAGTCATGAATGCAAGTCACACATTTCTCCAATGCCTGCAGCTGATTGTTTAGTTGTTGAGACAAACTAGACTCGGTTGGAGAATCACTTAAATCCAAGGGAGGGTACAATAGTATACCAAAGTCGGTCACTCCTTCTCCGATACTCCTTGCAACTTCGTGAAGTGCGTATATCCATTGGAGCATTTCTGTTTTGTTATCGCGAGATACTGTGGCATCGTTCGAGTTGGGGATTTCGGTTGAATCAGACGTTGTAAGGTTTTCAATACATTCTCCGACACAGTCACAAGCTTTCATAACCAACCCCAACACATTCTTGGAACATTTCATGACATTCACCGCAGCACGAACAATCTTCATTTCAACGGGTGTATACATTTCTTCTTCTATCATGTCATCCTCATCTTCACCCTCGGCATCCTCGCGTTCACCCGACTTCATAATGTCTTCAAACTCCGTCACACTCTCCATACAATCCCGAATCCAAACCATGCACTCTCTCCTCATGGAATTACGGTTCCCCTTGGGCAATTGTTGAATCGCATCGCATGCCGACCAAACCGCCCCAGTCTTTTGTGCACCAACGTGATTCTCCGCTCCGCCAATGGCAGATCCGTTCTCAAACGCCTCCACCAAGGAAATGACGGAAGCAATCACCCCCCGCGAAAATTGCTTGACGTATCGTTTGGCACTGGGACCGCATCCCATCTCGGGCGAGAACACGGCCAACGTGGCCGTGCCTAGAAGTTCGGCGCCCTTGCGTAGTTCTACGGCAAGATTCCCGCCTTCGGTTTCGTAGTCTATCTTACTAACGAGGGTGTATTTTGTGGAGGTGGCATGGATGTACTGCGATCCCGTTGTGAGGAGGGCGTAGGCTTCGACTAGTGCCGGCGGCTGGATTCGATAGTGTGACAATTGTGTGGTGGGTGCTGTAGATTGCGGAGCATTGGAGTCGGCTTGCGATAGAGTCAGTGCGGCGGAGGTTCTTGTGATTTCATCCATGGCAGTTTCATGGCCGTGGAGGCGTTGCGCCGGAGAAGAAGATGATTCGCCGACATCTTTGAAGCCACGCTCGTCTAATTGAGCTAGAGTCTCTGCAAGTCGGGTCAATGCATCAAGAACTTTGGTATTCAGATTGCCGGATGAGGCCATGGCTTCGATGATTGTGGGTTTTGCAGCCGTTTGGAGCTATCTTCATCGAGAGTTGCCGACAATGGTGCTATAGTATTGTACAATACCGGTACAATGTACAATACAATACCATACCATCGCAGATTGCATGTTGGCGCCGTGACACCACACCCCCAGCACCAGCACAGAACCCCTCCAGAACCCCCATCATGTTGATAGCTCGTGCTGCGTCTGAACGAGATGATAGATTTTGATGGCCACGACAATTACCTTTATTATTGTTTCGATACGACACACATCTGGCGAGTAACTAAGAATTTAAAAACAAGATATGTCTGCGAGAGGTAAATCTTAGTCCGCGAGAGTAAACATCAGAAAGCGGTCCTGCATGCTCTAGCCTGAGATGAGGAACAAATTGGTTTTTTAATCTTGCATTGACTTGTGGAGAAAAATTATGATTGTCTGCATTGCAGCTGTGCTGGACAGGGCACTTACCTGTGTATTGGATGAGGATTGTTGTGCACAGATTCCCTGAGACATTCTGTGTTATTGGTGGAGGTTGGAATGGTGATTGCATTCAGTGGTGTGCTACTCTAATTCATGTGAATGATCCGACATTGGTTAATTTGCAACAGTGAATCACCTGCTGAATCGAAACAATGGCAATGCTACTTTTATCTGCATCAAGAGTAGGTTAGGTGTTGTTTGTTGGTTTGATTTAGGTTAAATCTGAATTGGAGGGATACCTGCCCAACCTAAGACAATCGAATTCCTATTTCGCAAATAGGGATGGTATCATTCCACAGCAGTGGTACTTCACGAATTTGTGTTTTTTGAGGGTTGAGTGTCAATGGCTGGTTGGGGGTTGATGGTAAGGTTTGACCACAAAATTGTGAACAGTCTTTAGTTGTGATTTATGTTATTTCTTGCGAAAGCATGGGTTAGACAGCAATTAAACACAAACGTGCACTTTTGCCTTTGTGTGCCAAAAAGCCTCAAAGAGATGATAACCATTTGATGTCATAATGTAGGCAAGGGACATGTTAGGACCTGTCCATTGCTAAAAACATATACAGCACTTTTGTAGTTTGGTATCCCAATTTACGAGTACAGTGCTAAAACAAATTTGATGATGAATTTTGCACGTTGCAAAACCTTGCCATCTCCTGCTTGCTTCACTCATACCAGTTTAATTGTAGTGCTGACGCGTTACATCTGGCATTCATAGGTAACATACTAGATCCTACGTGTCAAAAGAGGATTTCCACCGCCGCCGCCGCATCACCTCGATCATGGCGAATATCGTCCCAACACCGGGACCGCTGAAATTGCCCTCATCGCAACATCGCCTGCGACCATCCTGCGACTTGGTTTGGTCAGATTCGCTTTATTTTACGAGGAATCACACCGTTTCTTAGGAGGGAATTTTGTTACATGGCTCCCATCACGACAATGAGCAGGAAAGATGACAAATTATGACATGGTAAGTGTGTTTTTTGTGCTCATCTCCCCATTATCGCAATAATCATTGCCTCATCGATGCCTTCAATGTTGTTCATTTCTCTGTCGTCCTGGGTGGACTGTTGGACTTCTAGTGACAACGTACCAGCATCAGATGGCAGACCCCCTGGTGATGATGTAATTGTCGCAGATGATGGTATGCAAATGGGCCTCCTGGAGATGTTGCGACTGATGCTGAGGATTGATATCCCAGTGACGATTCACCAGAAACAGATTATGCAAATTGATGTGGGTGGAATCATTGAGAAAATGTCTTGTTTGTAGGTTATGCCATTTTCACCAGAAATCAGCACATGAAGGTAGTTCACCTTGGTTGCCGTATGGTTTTTGAAGTGATCAATCCTGTTTGTGTTACAAATATTCCAGTTTCAGTTCAAAATGAATTAGTTGACTATTCCAGACAAAGATGCAATTAATTAGATAGACTAATTTAAAGCAACATATTTCCTGACGCTCTTTATGACATGTCTCTAGCTTTGACTGCATATGCAATAAGCTTGATCTCGGCCAATAGTTAATCACACACCACACCCGCAGTGTTGTCAAACTATTTGTTCTTTTGAATTGTGATCTTTTCTGGGTTTCTCCTCGTAGCGATAAATTCTGTCCAATGCACTGCTGATTGATGTGAGTGTTTTTTCCTCCTTGACATTAAAAGTTGCCACCGTCATGAACAACAACGCCAGGTTTGCATGGTATGTTCTGGCCTTGGCAGCCTTCTTGGCAAGAACCTTAAGCTCCGCCTCACTCCTATTCATGTTAGGAGTCAGGTACACATATGTTGTCGCGATTATTTGAGTCAACAGGGAAGATATTGACCGTGTAACAAGTGTGCACGATGAGATGGTCGCCAATTTTTTCGTGAACATGTCCCTTCAAGCGCAATTTTGAATGGCTTGCAGTGGTCAGACACCCTTTGACCCATATACCGTTGGAAAGCTCGTGAAAAGACGAATGTGTAGTATTTTGCGCAAATCCCACTGCGAGGACTGTGGAAAAAGTTAAATGCAAGTTACGAAAATTGACGAGAATAGTTCTTTTTTTGTTACAAAAGGGGGTGCGTCAGTACTACAATTAAACTGGTAGTCTCAACTTCAGTTCAACAAAAACTGTAAAAACCTATCTGTTCTCTAAGACATAATATCGTGATTTCTAACTTCTTGGTATTGTACAGGTAGTGTTGGGATCACTCGATTTAAGTTTCTTGACAATTTTTTTGCCCAATAGTAAATTGCTTCGTCTGTCCGTCACCATCTCTCGAAGTAGGCAAATCCATCAGTACGTAAAGTTATCAATGTGAAATTGTCGTCATTGTGAGCAGGCGTGCCGAAGAATTTTTCAAAATGCCTACTTTCTTTGCAATCATCCCTCTATCCCCCAATAACTACACCTGAAACCTCGTGAAACCCATCACAACAAAAACAACAAACCACAGCCATAACCGTCAAGCCATGCCATCCTTTCCGTCAGAAGGACTCAGCGCTACAACCTAGTTACAACTGACTACATCCATCAAATACCCAACCTAAAACAAGCCAACCTCAACTGTTTATCATCATATCTGGCGTGTCAATCGTCAAGTACTTGGCCAGAAGGGTGAGGCATCTCATCTCGTTTTTCGCGGACTAAGTTCATGCCTGACATGTTGGCGACATTTGGTTATCCCTGAAGTAATGGCGGACGATGCGTTCTTATGGCGGCAAACTTTGATCTATCAGTTGTTGCGTTAATAAATCCAGATTGTTACCGTTTCAAAGTCTCGGCCTTGATCCATTGAACATGACACGTACATATTGTCCTTGTTGCTAATGTTTCTTTCGCCTTTATCCAATTGGTGAACTCTGTCAGAAAACAATCTCGAAAAGTCCGCCAACCAAGCCACCACTTGCACTCATCCCGCCATGGCATCAGTCTCCACGAAAAAGAGCAAAGGATCCAAATCCTCGTCCGCACTGGACTCAAACATCCGCCAAGCCGTCCCCTCGTTCCACCGCGGCTATCTCTCCCCAAAATCGTCTCTGCGCAAACTCCAAAGGCTCTCCGCACCCCATGTCGAAAGTTTCAACTACTTCCTCGACGTCGGCTTGGCCCGCGGCGTGCAGGACATCGTCCCCTTCGAATTGGATCTCATCGACACCAGCCAACTCGAAAATCGAGGCATCGGGCACGTCCTAGGAAAAGCCAGCGACACGGTGGAATTTTGGCTGGAGAATGTCAAGGTCGGGATGCCCACCAAGACTCAGACGGGGAGCACCGGCAACGCCGCAGCATCCAAGCTCTGTCCTCGAGAATGTCGCGAGTTGGGCATCATGTACGCGGCGTCCCTCACTGCGGAGTTTTGCCTGCAGTTCGTGAGGAGGGATGGGTACGGTGCGTCCACGTCCACGGGGAGCGTCATTCGATTCTCTCGTAACTTTGGGATGATGCCCATCATGGTCATGAGCAAGGCGTGTCACCTTCATGGGATGGGGGCTGCCGAGTTGGTCAAAGCGAAAGAGGAACAGACGGAATTTGGAGGATATTTTATTGTTAATGGGATTGAGAGGTGCGTGAGGCTATTGCAAGTTCCGAGGGCGAATCATGCCACGTCGATTCAGAGGAGCAATTACAAGAATAGGGGCAAGTTGTACACGGATTTGGGTGTGGCTGTCAGGTGTCAGAGGTACAATGGAGACATGAGCACGATTACAAGTGAGTCTTGACTTTGGCGTCGTGTTCATTTCTTGACGAGAAATTGCTTGCATTCCATAACCATCTGTTGATTCTGCTGCGAAGACACATTGCACTATCTGACTACCGGTGGGGCAACGTTGAAATTCGTTGCCCGGAAGCAGGAATTCTTGTTACCAGTGGTATTGGTCATGCGAGCATTGAGTGGAGGTGACAGTGTGGCACACTCCAATGATAATTCTAGTAGCAGCGCAACGCAAGGTATCACTGACGAAGAGTTATTTAACAGAATCGTGCAAGGCGATGAATCGAACACGTTTGTTCGGGCGCGTGCTGAGTTGTTGTTGAGAGAAGCAAAACAATTTCATGGGATGCAGACTCCAGAAGAATGTTTGGCCTTTATAGGTTCTCGTTTTCGTCTGTTGAGTATGAAGGCAAATAGCACCAGTGATGTGGCTATCGGTCACTATATCATTAATCGGTAAGATTTGTCTCGATCATGATATTTTGATATGCTGGGAAAAATTCTAAGCTCACTCATGCCACTATACCTCCTCAAAGATATATTCTGATTCATCTTCCAAGCTATGGGGACAAACTCGAATACATCCTTTTTATGCTCCGAAAACTCTACTCATTCGCTGCTGGAGACTGTGGAGTCGACAATGCTGACTCTCTCCAAAATCAAGAAATACTACTCCCCGGTCATCTTCTTTGTACTTTCGTTAAGGAAAAGTTCGAGGAGACACTAGCCAACATTCGATTAGGCCTTCTCAAAGAGATGCGTATGGACTATGTCAAGTTTATGAACAACATCCCACAGACCAAATTCTGGCAAAAATGCGTTGATCGGTATGGGATGCTCTCCTCTGGTGCAATAGGAAAGAAGGTTTCGCATTTTTTATCGACGGGAAACATTATTAGCTCAACGGGTCTGGATTTGATGCAAGTAAGCGGATACACCATTGTCGCGGAAAAGTTAAACTTCTTAAGGTTCTGCGCTCATTTCAGGAGTGTCCATCGTGGTCAGTTCTTCATGGAAATGAAGACCACCGCAGTAAGGAAACTGCTGCCGGATCAATGGGGATTTTTGTGCCCCGTACACACACCCGATGGCGGTGAGTCCCATGGCTTGTGTTTACATGTCATGGTTCGTGCTGTCTCCTGAATCTATCATTGTCAATCTATTCTAGGACCATGTGGATTACTGAGTCATATGGCTTTGAAATGCCAATGTATGGCATATCCTGCGGCAACAAAAGGAGGAGGACTGAAAGACTTGGATGAGTTGTTGATTTCATGGGGTGTAACTCCAACAGGTACTGGCGGTGAGGGCGGGGACGGGCGCACCATATCAAGCTACACCCAGTTGCCAGTCATGGTGAATGGGCGTATTGTCGGAGGAGCATCAGTAAAGCTTTGCAAGTCCATTGCTTCTCAACTAAGGTCGTTGAAAGTGCAGGAGAAGCCTGAGGTGCCCCCTACACTTGAAGTTGCATTCATTCCTCCAGGTAATTCTCGAACATTTCAACTGAGGCTTCGTTCTTTCTTTAATTCCTTCAGTCTCATTTTTCTTTTAATATACAGGTATCAAAGGTGGACCATACGCAGGTCTATTTCTTTTCACCATTGCAGCTAGAGTTGTAAGGCCTGTACTTCAAAGAGCCACTGGTAGAACGGAGTTCATTGGTCCAATGGTAAGTTCTCTGTCGTTAAGATGAATTTTAATCAATTGATCAGTCTTAGACATATTCTTTTCTTCAGGAGCAACCATTTATGGATATAGCCTGTCTTCCAGAAGATATACGCGAGGGCATAACGACTCATCAAGAACTAGATCCTGCGAATATGCTTAGTCTCATCGCTAGCTTGACTCCTTTTTCGGATTATAACCAATCCCCTCGAAACATGTAGGTTACACTCATTTGTTTCTTGCGACACAATTTGCACGCCAAAGAAAGATGTAATGGCGAAATTAACAATTCTCTTTTGGCGCTGATTCATTAGGTATCAATGCCAAATGGGCAAGCAAACCATGGGCACTCCTTGTCACTCACTTCCTTATAGAGCAGATAACAAATTATATAAAATTCAAACTCCTCAGGCCCCTCTTGTACAAACTGCAGTACATGGAGAGTACAAGATGGATGAGTACCCCAATGGTACAAATGCAATCGTTGCTGTTTTAAGCTACACTGGATTTGACATGGAGGATGCCATGATTCTCAACAAATCTTCATATGAGCGTGGTTTTGGACATGCATCGGTGTACAAGACTATCAAAGTGGACCTGGCGGATGAACTGGCGCATGCAATTTCCAGAGGAGCAGACAAAGATAAAACCCGACTATGCAACAAGATGAAGCGTGTCAAAATTCCTTCAGATAATCATGAAGAAATGCCAAAGTTCAAAGACGAACCCGTTTATCCGAATCTAGACGATGATGGCCTACCCGCTGTTGGTTCATGGGTAGATGAGGGGCATGCTCTATATTGCATTGCTGACGATGGAATTGGCCGAGGATTTCCAGGGAAGCACAAGGAGAAAGAGCGAGCTTGCATACAAACTATTCGTCGCCTGAATACCACAGGATCACTATCTTCCAGTAAAAAGTCTAAAGGTGCAGATGAGGCTTTAAGCATTACACTAAGGTTCCCTCGCAATCCTGTGATCGGTGACAAATTTTCGAGCAGGCATGGACAGAAAGGCGGTGAGATATATCCCTCCTTTACTCATGTTTCTTTTTGTTTTTCGATCCATCCTGAACACAATCGAAACCAACATGCTTATTTGATGATAAGTATTGTCTATTTTGTGGCCTCAAACCGACATGCCTTTCAGTGAAAGTGGCATCTGTCCAGATGTTATCATTAATCCACATGCATTCCCAAGTCGAATGACAATAGGAATGTTGATTGAAAGTATGGCGGGAAAAAGTGGAGCTTGTCATGGGATATTTCAGGCAAGATCAGGACACCCGTCTGTGTTTCAATTTGACGCTTGCTTCAGTAATAATCCCTGTTCTTTCCATATTTGCAGGATGCGACTCCATTTACGTTTCATGAGTCAGGAGACAAGATAGCAGTTGATTATTTTGGGGAACAACTTCAGGCTGCAGGGTACAACTACTATGGAAGTGAGCCCCTTTATAGTGGGGTGTCTGGTTGTCTCATGCAAGCAGATCTGTATATTGGGGTAGTATTTTATCAACGTCTTCGTCACATGGTATCAGACAAATACCAAGTGCGAGCAACAGGCACTGTGAATCCATTAACAAGACAGCCCATCAAAGGTAGAAAGAAAGGTGGTGGAATCCGCTTGGGGGAGATGGAACGAGACTCTCTCCTTAGTCATGGAACGGCATTCCTGCTACACGATCGTCTTTTGAACTGCAGTGATAGACACATTGCATTTGCTTGTCGGCGTTGCGGCGATCTGCTTTCTCCAGCAACCGAAAGAAGTACAATTCTTTCTGCAGGCCAAAAGGCTACTGATGCAACAAAACATCACTTGCGTGTTTTTTGCCGCAATGCAAAGTGTTGCAATGCAGTGGGAGAAGAATCAAATGACGATGCAGTGCAACCAATTATTCTACCTTATGTTTACAGATATCTTGCAAATGAGCTTGCAGCAATGAACATCAAAATGAAAATGACAATTGCGTAACTTAAAAAAAGTTCAGAATTGTGTAAACTTGCACTATTCTTAATAAAGACTTCCCTCTTATTTTCAAAAAATAAGCCTTGTGAAAAAGAAGACCATCAGCAAGAACTAAGGCTATTTTTGATATTCATCTGTTGGAAATTGAGTTGGAGGTATGGTTTATGTAATGGGACCAATCATAACCAAGTCATAATATTTAATTTATTTGCAATCAAATGATTGGTGAAGTAATGCACTGAATTAGCAAACTAATTTGTAGTTAACACCAAAAAGAGGGTCACCATTCCCACTTTGTTAGATTTTGTTGTTTATTACTGACCTTCTAACCCTGTCAGTTAAGTAATTTTGATATTAGTATGTTGTGACATTTTTCTCCATGATTAGTATGAGAAGATAGAATGCCCAAACACTCTCTTTTGATCTCCGTGGCTCTGATATGAGACGCTTTTGTCTTCTCTATTCATCCCAGCTTGATATTTCTTTAGCTCAACTTGAGAGCTTTAAAACCATCATCAGATATGATAGCTTCACCTCATGTTGCATGGAACTTCTGCCCCTGAGTGATAGCATGAGCAAGAAGTTCCCAGTGATCTTGGGTATGAGCAGTAGCAATTGGGGGATTGGCTGAGACTCAAGATGCCTTAAGGGGATCTCCAAAGATTTCTTAGCATAAAATTCAGAGACAGTGTAATTATTCATGTCCTGGATTAGTCACATCTTTAGCTGCATATCATCCTCTGAGTCTCCAAGTTGTTGACCAACCTTCTTATAATTCAGGAAAAAATGATGTCAAAGGGGCTGCTCCACTTTTTGCAATGCCTTGCAGCACTGCTCTTCAGAAAATCCTTCTTAGATCAACAATCTCAATGACTAGATCTTGGCTAGGTTTTACATTCTGATTCTGGTTTCTGTCTCAAAAACACAGCAAAGAGTAACAAACCAGATTTCCTGCAGTAATTTTGGTAGGTTCCACTTATATTACGGTAAATTTTGTCAAAATGGGCAATATTTTCTGATGTCACAGTGTCACAATCCTCAAGTATTGTATGAAGTAGTTAATTAATTATTCCACAGTAACTTGAGCACCAAAGTTATCACGTTACTGTCAAAATTACCAAATACTCCAGAATAACGAAGAATTCTACAAGAATTCTACTGGAATTTGTAACCTTGGATCTTGACCTCGAAGAACAAAAAATCCAACAATATATGGTAGGAAAGAGTGACTTTTGCTGTTTGATCCTTGCCTATTTGTGAGGATAGTCAGGTTGACATGGAATGCTGATTTAAAAGCCTCTTGTATTGATTGTGTATGTTTAACAGTCATGTTAAAGAATAAGGTTAATTTTTACAAGAGATCTTAATTCAATAATAGAAAAAAGCAAACTAATCACATTCAATTTCATGTGTATTCTGTTATCAGTTGCATCACATAGGTCCAGGGAGAATCCCTTGCTTTTATGTTTTGAAATCCAACAGCACTCACTTCTTGTACAAGTTTGTCCTTTTGTTTCATTAGTTGTATTGTCACTTGAAGGGCTCGGCCATGACTAAATATCTTGTTTCTATAGCAAACCCAGCCTCCATCTTCAATACAGAAATGGTGGAAGCAACCTGACCTCTAGAGGGAAAGAAATACGGTTATCTTCATTTCTACTACTCTTATTGGAAGGAAGCCCCGTTTGATCCAAGATAGGCATCATCCACCCCTTTCTCTTGTCCACATCAGATTTCCTTTCAAAATGTAGAGAATATTCCAGGACCATAGCCCATGTAGTGTTACTAGGGGATGCACAAAATCATCCCATCCCTTACATTGGACAGGGTGCTATGATGTCATAGAAAGTCCACACTTTTCTTTTTATAAAGTAAAGCAGCAGTCATCAAAAGAACTTAGATGAATGCATGAAAATCCCATTCACAAAAAAGTATTAAATACACACACCAAGAATGTGACATGATCTGTCTTAAGCAAGCAATTGCAAGACATCCTGTACCAACATCAATATCTGCATCACTCTTTGTGGTTACATGAAGTGAGGTCTTCAAGTTTTCACTGGACTGACAATATAACTTCTACAGTGTATCAAAATCCTCATGGAGTGCGGGAAATCGATGACCATTTTTGATGCTGGATTGAGTTTAGTACCGCTCTTTATTGCAGCTGATTTTAGCTTTTTGTGGGGTAAGATGTGTAAGGTTGATTATTAATGTTACTTGTTGTTATCAAGAGTGAGTCCAAGTCACATCAAAATTTCTCACAAAGCGAAGCTGAGGGTGTAATCTTGATGTGACATGGACTCTTAGGCTTGATTACAACAGTAATATTTTGTAATCAACTGTGTGTATCTTACATTTTCCGAAGATTGTTGTACATATGATTCCGTAGGACTTTGTGATCTTGTTGAGATGTCAAGTTTTATATGTGGTTTATGTAAGCCAAGAGAGGATGAGTATAAACACAAGATTTCAGTGTTGTGTTGACAGGATGAGTACTTAGACAAAAAGTGGGGGACTCTGATGCCATACATGCTGAATATTTTTTGTCAATAGATACATGACCAATCACTGTCTGGACTGTAAGAATGAGTTATAATGACCATGACAATGAAACACAATAACAAAGGTGATACTGGGGCTACTAGGGCTACAAGGTACCATAACAAGACCAAAGACTTCATGACTTAACACTACATAATTAGAGGAAAGGAGAATCATGTTCTAAACAAGATACACCACCTTTTCTCTCTCTGAGATATCTTTTTCATTTTGGGAAGGTCTAAGGTATCATAATTTTAGCTGATGCCAATGAAAACATGTAAGAAAGTCATTACCAATCCAGGAGCAAAGAAACCATGCAAGGCAGCTAAGAAGAAGACCACCCACACAGGAGAAAGTAGTAGCACCAAAGAAGGCCAACGCTCCTAAGATTGAAACACCCACAAAGAAATCCACACCGCCAATCCTGAGTCCTTACCAAAACTGTTGAAATGACTGATTTTGAGAACATTACATTGCCACTGCCATTTCATCCAACAGTGTTCAGTTTAACATGTTGAGCTTTGGAGAGTCTCTCAATCAGTATGAGAGCATTGTGCCTTCTGCTTCTGACTGTCACACAAGAACAACGCACAGCCAGAAAAAAACAAAGTTTGTGAATGTCTTCTTTCAGAGCTCATGCCAATGGGTTTCAAACATGTTGAAGCAGATGGTGACAGCTGCTGATGGGGTGCATGTCATGCCAGCTGTTTTCATCAAATTGGGTGGTGACATTGATCTCCCAAAGAAATGGATGATAGCTGCAGTTCTGTTTGGTTGGTTGAGCTTGAAGAAGCCCAGGAAAACAAGCATTCTTCCTGACCTACAACCCACACCAATTATAACATACTTTTGCACCCTCTTGGGTGAGTGGGAGGATCTTTTTGAGTGGCAATTCCAGTTGAATTGTGATTCCAACTTTGCAGGAGACCTCATCATGGACACCAACAAGATCTTCCAACAGCACCAGCAATAGCATGATGTACTCTATGGGGCTGTATCTAGCCTTCAAATCCTAAAAATCTTGAGAAGTCTCAGGAAATCTATGCTCCCAATCCTGAATCCTTCTTTAAACCTGTTGAAATGACTGATTTTGAGAACATTGCATTGCCACTGCCATTTCATCCAACAGTGTTCAGTTTGACATGTTGAGCTTTGGAGCAAAAAACTCACAAAAACAATGGTGAAAGAGGGAGGAAATATTGCACTCCCAATTTATATCCAGCAGCTAGGGGCTACTGTTGTTGGCATTGATGGGAGGATGGTTGAATCCAACATCAGTCTGTGGGCCAATTTAGCAAATCAAGTGGAGTGACAGAAGCTGTGGCGTTTAAACCATTGCATGCAAAAAATAACTGCTAGAAAAGATTATTAAACATACCTTTTGATCGCCTCCACCCTCAGATGGCTGTTGTCCTGACGATTCTCGTGGAGGGGTGGGGCAAGACTCTTACCTCAAAACCAAACTGGCTGTTAGCTGTTGTTGTTGGTGTTGAGGGGAGGGGAGGGGGGGCAGGCGGCTGAATTGGATCTGTGGGCCCAGCAACGACGATTCTCGTGGAGGGGTGGTAAGTATTTAATTGAAAAAAGTTGTCAGGTGATGTGATGAAAAACTTTGAAATGAAGAGGAGGGGGCAAGACTCTCACCTCAAAACCAAACTGGCTGCTAGCTGCTATCAAGAAGTTGGGATGTGGCAAAGACGGTCAGGCCACACCTTTTGTCGTATCTTTGTTGTGACCTCAGTAAACAACAAAGGAGTGAGTGCAGAAGAGGCTCTTAAGTTGGTTGGCCATAACTCCACAGCACAGTGCACATACATGACTCCTGGGTTTATTCTGAGAATGAACAAGTTTCTGGCCTTGGGTTTGGTGTGATAGGAGTTTACTTAGTTTCACATGTCCGCTGCGTCCTTGTTGTAAAAGACACCATCCAGGACAGGACATCTCCTGTTTTTCCTGTTTTCAAACGAGGACACAGGACATCAAAATTTGGACACTGAGGACACCAAGGGCATGAGAGGACATGGAGTTTTTACTGCATTTTAATGATCATTTATGAAACTTTCAGGTCAAGATGACATGTTTTATTGACCAATAAATCTCTTATTTTGACTCTATCAATGCTTTACATCAATATACAGACTACGCAACATACATTGAATAAAAGTGGTAGAATTATTTTATGTGGGATGAGCTATGCTTCATGCCATGCAGTGGTTGAATAGGGGAACATCACCCAACACAATGAATACTATCAATCAATGTATGATGAGCAGTTTCCTCAAACTAGATTTCCTATGGATTGAGTGATGTACAACATATTGTTGTATGGAATGTTCAATTTCAATGTGTTTTGAATGCAATAAGGTAGTGCAAAACAATTATTTCTGTAAATTTCACCACAACAGTGCTAAGTTGAAAATATTCAGACATTGGACTGTTTTAAATAATGTTTGTGAAAGAGAAGTCTAACAGAATGCTACAACAGGTGAAGGATTAAAAATGTCCATGAAAATAATTTTAATTCCATTTATCATAATTCACTCAAGCTTTAAGGATTAGTCCAAAAAACATTTTATAGCCCCCTGGTTATTTTTATCCCTAATCCCTCTATCAGTACAAAATGATCTGGAAGTGCCATTGGTCTTGTGACAAAAGCAAAGAAAGAATTTGGAACAAGTGGTGTGAGGCATTTTGAGAAAATTTATCAGCCGCTAAAAAAGAACTGCACGACAAAAGCTGTGAAGAAACTCACCACTTCTCCACATCCACTGCTAGCTGTTGTTGTTGGCATGGTGCGGAGGTGGGAGGCAGCTCCAACTTCAGCCACGTGACTGCGGGGCTGATTAATACTCAAAATTTAAGTTAACAGCAGAAAGAGGAGTGTCAATTGGAATACAAACAAAAGCTCACCTTCTCTTCACAAGTGCAGCTGGCTGCAGAGTAGGATGGCAAGCAGTTGGGTAGCTGGACACAAGCACAAGTTTTAAATTGAAAATAAAGTGAGTGCGTGTATGAACGATATGCAAAAAGGGAACAGAAAACTCACAAAAACAATGGTGAAAGAGGGAGGAAATATTGCACTCCGAATATATATCCAGCAGCTAGGGGCTACTGTTGTTGGCATTGATGGGAGGATGGTTGAATCCAACATCAGTCTGTGGGCCAATTTAGCAAATCAAGTGGAGTGACAGAAGCTATGGCGTTTAAAACATTGCATGCAAAAAAATGAACAGCTAGAAAAGATTATTAAACATACCTTTCGATCGCCTCCACCCTCAGATGGCTGTTGTCCTGATGATTCTCCTGGAGAGGTGGGGCAAGACTCTTACCTCAAAACTGAACCGGCTGCTAGCTGTTGTTGTTGGCGTTGAGGGGAGGGGAGGGGGGGCAGGTGGCTGAATTGGATCTGTGGGCCCAGCAACGACGATTCTCGTGGAGGGGTGGTAAGTATTTAATTGAAAAAAATGTCAGGTGATGTGATGAAAAACTTCGAAATGAAGAGGAAGGGGCAAGGCTCTCACCTCAAAACCAAACCGGCTTCTAGCTGTTGTTGTTGGCGTTGAGGGGAGGGAGATTAGAATGTCAAGGTTCAGTCTATCTGTGGACTGAGAGGCTGCGATGTCAGTTGATGGCATGGTAACTGCCATTTAATTCATTGTGGTGAGATCGTGGACCATAGTTTTGTGTGCAGCCACTTTTGGCGCATTATTTATCAAGATAAATCACAACATGAGAACCTGTACGTAAAATGTGGGACTCAAAATTGCGGACACCTGGCCGACACGTGACCCCAAGCCGACATCAGTCGTCTTGTCTGGAAAAAAACATGTGTCTGGGGAAAATCAGGGACATTGGACACGTCCAAGGACATGTCGAGGACATGTCAAGGACATGTGAAACTAAGGTAGTTTATGGGGGCTGGATAGGGCTGGGTTTTTGTGAGTCATCAGGACTACATGGGTGTGGATTGGTAGTGATTAAGGATGTGGGAATTTGGAGAGGCTGTTCATGAGACTTGCCTTGTCTTGAGGTTTGATTAGAAATATTTTGATTACTTTAATTACAACAAGATTTTCTGATATCAAAACAAGATTACACAGTCCTAAGGGATCTTACATAACACAAGCATAACCCTGCATTTTCTAGTCTTTCACTTATCCTGTAGCCAAAAATACATGAACACACACAGTATATCAAAAATGAGGATTTCCCCATTGGAGTTTTTCGGCGAACTTTTACTTTTGTATTTGATTTGAGAGAGTTGATAACTATTTCCCAACTACCACAGAGGTGGTGCAATTATTTCACCACCTCTGTAGAACCCCGGTATATTTCTACTTTTTTTGAGGTGGTGCAATTATTACACCACCTTGTTGGCCTATTCTGATGTACAAACATGTAGAAATGTCGTAGGCATTTCGCCCTGAAAAAGCTTTATCTCCAGGGAGAGTTTGTGAAGCTGCTCGAGCTATAAAGAAAATGTTGAGAAAATAACAAGAAAGAAAAAGTAAGACATCATGAATTTTAGAATAAATGTAAAAATAATTTAAATTATCAGAACAGATGTGTAGCAACAGATTTTCTGTTCAAAATAATCCAGAAACTAAGCTTCTCACAAAATTGTCTGTTGCTCTGCTGTTGACATGCATCGGAATAGAACGAGATGAGGTGGTACAATAATTGCACCACAAAAAAGAACGATTAGCACGAAATTTGTGATGCAATTATTGCACCACCTCTGGAAGTTTGGATATTTGGGAGTACATTGCATTAGGGTCAAGATTCCGTCTGTCTGTCTGTCTGTCTGTCGTTAAATCACCATTTCTAACGATCCACCGCCCATCCTGATGAAAGCGCAAGATATGAGAGTGCAGTCAGCAGAGTGAAACCTACAAGCACTCGTTCAGCACCTTTTCGGCCCCACCGCCCTATCCCAAACGACAACAGGAAACATGCCGCGCCCCGCCCTATCGACCATCACACTAACCCGCCTCCTCCGCCCCGTCCAAAGCCGCCACAGCCCCGCAGCAGCCCTCTCAGCACGCAACTTCGCCACGGACAAATTCTCTCGCGACAAACCCCACGTCAACATTGGCACCATCGGCCACGTCGACCATGGGAAAACCACGCTAACCCAAGCCATCACCAAAGTCCTCTCTGAGAGGGGTTGGTCCAAGGCCATGACGTACGAAGATATTGATCGCGCTCCCGAGGAAAAGGCCAGGAAAATCACGATTAATACGAGTCACATTGAATACGAGACCGCCAACAGGCACTATGGTCACATTGATTGTCCGGGGCATGCAGATTACGTGAAGAATATGATTACGGGGGCAGCGCAGATGGATGGAGGCATCCTTGTTGTTGGTGAGTTCATTGAGATGATATGCTGATTTGATGGAGTCATTTGTTACATTGGGCAATTTTTTGTCCATGTTCCAATTACGTGTGTCTTGTGTTCAATCCCATTTGGGCGCTGTTATGCTTTCATTTTCGAGCTGGTTATGTTTGGATTGGTTGCTGATGATAGCTTGCGTATTGGCGCTGCCAGGGGTCCAGTTCACTAATTCAATGCTAACATCGCTCGTTCTCTGCGGTTCTTCAACACAATCGCAACTCGTAGCCGCCACTGATGGTCCCATGCCACAAACGCGCGAACACATCCTACTTGCCAAACAAGTCGGTATCCCCAAACTCGTCGTATTCCTCAATAAATGCGACATGGTGGACGACGAAGAACTTCTCGAACTCGTCGAAATGGAAATCCGCGAACTCCTCGATTTCTACGAATTCAACGGCGACGAAACCCCCATCATTCGTGGTTCCGCTCTTGCCGCCGCGGAGGGACGAGATCCCGAATTGGGCGCGGAGAAGATTTTGGAGTTGATGCAGGCGGTCGATGATACTATTCCAGAACCTACTAGGGATTTGGACAAAGACTTTTTGATGCCGATCGAGGATGTGTTTAGTATTGCTGGTAGGGGGACAGTGGTTACCGGAAGAGTTGAGCAGGGCAAAATAAATGTGGGGGATGATTTGGAAGTTATTGGATTCAATCGAAATCACAAGACTACTTGCACTGGGGTTGGTGAGTTTCTTGAACCCTGTTTTGATGACCTGTTGCGGATGATTACATTGCCATGCAAACAGAATCCTGTGAATTAACTCCATCCGTTCCATTATTTACACAGAGATGTTTAAGAAGCTTTTAGATTTTGGTATGGCCGGAGACAACATTGGGGCACTCCTCCGTGGTCTAAAGAGGGAGGATGTCGAGCGTGGACAGGTCTTGTGTAAGCCAGGAAGTGTTTCAACTGGAAAGAGTTTTGAGGCTGAGATTTACTGCCTTAGCCAGGATGAGGGTGGAAGGCACACTCCTTTCTTTACCAACTACCGACCACAGTTCTTTTTCCGTAAGTAGATGTTTGTCAGATTGTATTCTGCACTAAATGAGAAATGCATATAATTTCACACGTTAATTCTATTCTCCTGTTAGGTACTGCGGATGTCACTGGTGATTTGAAGCTTAAGGAAGGAACTGAGATGGTGATGCCGGGAGATAATACAACATTGGATGTCGACCTGATTACCCCTGTGCCTATTGAGGCCGGGCTTCGTTTCAATATGCGTGAGGGTGGTAGGACAGTTGGAACTGGAATTGTGACTAAAGTTCATGGTTAGAAATGATGTGAAAAAGTCAGCGTCTACTTTTTTTCTAGAGAAGTAGTGTCATTAAGATTGCCTGCGAGATGCTTCAGAGATGATGTAGTTTTGAAAATGCACTCACTGAGGAATAAGATAAAACTAATCAGATGACTTCACACACTAAACATCGCAACATGTATTATTTCCATCTGTTCCATTTGATTCGTAGGAATTTTATTTTCCCAAACACAACTTAATTACGTTGCGACATAATGCAACTCAGGAAGTGACAGAATTCTTGCTAAATCCTACGATACTTAGGGTACATCCTGTTCAGAAACATTTATCAAAAAGCTAAGATGCCCCTCCTATGGTCTAGGCATCTATCGCCCTTGTAACGACGATGTATTTCAAATAACAAAGACAAGACGGGTTCAGAAAACATTGAGCAAGTGTGCACACTGCGCTTGTTGTACTTTGCCTGGACTTGTGCTGTCCCTTAAAAGGTTTGGGCATGAGAATGTAGGTACTATCTTTGAATGGTACTGGAGCGAGAGTTTAGTCATCCGTTAGTGTAATGGTGTCTTGTTGGGAAGCTTGCTGATGGATAACTGTTGAAATCGTTAGTTTCAAATCAGTACGTAATTCAATGGTAATTGAATGTTCAAGATCTCCATGAAAATTAGCATTTTATTGAGTGCGTGTACCATCGAACTGGTTTTGTTGTAGAGCGCAAAAGTAATGCTGATGTAGCCTCACGAGCATCATACCACTATGAGCCAAGTGCATACCATTTTTTTCCTTTAGAGCCGTGAACGTCAATGTGATGAAATCATGTAAGATGTGTAATCCGGATCGGCTTGTCCGGGGCATATTATTGCACAGAAGAACAAGTTGAAGTCTTAATCTTGATCTTTCATACTTCTTATTCACGTGGTCTAAAACAGTTCGTTTTATATACTTGAAATGTACAGAATTATGTTTTTCTTTGTAACAATGTACAATACCTATTGTGCAACAAGGGTGGAATCTTCAGCATGTTTCCTAATAAACGATTGCCAATGCCATCCTATGCATAGAATTCTTGTATTTGGAGTTGCTCAGGGCCCAAGATTGTAACCCACTCTAGCATTCAAATAGTAACCAGAATAACTCTTGCCAAATTGTCCAAACACCACAGTACCGTCCTCTATTGATGCGCCATTTACATCTGAAGCATTGAAAGACCCGAATCCAACCAGCAGAATGCCTTCTTTCGCGACCAAATAAAATCCTCGTGTGATGCCACTCGACAAAGAGATAGGTGGTTCTATGGTAGCCGTGGTAGTAGAAGCTTCCTTCGGCAGAGCTACAGTGGAAACCCTTGTCCATTGATTGGGTACTCCCTGTTTGCCTACAAGCGTTCCATTGTTAGTGGTATAGACATCAACCACGAAACTGCTACGTCCTCTCAAGTGGTCGAATTGAATTGAATTTATAAGGATCTTGCTTGCTCCATCGTCAAGTTTCACGTTGAACATGAACCCAGAAGATGCTAAGCAATTGGACTCACAGAAACTTGTTGGGGTCAACCAAAAGGAAGGTTCGGATCGCATAAGCGTCTCCCCAGGTGCTCCCACGAGTGGTTTACTAGTTGGTGTTGCAATAGTAGACGTCACTACCGTCGGGGATGCAAATAAAGAGTCGCCAGTGTCACCATCGGACGGTCTTCTTGTTGTGGGGCCGCTGGATGGGTTTCTATACGTCGGACGCTTGGTTGTAGGCTTCATCGTGATACTAGGAGCCTTTGTTGGAGGAGCCGTTACCTTAACCGTAGGGGTAAATGTGATTGGTCGCTTTGAAGGAGCCTCCGTTGGGCTTTGACTGGGTCTCATGAATGCGTACTTCACATCTACGTTGAAGAAGTATCCTTTGACGCCAATTCCAAAATTGCTGCTCATTACGGTTGATCCAGGCCCAATGAATGCGCTATGACTGTCAAAGTTGGCATTGGAACCAGTTCCCACTCGCAATATGCTTCCCGAGGCGGCTAGGTAGAAACCTACAGTATCATTTGCCGACATGGCAACGGGTGGATCTAAACTGATTTCCATGGTTCTGTCAGCGACATCAACGTTGGTGCCATGGGTAGCCTTAACTCGGATCGACTCTAGCTGAGTCCACTGAGCAGAAAACCCCACTTTGTCTTCATAAGAGCCGACAAAAGTACGGTATAAATCAACGGTGGCATTAGTGAACCTAGGCTCGGTATATTCAAACGATATGCTCTCGATGAGAATGCCTCTCGTAGCATTAGAACCAAGCCCTACGTCGAACATGATTCCACGCGAAAGATAGCAGTTGTCTCCACATGTTTTTTGAGGGCTAAGATAGAATGGACCATAATTGAACGTTGGCGAATCTGTGGGCCTCATGCTTGGACTGGAACTTGTAGGACTCGCTGTCGTTGGTCTCGGTGTTGGACTAGAAGTTGTTGGAAAGGACGTGATAGGTTGTTTTGTGGGACTTGATGAAACAGGACTCGAGGTCGGCTTGTCAGTGGGCCTAAGAATGCATTGTCCTTTGGAATAAAGTGTTTTCCATATCTGATGGGATACACGCTCGGGTTTTAGGCTCACTGAAAGATCATCACAGTCGATGAGGTACCGAATAGTAAAAGATTCGTCAAAGGTACTACACGATGTGGCATACCTTTTGAGTCCACAACCTCCGGACTCTCTTTCCAATTATCCAAATCTAATCTTGGATGATCACCAGTCCAAACACCACCGTAAGATAGAGCCACATTAGACAACCCTCCATCACAGAAGTCACAGTAGGACATTATGGTGGCCGAGTTAGCGAGTGGAAGTTGATTGGGACAAGCATCTAGACCGCAAGAATCTATTACTGGTTTGTAAGCTGTACTTTCGAATGTGTGATCTAAGGAGAAGATCAGCGAAAACGATCAGAGTAACGCAAAGATAACGTTAGCAGACAGAGTGCAGAACAAGTCATACAATATCTCAACTTTGACAACATAATAAGTAAGCACTCACCAGATCCCAAGGAATGCCCAATTTCATGAACCATAATAAACAAGTCGTAAAGCGCGTCCTCATCTAAACTCCCAATCCGTCCTTCCAGCCCACTGCTCAACCCAACTCCATACCGATCATCACACACTGCATCAATAAAGGCTATGCCACCCCCCATATACGTCCCCAACAAGGCATGGCGCAGTTGTACCCCATCCGGAAATTTACCGTTGTACTGCTCTCGCATGATACGCAATCCATCCCGCAGCGTGTCCGCGGATCCAAAGTAGTTAATCTCTTGAATACGGATCACATTCAGCCTGGCACCCACCTCATTTTCCAATATAACATTGGCAACGGTGACTAAGAAATTGACATACTCAATTGCTTCTTCCGGTCCTCCTTGCTTCGCGATGAACTCTGCGTCGATGTCGATGACAATGTTGACTTGGAAGCGGACGCCAGGACCGTCTTCGTCGGAGTAGACTGTTTCGTCTGTGGATGGCTTGAAGGCTGCTGTTTTGGAGAAGACGTTAAGTAGTCTTTGGTTGTGATCATGATGATGGTGCTCGTGTTCGTCATGATGATGGTGGTGGTGATGATGAGCCTTCTCTTCGTCGAGACGACCCCTCACGCCTTTCCATCCTTCATCAAGAACACCCTCGAACAACATCCTGTCATCCCACTCCTCCTTGTGCTCCACACCACAAGTAAAATTCTGATTCTTCCCCTTGCCCACAACAGAACTCATGAAAATCCTCTTCCTCGCATCCATATGCGCAGCGGCATCCTCAACGACCTCTCCGTTTCGCAATGTGAACATGTCGAGCGTTCGCACGCTCCCACTGCGTCCTCTCTGCAGCCCTCGCACCGATCCATTCTCGGTATTCACGCTGAGTACCGCGATTCCCCTAGTTTTGGCGGGATCGTTGACCAAAATGGAGAGTTTGGAGGCAATGTCCGTTTTGTCCGAGGGCGTGTTTTGCGGAAACGAGACGGATTTGAAGTTGTAAGTTGTGGAGGGCGAAATGGCGGGAGTGGCCGTGGACAGTTGGAGGAGGAGCGTGGAGGATTCTTTGGCTCCGGCGTCGGGCGTTGTTTGAAGGCGGCGAAAGTGCGACAGATCTTCGTCCTGGGCGTCGCTTTCGTTGGATAAGTCCACTTCGATCTCGAAGTGGAGCGGCGGCGACAACGGTGACGATCGGTCGGCTTCGGTGTTGCGGAGAATGTGGAGGAGATTCTGGGTGGAACGGAAGAGAGAGAACAGGGGGCAATGAAGGCAGTGCAAGGTGTTGGACAACTGACATGTACCGACAGACTGACTCGACAACAACTAGGAGAGACGCACTCACCTCCGCTTGCGACACGTGAATTCGTGGTTGAACTTCGTCGTGGTCTGAACTCATTCTATCAAATACGGCGCCGACGCCCACGCCGTCACCGCGTTGGTCTGCATGGGCCACTCTAAGTGACGAGGCTTCTCCACTGCCCGTGCCAAGATCTCGCTCCGTACTGCCGCCGACTTGGCCATGGACGGAGGCGGCGATGGTCATCGCCAAGAGAAGGTGGAGGGATTTCATGGTCCAGATTGAGTGCGGCTACCAACGAGTAATAAATGAGGCGGCGATCGATTGCCAGCCTTACATGCCAATGGCCGATCCTGGTAAGTCTATTAAGGGATACGGATAAAAGGTGATGTTTGTGTTTTGTGCTTGTTCAATTTAATTTAAGGCACCACAAGACCAAGACATTCGTATATTTCACGAATATTGTGCAATATCAAGCGCCAAACGATCGGCCGTCACATGAAAGCCTTCTCTTCTCAACCAGTGAGTAGTACCATACGACTCGACTTATTTCCCATTATTTAGTGGTAGTTCAGGGAGTCAACTTGTCAATCGAATAAGCCTAAGAGTTCCCTTCGCGAATTCAACAATTGTGCAATAGCCCCATCTCTAGAATGGAAGTAGGTTCCAGATTGTTTTCCTCCAGTGTTTTTTTTCATTTTAGTGTTTCTACCGTAAAAACCGGATTATAACACCCACCAAAAATGTCCGGTCATTATGAAAAGATACATTTAGTAGGTGTTATAATCCGACACAAGCTAGTGTTAGCCTCGCGATGAAAAGTAAAAGTATCTGTCTTTTTATTTCTTTTTTGTCTCTTATGTACCATAGCGTAGCGTCTTGTTTCCCGCCAAATCACATCCCAATCTCCCATCACCTTCTCCCATCTCCCATCTCCCGTCGCTCCTTCCACGCAGCCGTTGATTCTCCCCCTTCTCCCTCTCGAATTGCGGCAATGAGAAGGAGCTTAAAGAAGGGAGCATCCTTCTTTACCAATTCCTGTTTGGTAAAGAAGTGCTTCTTGCCATTATCATATTTGACGCCGCGCCATAATCCAGCAAGCCTTTGGACGGGCGCCAAAGTACGAGCTGTGGCAAATCTCGATTAGCGTCGCAACCGAGACGTCAATCAATTATAATCTGTAATCTGTAATTAATAATGAGATTAATGAAATTATCATTTAAAAAGTTAAATGACAATGTAACATAGTTTTTGTTATGGTCTCTCTTTTCCTTGAGGCCGCGCAAGCAGACATCCCGGTCAAGGGCAGGTGATCATTCTCGCTAAAGTACAAGCGAGGAGTTCTATACTCCATCAATGACCTCATGCTTCAGGGATACAGCCTACGCAAAGCAGCTGAAGAATTTAACATTCCTCATGGCTACTACAAGACCTGGAGGAGGACTGTCTCGAAGGCGGATGGTGTGAGGAAGGATGAGGCTGTTCATCCCTTCACAATCACTGGTGCAGTTTGCAAGCTTCATCCCGGACACCCCACTGGACTTGGAGAGATCCAGAACTCCTTGACAGGATCAGTGTTTGAACTGAGAGAGCAGGGACTTCAAGTCAAGTTAACACACGTACTGTGAGGAAAGAGGCATCATGCTTGTCTGAAATCTTCAAAGACAAGACCAAGATCGCAAAATTTTCCTGTATCCGGCGCTTCGTGAAACGAGTTGGTCTCAGGAACCGAGTTTCAACTCATGTTGCCCAGAAGAACCACCAAAAGACAGAAGAAGAGTTGTCCCACTTTCTTGTCCTGATGAAACAGAAGCTGTTAGCGATTAATCCTGACGACATGATCAACATGGATCAAACACCGATCCCCTTCACGTTTCCTTCAAATCGGACTCTTGAAAAGAAGGGTACCAAGACAATTCATGTCCGTACCTCCACCACCGACACGAAGCGTGCTACACTAGCAGATGCTGTGATAGGAAGCGGAAAACTGTTGACACCCTTCTTAATCTTTAAAGGGAAAAGCAATGGCAGAATCGCGGCAAAAAAGCTGCAAACTTATCCCAAGGAGTGCATTTACGCCTGCCAAGAGAAGGCGTGGATGGACAAAATCATAATGCACAAGTGGATTGACTTGGTGTTGATCCCTTGGAAGCAATCAAGGAATCCGGGAGTCATCCCAGTGCTGATTCTGGACGCATATCGAGTCCATGTGATGGGTTCTTTAGTGAACTGCATCCAATCTCTTGGGATTGAGGTGCAACACATCCATGCAGGCTGCATGTATTTGTGCCAGCCTGTGGATGTAGGGATCAACCGCCCATTCAAAAAAGAGATGACTGATCAGTGGGAGGAATGGATGGTGAGTGGCAGCGGTGTGGCAGCTGGTGTTGCGAAGACGCCTTTGTGTGCTCAAGTGGCAGAATGGATTGTTGGTGCCTACAAGGCAATCACGGAGGAGACCGGACCGAATGCACGGAGAAAGACAGGTTACGAATGGTTTTTAGGCTAAACAGAATAATGCTAAATTATTTGTTGTTGCATTATCATTATAGTGTTAATAAAGATTAAAAACATTGTTTGTTAACATCTTAATAATTTTAATTGCCATTTCCTATGCAAAAGGAACAATTTCCCCAACAGCGTAACCACGATTGTGGTGATAGATCCTTCTCATGGTTCGGTTTGGATGTCGGGTAAAATCATCTCCACTATCTGCACAATTGCCCCATCAAAGCGCAACCCATTCTCACCTGCTGCATCTTCCTTTGTGGCAAATGAGACACTGCAGCCGTCTGTGCCGTCTGGCTTCATGGCGTAGCATGCCAACTCATCCGCAACGTTCATCTGCAACCGGAGCTCCATGCTAACACCATTGTCGTGTCTCCATACCACCAGAGAATTCCCACACCCATCTGGATGGCAAACACACTGGCGCCCATTGCTTGTCTCAATGAAGCCTACAAGGATGATGGGACAATCGGGTGGCGGAAATGAAATGGAAATCATTGCAAACGAGTTGAATGATCGTAATTTGCGTGATGTGTGTGACGTGTGTGAAGGATGTGTGGTGAGTTTTTAGTCATAATGGCATAACTTCATGAATATTTGGATCCACGGGGAGCTGTACATATGGGGATGTTGCTTGTGATCAGGAGAATCTAACGGGGCAATGATGTGAAAACAGCATGGGAAGTGGTCCAAAAAGAAAATGTCCGTCTAAATCGGTCATAAATGGGTCATTTTGAGTGGTGGGTGTTATAATACGGTGGGTGTTATAATCCGGTTTTTAGGTAGTGATGAGTCGGCAGACTTTTGCGCATTCGCGAGTTGAGTATTTTATCTACTTGGAACCTCTTCGAACATTCGTAGGAATATTCCGTATTATAAATTATGGCTTGACAGCAAGCAACTGGAAGCGCCATAGTTTTGTACAATACCTACTATGGAACAGAGAGAGAACGTAATATTCTCCCATCTGTTTTTACCAAGATATCAAGATAGGCAGCAATCGTAGCCACAGTACCATCGCCCCCTGATCCAAAACCAACAGCAGGTTGATATTGTCCTACAATTGACCTGGGATGAAGTGGCATGGGGGGGGGGGGCTACAAGCTCTTCATTTGCACATAGTCTAAATTAAATTTCTCCCGATTTTTGGCATAGATTTATGGACTGTGGTAATCAGAGATCTTCTACAATTTCAAGCACGGTGCCTTCCCCCTCCAACATTGCCTGGTGGGGGGGGCGACTTCCATCTTTTTTCTTGGAGATTTTCTCGCTCTCCACCATCAACAAATGCTGGACCTCACCGAATGGATGGGAACAAAAGCAGCCCATTGACTAGCATAGCAGCACACGGAAAAATGCTCTTAGATTAGGACAGTATTTAGGTCCTATTTTTCTTCATGTGAGACACGGTAAAGCATACAACACAGCATTATTTAGCAGCACACCATATGCTGACACATACATGCACCTGGTTGCTATTCTTTCTCCAGTTCCAGTTTTTGAACAAGACAATGCAGTGGATACAGCGGTCAATCAGGACAACCCCAAGATGAAAAGCAATGCAAACATTGATGTGTCCCCTTCCACTTCAGCTGCCAGTAATGTCACTCAACCCGCAAATTATTCTAAAACTACGATGATATTTGCCATCCAACAATTGAAGCAGTTACACCTCTGTCTCCATTATGATACACAATCTCATTTCTCCATCTTTCTGTGGTGGCATTCAGTTTGTGGTAGAACTTAAGATGCAGGTGTAATTACCAGGAGAGGACACTTTTGTATAGTGCTTTCAAACAAATGTGGGAGCCGCTGGATCAATGTTGGTTCACCACTGTGCATTAGTAATATAGTTGCGTCAGCAGCAATAAATACAATGTATTAGAGTGATTATGGACTGACAATTAAGATTGTTACAGATATTTTTTTTGGTGTGGATAGTCATCAATGTGCAACCAAGTCAAATATTCAATATAGCAGATGGGAGATGTTTTGTAAAATCTTCAATTGTAGCCTGGTGAGCGCTCAAAGCTTCTTTAACTGACATGTTCTTTCTTCTATCCTTTGACTGTTCTAGCATTATACATCTTGATTTCTTTGCCTTTGATCACAGTGAATAAAATAGAGTTGTGAGTTCAATGGAATCTTTTATTTTATTTGTTTGTGGAATGAAAGTATTGCAAAAATGCTAGCATCTAATTTAATTAAAAATAGAAACCAAGATGCTTTTAACCTGATGATGTCTTTTAAGTATAAAATGGGAATTGTGTTAGATTGACATGCATTAAGTTTTGAAGCATGCAAATCTCCTCTCATTGTGTTCAATAGTGTCTTGAAAAGAATTTTGAAAAGTAAAAGGGTGTTAGGAATGTGAGAGATTTTGCCGCATAATTTTCAATAATGGGGCCAGAAAGTAGTCTATAGAGGGACAAGCGGAATATTGAGAATGCTACACATTATCTTACTCTATTACCATAGTCTCTTTTGATAGGTCTTTTTGAAGATCCTCGCCCGGAAGTGCTGCGCTAAACGTACTGTCTAATACCTATGAGATCCGAAGCAGTATCGCATACATCCTTCATGTTGTTGACTCCTTGAAGGAAAGGAAGTGCAACTACAGTCCAGATCATTTAACGCATATGTAAGACACCCCTTTCACTTTTTCACAAATGCCACTGAAGGATAATTAGACCTGCCACAACACTCTCTTCATCATCCAATACTCTAGAGTAAATCTTGAAGTTATTTTTGATTTGATTGTGATCAGACAAATTTGACAATTTCAAACTAATGAGTATTGTGGTGGTGTGTAAATGTACATGAAAATGCAGATGTACAGGGTTTCTGTGTATCATAGCACATATTCCTTGCAATGATACTGTTCAAGTGTTTCACATGATAATATGTAAAATATACTTGCAAGTTGCGACACGTCAATCAAGGGATAAGGTGTGAAATGTTATTACTGCCTTAGCGACAACACAATTGAATTTTACCACCATTTTTAATCTCGCAAGTCAGTAGTAATGTCAGTTTATTCAACAATATCAAGTGAAATTAAGCAAAAGCACAGTCATTTATGTGATACTGGAAGGCTAAGGCTATTTTGGAATCCTAATAATTCTACTATATTCAACAAATGAAAAAGAAACCACATCATAGTTGCATACTATGAAATTCGATGAAGGCCCCTTGAAATTTTAACCCCGAATCCCCAACAAATTCTTCATCTTACACACCGCACTCTTACTATTCAAATCTTCCACCGCTTTGAGTACACTTGTACCCACTGCTGGCAGATCATCCTCCCCTTGTGAGAAAAACCCATCATCGTCGGTTGATTCGTAAAAGAATTCGGTATTACAGTCACTATTGTAGAAACTGTTGACTTCGTCATCACTCTTGTCGTCTCTGTCTATAGGTAACGAGGTTTTCGGTTTGTCATCTTTTAATGTTGGAGGTGTAGACCTAGCGCGAGCATACCGTGCTTCTGGGTCACTATCTCCTCTAGTTTTGGAATTGGATTGCGAACGTTGAGTGCTGGAGCTCTTGGGTTCTCTTTTCATCTCGGTATCTCTTTCACCGTGAAGGCGTACATTACATCCAACGCCATGCATGCTTTCATCGTCACTGTCCTCTTGGGATTTGCGTGCAATCGTAGCTGATTTTTTCTTTGTTGTGGGGGAGGTGATATGTAGCCTTTTACCGAAACTGGATCTTCTGCTCTTGCTATTGTTGGTCTTGTTGTTTGTTCGGATGGTGTATTCTGAGTCGTTCAATTGGTTTGATTTTGGTCCTTTTTTCTCGTTGATTTTGCTATTTTTCGCTTGTCGTTTGACATCGTCTAAATCTTTCCATTGGCTTATTTTTGGGGGATTCTTTTTCTCCACGGTGTAAAACTTTTTACCATCCGTAGTTTTTGACTCATTCGCCAAAACAGTTTGTCCTGCCACATGTCCATTGACTTTGTTTCTGTCAGTGTCATGCAGATTATCCGCTTGCGCTTGTGTATTATCAGCTCCCCTCTTTGCATCCCGTCTTTTGTCTCTTGCATTCTTTCCGTCTCTTTTCCCTTTGTCAACTTTTGTTTTCGAAACTTGATGTTTTTCCATCGAGGAAGCTGGTTGTATCTTTGGGCAATTTTCACCAGAATCGAGTAGCAGAGAATGATTATCAACACTGTTGACACCGCCAACATGATTTTTATGTTGTCTGTGCGACTTTTGTCTCCTCCTCCCTTTTGCGGCGGCCGTGGAATCGAATTCCAGCGTGCCCTTTTTTGCAATTGCATTTCTTTCCAACTTACTGTTCAACTTGGTCGCTCGTCTAGTGTGATCACCTAAACTATTGGTAGAGCAAGGCAGAGCGAGGACCCGTCTATCCTCCTCGACAAACTCGTGAGAATGATGAGGGGCTTCAAAACTGGTATAAGAAATTACACTAGCATCATCAAGTCGCTGTGCCATGGCCAGCAAGGAATCGTCATCATTGTAAGATAGCCCGCAGGAATGATTGAAACTGCTTTGGTGAAAGTTCATTTCGGGGAGGTCATCGTCACTGGCTTCCGATTCGGTTGTCGAATGCGAGTTATCATCTCGATGGCTCCCGCTTGCCTCCGATATTGCGCAGGAGGGATCAAATAGGGCAGGGTCGCCCTCGTCCAACGAAATGTCATTTCGCGCTGGTGCCAGAGCAGCATCACCGTTACTTTGTCGATCTTCCACGGAAGAAGACGCGACGGCGAAAGACGTAGTTTCGCCCGACAGGGAATCAAGATATTGCTGAGCTTCGCGTTTCAACCGATCGTGTGTCTCGCTTAGATCCGAATAGGAGAATTTGACAGGCATGATTTTGTAAAGATATCGTTGATATTGTTAGCGTAAGAGAACTTCAACTTTAGAGCGCGAGACTGGTCCGAGATTGGAGATGGTGCAATGGCAAGGTGTCAACGGCTGGCAGCCGCACGATGGCATGTTGTATGGTAATTGTCCAGGAGATGATGTTTCTCTTCGCGCGTTTGTTTTCTTGTGTATAAGAAGTTTGCGTGTGGATAGTGCACAATACGAGTATGTCTCTTTTTTCGTTTTTTTGCTTGCTGTGGCCATTAATACGTGTGTAGAAACAAGTATTTGCAGTACGGTATGGTGTATTGCATGGTACACAATGGACACCATTAGATGTGGGTCGAAGAGGGCTGTTCTCAATCGTGGAACAATTACCTTGAAAATATATTTGCAACTTCAAGATAAGGTAGAATAATTAAGAAGAAAATAAATGAATAAAAAAACAAAGGTAATATGGCCCTTCCCTAGAGAAAAGCCGAAAGTCATTCTTATCAAAAAATGACTTATCAAGTCATGCTGATAGGCGATGTACACACATCATGCCATAACAGAAAACTGCATATGACGTAGAATTCTAGTGTGGACCTGACAATTTCGTCAGTTGCAAGCCTAAAAACATTGTGGTCACATTAGATAGTCTTTATAATGTACCTTTTCAGTGCAGTTTTGGACAGCTCTCACTGGTCCCTGATCGTATGGATGTGTCGCTTGTGACTTACTCCATATATTGACCAAGATATTATGGCCAATAATAGATTCCAGATTCTCCAGCCTCAGTCAAGGCCATCCTGAACACTTCGTCATCTAGTAGTTTGTTAGTATCATCAAATGTGGGGCTGAAAAAATAGTTCTACTAACAAACTACTAGTAAAAACAGTTCTACTAACAAACTACTAGTAAAAGATACAATTCAAGCTTCGTTCCGCTGGGTTTCAGGTATCTAATTGAGATATTGTAGGTAACTGAGGCACAGGAGGGGACAGAAGCCTCTGCAGTGCAATTGTTGTATCTGCCAGAATTTGTAAATGGCTTTTGACATCCCATCAATGTCAACTGAAGCCAAACGAAAAAAATAACGGAGAACTTCTCTTCTTTCAGTAACTTCCAAGGTGAGCACATGAGTCAAGCCCTGATCAACACGAGCCTTGCAAATTGGAGCGAGTTCATTTGCCTTTTTGATAGCTTCCCTCTCCGTTTCTGCCTTCCGAGCAGCTTTCTCGTCATCTTCTTGCTTTCTCCTGACACGTTGCTCCTCATTTAACTGCTCCTTCTCCTGTTTTAATACTGACATTGTGGCTGCCAATTCATTGAAGGTGCAAATCTTTTCAAGCTGTTGCGGGTCGTAAGAATTCATGCGTAGCTGTTGATATTACCGGTGACAATATCAATATGGCATTTTGCGATGACCTTATTTGCTGCATCTCCTGTGCATTGCTCAATGATTGTTCCAAGCTAAACATCTCGGGCAGTGGGATTTAGGAGATCAACTTGATCAGATGACACTTCGATATCCAAGTTTGGTGTTGGTATCAAATCTTCTCCATGATGAGTTCAGGCCACACAGTTGGTCATGTGGCAAAACAACTTCAAAGAAAGCTTCACATTTCCTTCATCTGCTTTGTATGGGGTCATCAAATTTGATGGTGCAAAAGAAAAATCTGCATAATCAGTGTCAAGCAACCCCTGTTGCCCACCTACAGTTCGGGATTCATCATTGTCCTCATCATCATCAGTACAGAACATGGGAGTGACAAACACTGATGGATCTTCTTTCCCAACAAGGTGGCACCCTCTCAATTTTTCAATGACGTCAAACTTGACCGATGGGAGCAAAAGCAGCTCTTTGATGTTTTCTTTAGTCCACTGCTGTTGGAAGGAACTAATCTTTGATGAAACAGCTCGTCGCTCTTCTTTCATCGTGTTTTTCCATGTAGTAGACATGGGATCATAGAGACCTGTGTGTACCTTAAAGAAAAATCGGCAGCATCCACCGTGCCCTTGTGCCTTTCAAGCCATTCAGCAAATGGCTTGCGCTGGGAGGGACAGAAGTTCACCCCGATAAAGGATTTACGCCGAGCGTTGGTCTTGGTAACAGCATTAAGTGCCTCATTTACAATCAAGATGCTGGCCCATTGATTCAGAACATTCTTGTGATGAGTCTTGAATGTATCAATCAACTCATGGAAGGCCCTCTTGTCTGCCCTTGCAACCATTTGATTGTAGGCTTGGGAAATTTGAGAGGTATCGCCCTCCTCCTTGATGATGAGAAAATTGTGGTCACGAAATACCGGAATAGATTCACTGTCAAGATGACTTCCAAATCCATCAAGTGACAACTCAACCCATAACTTAACATGATCTCAGATTCTTTTCATCGACCGAATCCCCTTGCAAAGATAGGGGACTAGTTCTTTCCATGCGTCGCCGGTCATGTATGCGCTTGGTTTCACAATCACATGAGATCCTTCTGGAGCTTTGTAATAGGAATCAAACTTCTTGAATGAATCCAGTTCAATATCTTTGCCCTTAGTGAGATAGAAGTGAAGCCCACCCACATTGGATGCAGAACCAAAACAAATGGTGCTAATTGATTCACAACAGTCCCCAACATTCTTTTCGTGCTTGCGTCTGCCTCAAGAGCCCAGGATATATCGCTCACCCTCATTAGCACCCATAGACGACTCATCAAGATTAGTTGTAAAATGATTGACCAAGTTATGATGATCTGCCATTTCAGCTGGAGTCATGTTTGAAACATCCCATCAATTCAATTCATTTTACAATGCCCTGGCTAGAGGAGGAGAATAAAATGTCAAAACGGATTGTATAAAAATAGGGATTAGTATACCACACATCCACACATGCACACTAACCTTCTCCTTGAGAGCTGTGTGTTCTTAACAATTTTTCTGCTGCAACTGCAGTCCAGTTAGCTGTTGTGGCTTGTGCACGGACCACACACCCATTGTTCTTCAGATCAGGGAGTTGCGTTGACCAAATCAAATAATCAAATGATTTTCCGCCCGCTTCTTGTCGACTCCAGCAAAGTCAGCAACGATCTCAATCAATTCTTTCCTTGTCATTCTCACATTTCTGTTGTCACGAGCAGTAATGATAGTTTGGAAAAACTCTCAATCTCCAGAAGATGTCAATCCAAATCTACAATTGGTTTCAGCGGACTCTAATGGATTGACATCCTGATCAAATGGGGCAATTTTTCCATCAAGTCGTCATTATTTTGAGAGCTTGCAGTGTCTTGGATTTTGTGCAACCAGCTCAGAGCTGTTTGCCTTTTCACAAGTACGCTCAGGTGAGTTATCTGGGCAGCTCTTATGGCTACAGTCATATCCCCAGTCAGGGCTAAATTGTCCATAACAACCAACTTTGCTGCCCTGTGCTTGCCCTTGTCTCAATTGACATATGATCCCCTATTTTTTGTTTGAGTGGAGCTTGGATAGGTGGTAAATTGGCAGATTCGGTGGAATGGTTGGCATCAGATGCATCAGAAGAAGATGTAGCTTTTTCTGGGATAGCCGCGCGGGAGGTTAAGGTGAGCGAACATGTTAGGTTTACTCCCTGGCTTCTTGAGAGCGTTTCTCTCTTCATTTCTTTGTGGACGACCCACAGATATAACAGTCTTCTTTGCTCTCTTATTCTTGATGTCATGTTCACTTTTACCCTTGTGTGTTGTGCTCCGAGGAGAGGGAGATTTCACGATAGCCTCTGAATCTGTGTTGGATGCTCATGCAGCAGGGGAATCTTCTCTGGTATGAGCAGCCCTGGTACAACTAATCGTAATGGGTCTAGGCATGGTAGGGTTGCAAAGTGGGGATCATTCACAGTGATAAGGTGGATTGAATTGGTTGAATCTACCATTAAATCTGTCATGATCCATCGATCCATCAGATGATGATAAGGGGTGATGGAAAATGACACTTTTTATTGCATATTTGAATTGATGTTTTCAAGAGCTTCAATACTCACTAAGTAACATTGAAAAAGTCCGAATATTGATTGAGATATTAAATGTTGAATATTTTATTAGTACACTACTAGTAAAAGCCTGACAAGCCCGAAAAAATGATTGCCGTGCTAGGAAATGAATTCAGGTCCACTCTACAGGATGAAAATAAAGTTTCTAGTTGCCATTCACGTGTGAACACAACATAGGTCATTTGGGTCAGAAATCATAATGATACATGTGGGCCATTTTCTTTTCCAAGCACTAAAAATAGGACCCCCGTTGACCCATCTTGTAAATGCATTCATGCAACAATTATTGAGGGCCTCCAATAGCGTAGTCTTGCAGGGAAAAATTGCAAACCATGCTTTCCGTTGTCTATTTTCATTGCAGTCAGCTTAACTGTAGGCCAGATATAAAGTGAAGCATCAACATTCAGTCATTATCATTTCTGCCCCGTGCTTTGCCATGATTGTGCTGGCATTACTTATGTCTAGCTTTGCAAAGTGGTGACTATTTAAAGGTGGCCACAACACATATGCTCAAGTCTGAAAACTGACCGATACAAGAACAACCAGTATTATCACTCTTGGATTATAATAAGTGCCAGGTGATAAGCTTTGTTTCGCCAAATGCTTAAACAACACTGTGAAATGACATCCACCACACCAACAGTGTGATTGTTTGTTGCCTCTTTACTAGAGGAACAGCAGCAGAATTAGTTTTTAGGGTGCCAGAAATCAGTACTAGGCTCTCAGGCCCCCACACTCATAAATCATACCAGGGACATAACAGCTCCACGTGTCTATAGGCACTAATGCAAAGTAAACCTAAGATCTGACTGATGGATCACTAGTCAACTATACTTACTCTTAGCGTTCTTGACCAGACATAAATGCAAGGAGTCAATGCAAGATCTTTAGTATAAAAACTGTACCTTCTTATTTTGTTATTGACATGTCACATGATATGATCATCTGCTCAAAATGCAATGCCCCACAAAGAATCAAAGGTAGTGGTTTGCTTTGCTTACATTTTCAAATGGTACAATAATGTCACCAATGACTTTTTGCTTCCTCTTGATGGAGCATTGTTATTCACAGGATGAATTTTGACACCTGCAATAACATATCATGCCTTGTCAACAAAGACTCTCTCTTACAAAGGTCCATGTAAGTTGAAAATTTTCCATCTGAAATAAGGGACTGTCATTAAATCTACCATCTGACACCAAGAAGATTAACTTTAACAAAGTGCAATTGACAGGATTATTTTGTCTCAAAAGGATGCAACATTTCATGTATATGATACACCTTGTCATGAGTATTTGGATGATCACTTGCCAATGGAAAATATGTAGCCCATAGAATTGTTAAGGTAATGTCTTGACATTAGGGAAAGGGAAGACATTGAAATATGAGGGAGATGCTTTTACTGTTTACAAGGAAACATCAAAGAGTTTTCACACGAAACCAAGATGTTGTAGTACCTTTTGTACCACATCAACCACACAACATAGATATTTTTCAGGAGTTACTTCTCATTCATATGCCATTAAATTCTCATCAGCAGACAGCTGTGGTTGCATCAGTGCATGAAATTTTGAACTGTGTGATTTCAGGGAAGCATACCATAGATGAAAGGTATGGCACTAAATGAAGGGTTGTAATTGCAGTGGACGGAGTATTCCACTGACAGTGCAAAGGAAACATTTGGATGATCTTAATGTCCCCACATGCTATGTCATTGTTTGCACTGACAATCATGCAGTATTGAATGAGGCATGGTTTGATTTGTGCTCCAAATCTAGAATTGTTTGACATTGGATGGATTCTATAATTCAAATCATATTTGAGAGTGTTTGCAGCTTACAGCTTGGCGGTGTATTTTTGTGATGTATTTTCACATCAACTTGGGTGAACAGGGTAGCAAACTATATTGAGCATATTGACATTGGGTGTAATGTTGATTTCTTGAGCAAGTATAAAAATTTGTACCATTACTCTCAACAGGGCTGGAAAAATGATTTTTGGTAGCAAAAATATTAGTTTGCTAAGACACACATAAATGAGATGGAAGGTGGCAACAGCGAACTTGCACCAGACATGTAGAGACTGTGAAAGCAATCATTTTGCAACATGTGCTCCTGTATTATTGTATGTCACCCATCAAGTGTTGTGCTGATATGATGATTGAATGCAGAAATATGAGGATGTCAATGTTTCAAAATTCATCTGTTTATGATTTCAAAGAATGCTTTACAAGCAGATCAAAGTCACAGATGTTTACTGTATCATGTAGTTGAATACTGTGAGTGAGATGGTTTCATTTTAATCCTTACTGACATCTAGATGAACCCCTGGAACTGTCAGCAGTCAAACACAAAGACATGACATGAGGCAAGTTTGCATGAGTGACATAATACCTGAACTACCATTTAATGGTCCACTGCTTAACGGAATCACAAGATACAGACCATCCATTAGAAAGATGCCTAAGATTCTTGTGACAATGAATGGTTGGAATGAACTATAGAATGTGGAAAGACTTTGTTAAATGTCACTGTTTTTCAAATTAATTGATTTGAAAAGCCACTGCGGTATGCATTTGATTCAAGGTTTGCTGACACAGAAGAGGCTTCCTTAGGGAGGTCTTGAAAAGTACCTACGCCATTTACATATACAAGAATTGATTCCAGATGAAATATGTAATATATGTACTCATGATGCCAAAAACTGGTTGAAACTTTGCTGTGCATAAGCATGATGAAAAGACTACCTTTGTTACTTGATGAATTAGTAACCAAATTGCACAGTTGTTCTGTGCTGCTTCAAGAAGGCCAGCAGAGCTTTCAAAATTGGAGGCATGCAATAAGGATTTTCATCATCAATCGATTGCATCCTTTATGAATAATCCAATTCTTAGAAAGGTTGCATTGTTTGCTGAGAATGTGGCACAGGTGACTGTGACAAAAGGATAAATTGTGGTATATTTAGTTGTTGCACCTTAGAATGGAAATGACAGCCCATCAGCAATCCTCACAACAACATTATCAACAATACAAACAGTGCCAGTGCTGCCAATGCACACTCCATTTGCACTGAATATTCTTGGTAATGTAATGGATGATGTGGTTTTAATGAATTGAGAAAGATGTTATTGAAAGTGGATCTTGCTCAAGGTGGGGGCAACTTTAGTTGATTATTGTGTTGTATGCCAATCAGCATGAAGTTGTCATTCTTATTATTGATACAATTGGACTTGGTAGATCCTGCTCTGCACTTCAAAAACCAGAAGTCCTCGCAAACAACCAATTAGATTCTGAGAGGTGCACTTGAATGTCACGAACAGTTGATTGAGCAGCTTGGGTGCAAAAAGGCATTATTCTTATTCCAAGTGTACATATGTTGGACCCCATGTGGGCACCATCCCACTTCTAGCACTGGATAATTTCTCCCCCCTGGGGCACCATGCCTTAACAGGGCACCCAGTGCTGGAACTGGACCCTGTTTTTTCCTTTAATTACAGTTCTAAATCTGTGCCCTTGGTAGGGGCCCAGTTCTAGAACTGGATGCGCAGTTCTAGCACTGGGATGATGGATCAATACACAGATGGCACCAGTTCCATTGGGCATCAGTGCCTCAATGGGGATGATCAAATAAATAGTGCCTCAACTGGAATGATTGTACACACAGTGAATGGTGGGGATGAAAAGGAATTTGGTAGGGCAGCATTAAGGAATTCCACTGTCTTCAGTAGCCATCAGTGACAGACAAATTATTTTGACCTACCATACTGAGCTGTATCCTCTACCTCACATAAACAAGATAAAGAAAATTGTTCCTGCCTTTGCACTGGCTTGTTGAATCGAAAAGTACACAGGTATTCATCCTAAGGCCATGACCAGAAAAGCTAGAAAGTGACCAACAGACCAAGGTGCACCAGATTTAGCAATGGCCATGCTTTTGCCCTCTATCATTGATCATTGCACCATCAGTGGTGCCCTCTAAGGAAATAATTGGCGCTTCTACCATGGAGAGTCAATGTTCTGATGGTTCAACACATCTTCTGGAAATATAACAGTGCACATGTTTGTCCAGAATCCTGGGACAGTTCAAGTCATAAGGAATCACAATCTAAAAATAGCAAGAGATTGACATATTCAACCAGCTTTTGCTTCCTTCCAAAAAATATCTGTTTCAATTCCTTGGAAACAGCCATATAACTCATTAATAACTTTGGAATGCAGCAATGGATAAATGACCAAGGATATGTTCTTTACATGATTACAGTTCCTGAGCCTTAGAATTCCTAATGATGATTTACATTTGGATGTATTTAAAATGCATTTGAATTTTAAGTCGTATTAAATTAGTGGACATTAACATAAAATTTCTGAGAAATTGTAAAAACATGTTATGAAAGTCCGTAAATTCATTTCTATGGGAACTGTAATGATGGGGCACAATAAGATTTTCTTTGCATTTTGCTCAACATGAAGGGGGCATTGACATAGATGGATGCACCCAAGTGCTTCTAAAAGTATGTAAGCACAGAAAACTTTGTAGGAACTTCCATTATAGCCTACATTCCTGAGGACTGGGCAGTGGAGAGAAATGCAATATCTGGTCAAAAAGTTGCAATATTTGAGGTTATCTAGGAATAGTTAAATAGTGTTAAGGAAATATCGTATTATGTATCATGTCACAATTTTCATAATATTGCAATATTTTCTAATAGATAAACTTGTTCTCATTGAAAGCCATGTTTTAGGTAGTGCAACTATTGCACCACATCAGGTAGAACATAGGATTGTTCACACTTGAATTTGAGGTGGTGCAGTAAGAGCACCACCTTGTTGGGATAATTCTTATTTGTCTATAACTGGTGTCACCTTTTCATGAAAATTGCATTTTCTGTTGAAAATAACAATATCATGTATGGATAAAATTAGTCATATTACTATGGAAAACAGCATAATCCTGTGAAAGTAACAAATTTTGTTGAAAACAAGGATATTTTTCAGTAGTGTATGTGTCAGAAAAAATATGTTATTTTCAGCGAAGTTCTTATTTTACATACATAACACAATTTCCCAAAATTCTTATTTTCAACAACTTCCGTACAGTAACTTCAGAGCTGCTGCAGTATTAATGGGGTTTTGCTAAAAGTTAGACCTTTCCGAGTGTCTATTTGTCTAGTTCTATACTTGATTTCAGGCAAGATAATGCCCCCCATCAAAAAGGACCATCTGCAATTCTTTTAGAATAAATTTCAACATCATTGAATTCATACAAATTATGATACTTAATTGATGAATCTACCATAAATTAATATAGGACTTTTCCTGTTGATATATTGAGTCAGTGACTCTCATTGCCATGGCATCTGGCTGCAACATTTTCTGTCTTGTTGCATTCAAAAATAGCAGCTCTTTTGAAAGCTTACATATTCTCTTCAATAATTAGGAATGGATTCATGAGGAACACATGCTGTATTGAGAAAATTAATCTCTCAAAGATACAACACTCACGTCAACTAATTGATCTTTTTCATGATCTTCTCTGACTCTCATTCATTTCTCATGTCTTTATTGTTGCATCATGCCTAAATCTGCATTCAGTTATGCTCTCAACATTCTCAGCCTTGGCCTCTTGTGCCACATGATGCTTGGCCACAATTGTTTGTTCTTGATCAGCTACAATGATTTTTCTGTTTTCTTCCCATTCCGCATTTTCTTGAATTAAAAAATATGAGGAAATATATGCAACTCAACATTGGTTGAGTCATTTGTGTTTCATGTAGCTCACACTATTTTCCTTCTCCCTTTCTACCTGTAATCTGATGGTGATAGAGACTCATTGATGAAATTCTTGGTTGTTCAACAGAAATGTCTCTTAGTGGCTGATGAATGTCATGGACTAACACCTCTGCGTCAACTTTATCTCGTGCCAATTTGACACAAACTCATGAGCATGATTGTTTTCAATAATTGGGACAAGTTTAATCAGAGAAAATGTTAATAACTTATTTGAATCAATTTTGATTAAGTCCACTTTTTAGTTGAGGTACTTAGATTAAGTTTATATTCCCATACATGTCATGTCAGGCCATACAAATACTATTGACAAGTACAGGAAGATAATGTCAATTAGAGTTTCTTTGCAGTTGAAGACAAAACCATCAATTTTCATGAAGACAATAATGACAAGTTGTGTAAAATAATGTGTGCATAGTAGTATGTACAATGAAAAAGTCAGGTTTCCTGATTAAGTACCCTGTGGCACGCATGAAACAGGGGCTGCGCTATGATTCCAACCGCAAAAAAATCAAGCTGGGTCATCCTGAAGGGCAGAACAGTGTCGCTGCTGCATATTTATGACTCAAACATGAGAATATGGGATGGACACAGGACTCATGCCTCAATTTTTTTGATCCTCTCCTCAAAAATTGGACATCCCACCAAATTGGAGAAGATTTGTGGTCTCTTAGAACTAAGTTTCAAATTACTATTATTTCTTTTTACTGAAATGGGTCATTAATTGAGTAATTTCAGTAATCGAAAAAGGAATAAAGTAATCCGTCAATCAGTTTACTGAAGGCCCATCTGGTTTCTATACAACACTCACCCTGCTCTTCCAGGACAGTAAGTTACTGTCTTTGACAGTAATTTCAGTAACATGAGTAATATATGCATGCCTATTATTTGCATGCATTGACTATGTATCCATTAGCATTACATATAATCCCCCAGTTTAGGTGCTCTATTCACTATCCCCATCATCTGAACTCTCATCCGACCCTTCCTCTGCTGGCTGCTTCCCCCCTCCATCATCTCCTTCCACATCCTTCTTGACAATCTTCAACTCTGGGTCCAGCTATTTTTCATAGTAATCAATGACCATTTCATAGAAATCCCAATACCTCTCAAATTTGCCATACAGCAACTCTAACTGGCACTCCAAATTTAACACATTATCAAATCCCTGATATGTTCCCAAGATAGTGTAGAGGATTCCCAAGCCATTCCCTGCCTTCTGTGCCATTGTCTTGAGGGGCCCTTTTGTCAAACACTTTGTTAGCATAGAACAATAAATCTCACAAAACTTTCCAGTAGGATCATGATCTTCGTCATAAAATCCCAACTCCTCATACTTTGCCAACGCCCTAGCTGCATGGACATCATTCCCTTAGCTATTGAACTGCACATCCTCCCAATCCCCAAGGTAGGTATGAAAGACTCTCTTGGGCTCAATAGAAACGTCTTCCATAACATTCCCTTGACAATACTCATCTAACTTGCAATACTCAAAGTCCTCGTCACTCCAAAGCACACCAGCCCACTGAGCCTGCTTGTGCTGTCTCTCATTCTTCTGTCTTGCAAAGGCAGCACCAATGACTGACTGCGTTTTGGTCTCTCAGAGCCTAAGTTAGTGTGCTTACCTGATTTCTTGGCTTTCATCGCCTTTCACTGTCCTTTCGCTTACCCACATCCTTAAAAAAAGAGAACAACTTCAACAGGCAGAAAGGCCAAAGACCTTGGTAGCAGGAACAGAGTACCGCTTGTGCCACTCATAGGATATGGTCATTGGGCCCCCTGCAGTAATCCAAGTGCTCTCCCTACTAAAGAATCCATGTTGCTTGACAAAAACTTGCCAACCAGCTTTGCCAGTACCACATTGGGATCTCCACTAATTGTCTGTCTTCTTGGTAGAATCACCCTCCTGATGAACTCCTCAACAGCAATATTATTCAAAGGATCCTTGTGTGCTTCAGAATGTGCAATAGTGGCTGGGTGAGGAGAACATAGATAAGCAACTCTGGCACCATTTGTTAACAACAGTGGCTTGTAATGCTCCCAAATAGCAGTGGCATGGGAAACAGTCTTTGCTTGCAAATCAGTAGATTCCAATTTGTCTTCCACTTCAAAGTTATCATCATCTTCAATGTCGTCTTTGTCCTCAGACTCCTCCAGGTTTTCTACTATTTCAGAGATATCATTCTCACCCTCAGAAGCTCTCTCATTACAGACACTCTTTGCCCGTTTATCCATCTTCTGATCCTTATTGAACTCTTCAACAACGAAATGTGGAGTGGTGTGTTAGTCACGGGGGAGGAAATACATGCAAAATAAAGTACTAACGCTTCAGCCATTCCCTATCAGCATCTGTCAACTTTAACTTGGACAACTCCATTTGGGGCATTTTTGAGTCCAAGAACATCTTCATTACATTTTCCATCCCTGGCTCCAGCGATCTATTGGTCTGTCTTACATAATAACATAATTTGTCCATACCACCCACCATTGTGTCTGCAATACACAATATTTGATACAGAAAGATAGAGAGCCTGAATAATAGCAAAGAGACACTTCCAAAATGGAGTAGAATTAAATATGTCAGCAAGGAAACCGATTTTTTGTAATAAACAAAACAGGGCCCCAGGTACACGCCTGCAGAGTGGTCTTGAGGCAAAAGACACGGAGAAATTGTAGGACATAACCAGCCGTTCGACACTTAGATGGACACAGAAGATTAATGGCCCTGCCATTGTTGTGAGCCTTTGCGTGCTTGACCCAGACGGAACGAGGTCCATGCATGGTGGAGCCAAATACTTCACAGGCCTGACATAACAATCAAATAATTAGAAACATAATGATCACCATAGCAGACCTGTCAATTAAAATAGTATAACTCACCACTTTCCATAGTTTTCCATATTCACGTAGACAGGACATGACCATCAGCTTCTCCGCAATCAAAGACACAACATGCTCTGCTCCATATTCAACTACCACACAACAGTAATGATGGGATATAATTGCACCGGCCTTTTGAATGTTAGAAGCACCATCAAACATGATTTGGGTGAAACTGTCCTTCTTTGTATTCTCCAAGTATTACGGAGGACTTGCAACATCTCAGTAGCAATGAACCTTGCATCCGTTCTCCCTCCTTTGCTCATGTGGGCAGAGCAGTCAATCACATCCAGTATACATGCTAGATTCCTTGGGGAGCAGGCCAAGACATTGATTAAAGATGTGGTCTTGATTTGTCCCATCACCATAGACTAACATGCTATACAGGCCCAGCTCTTCAAAGAGCTTGGTGACTTCCTTGTGATAGTAGGTCTTGAATGTTGTGTCAAGCAATTTTTTGCCAACCTCCATGCAGTCAGGAGGCTTATAATTGGGTCCACACTGTTGGAATGCTCGTACAAATCAGCATTGAAGGATGCATTCACCAAGCCTGAATGATAGCAAGTTTGCTAAAGTAAAATGGGCAAAAGCCACATTAGCAGCCCTCACTGCATCAGGATGACTCAGGAATCGTGGGGGTAGACTGAAACTGCCTTGACAGGGTTGTTTGAATGGTCCCTTTTGGCTTTTTATTTGAGGCATAACATAACGATGCTGTGGTGACACTGTTGATAATGGGTGAAGTGTCCATCAAATCCACCAGTCATAAATCTGCTGCACCTTTTGGAGCTCTTTTAGCCAGTGATACAATTGTTCTTTGGTCTGTAGTTTCAAGGCTGGTGTTTAACTCAGCAAGTGATTGACGTTGGAATGCTTTGGTGTCATATTTGCTGCGTTGTGGTAGGCTTCCCTGTAGCGGGGAAAAAAGTCCCTCTACAGGCCTTGATAACCTTCACAATGCCAACTACATGACCTAATACCTTGGTGGCATTATGTTCAAGCCACTCCTGTCCGCAGTTGCCGCAGTGCCACTTCTTTTGGCCTGTCACATCATTGGTGCACTTCGTCATCATTTCTGAATTGCAAATAGAATTGAGGGCCAAAGGAGCAATCTGTATCATTTGAGGGGGCTGCATATCCCTTGACCCCAAAACTTCATCTATGGGCCTGGGAGTAATGTTGTCCGGGAAGTCTTCTTCAAGCCCAGGCAGATTTGATTCAGTAGGTGAAACCATATTCAATGGTCTTTTGGCTAACCGTAATATAGACAACTTATTAGATTTCAATTAAAAAGTTTAAAATAATGGAGGAAAAGGCCACATCTCCGGCCACAAGAGGACTTGCCTGTTGCCTGAGGGCTCTATTTGCTGGTACTGTCCACGGACAAGTTGGCTGTGCTGATGATTTTTGTGTTGGTGGTCTGTTGGCCAAGGGGTAGAGGACAATGTGTCAGCTATAAATTAAAAAGTTGAAAATAATGGAGGAAACGGCCACATATCCAGCCACAGGAGGACTTACCTGTTGCACGAGGGCTCAATTTGCTGGTACTTTCCATGGGCAAGTTGGCAGTGCCAACAGTTTGTATGTAGGTGGTCTGTGGGCCAAGATTTCAGGAGCTCCCTGTGAGGATGCAAACTTTTGTATTGAAAGCCATCCAAAATTCTACAATAAACAAAAAATGGACGAAAACAGGAACAAAGAGCCACACCTTTGCGGAATATGTGCCGCGAGGCTTTGAGTGGTCTTTCGGGGTGAAATGGTTGTTGGCTGATGGTGTGGGCTGAAAGTTCGGGAGGTCCCTGTGGGGACATGAACTTTTTAATTGAAAGATATCAAAAAATCAACAATCAACCAAATCAAAAATGGCTAAATAACCAAGCACGCTACTATCATGGAATATACGTTCCATGTGGATTCAGGTGGTCTTTGGGGGTGGAATTTGGAATGGTCGTTGGTTGATGGGGTGAGTGGCCACGGTGGTGGTGAGCCAAAATTCAGCTGCCTGAAGAAAGATTGTGCTGTTGCGATGTGGGTGGAAAGAATCTGGCTGCGATTCCTTCTGCATGTTGATAGCACTTGTGATGGCGATGAGAATGGTGGCATCAGATCAGAGGAGGAGGTTGAAGGGATGCTGCTAGGGAGGTGGAAGATGGTGGCAACAGAAATTCTCATTGTTATGTAGTGTGGCGATGAGCCATGCGACAGTGGCCACGGTGGAGGCTGCATCGCTGCACTTCAAGTGCAGCCAGAATATTGGGCCACCAGCAGCTGGCCAGCTTGTGTGCAAGCTGGCATGTGGCCAGACTGCACTTGAAAATTACTTGGGAGCGATTCTATGCTAATATTATCTGTTACCTGGCTAATTTGTGCATTATTAACAAGGGGGCAGTTATATGGAACCCAGCGGCGTCATCAGACAAAATAACCGTTTTCGCCAGATGAAGCATTTTTGTCAGTTAGGTGTCAGTTAGGTGTCCAACTGACACCATTTTCAAGAAAAGGTATCCACTAGATTTAAAAACAAATTCAAATTTTACGAGACGAAAACACATTTCATCAGATGAAATCACCAAAAAGTCTTAGAGAAATAAAGAATTGCATGCTTATACTAGTAAACATGGTTTCGTAAGACTAAATCGAAAGTCTTCGAGAAATAAAAAAAATTTGCATGCTTACACTAGTAAACACAGTTTAGTAAGATGAAATCATGCACCTATAAAATGACAAGTGAGGGAGCTGAACCCCTGTCCAGAGATAATGCCATGACGATGCTTACCACATAGCCATAACACAGCATAGATAATAAATGTTAATTCGTAAGTTTAGTTGAAACAATCTCCAGTCTGATTGGAAGCAAAATGGGATACCTTTTATCTTATATTCACGTCTGTATTTGAACATACCCCCAATCCGTTTCATCAGACAAAACACCTAACTGACTTGGTTTTGTCTGACGAAGCCAGGGGGTTCCATATAACTGCCCCCTTTACACGCCCTCGCAGTAAAGTGGCATACACTCAGTAGCAGACAGTCACAGTAATGGCCCAAAAAGTCAGTAATAATCCAGCAATAGGAATTCCTGAGTAATTTACAATGTAATTTGAAATTTAGTCTTAGAAAATGTCTATAGCAAGTGAAAATAAGGCAGCTGAGAGTCTAAGAGTTTGATCCAGTTGTAAGTCCAACTCACTCTGCCACTCATTATTCTGCGAGCGAACAGTTATTTTGCCACAGGAGCTAACCCTAGATCAAGATAAATTGGAATAACAGAGAGATAGTGGTGATGGAGTTTTGCAATGATGTTAGGAGTTAATTCGGATTTGAATTTAGATTGATAAGCACTTAGAAGTGGTCCCAGGATGGGCAAATGATAGTTTGAGTTATTTGCACCACCCCGCTGGGGATGATACAAAGAAAGAAAATGAAAAAACATGTGAGTATGTGTAACAGCAATAATTTCAAAAACAATTCTCTTCATTAGGGCTTGGACTTCATATGAAATGAAGTAGCTTCTCTGCCAAGTCAAGACATCCGTATTCAGATGAGTTTGAAGGTGGGTGATCACTTGTATGAGGTAGCATTATTGTTTCTTGTGGAGCCCCGTATTCTCTCATGCATTGGTACTGTGCCTGTGATTGGATTTATAAGATCTCTTAAACCCTTTCATTGTAGGGGTGGGTTTTTTGTTGTGGTCCAAACAATATCATGCAACAATGTTAAACAAAAAATGTCTTTCCCTTTTGTGTGTTTCTGATGAAACTTGAGTGGTTTAAATGAAACAAACAAGACACAACCCAGCTCCTAATGACACTACTCAATGTAGTGGCCAGCCGCCTCGAGCAGAGCCAGCAGTGTGCTTGGCTGTGTCTGCAGAGTGGGATGATACAAGGGCTCAAATAGATTCAGCAAAATGGAAAGCGACAGAAACTGTTATCAAGCAAGGAGTGCAACATATACCTAATTTGGAATCTTGGAGCTCATGTGTCCTTGAACATTTTTTAAACAGTTGAAAATCAGGAAACTCTTTCATCGTAAACTCATCGCTTTTTGCAAACTCAATAACTCATAGCAAACTCTATCAGAACAATTATGTTGCATTCATAACCTATTTCTTAACTTGCTGCTGACAAGACACATTGCTCACAATTATGCCACAGGATACCAACCAGGTGACCAGAAGGAGCAGTCCAGTACGTTCCATCAAGATTGCATTGCAACTCCCCGATGATTTGTATGGGTTTCTTCTTCTTGTCAACAATCTGCACTTCTTGGTTGCCTTGTCAACTTCAAATGAATGATTGGTTTTCAAAAAATGGACTTGAGTGATGCAACTTGAGCCCAATTGCTGCAGCAGCAAGAAAATTTGCTCCTCCTCTGCACCGCAGTGTTGCTTGATGACTAGACCAAAGTGGTCTCTGAATTCAGTCATGGCGCATGGGCACGGGGAGATCAACAAGACAATCAGCAGTGTCCAAGCTGAATTGCTTGTAGATTCATTGTACGAAGGTCCTGGCCTCACTGCGCAAAGGGTTCATGATGGGTGAGAGACACCCGGAGGCCACCAATGGATTCTCTGCTCCAGCAAATGCATCCACACTCTGCGAAGGCCTCCAAATTGATGAGCTTAACTGCGAGGATGCCATCCCAGTGCACTCAATTGGTCCCAGTGCACTCGATTGGAAGTCAAGCGGCTTGCACCACCATGACTAGGGATTGCAGAAGGATGAAGTGTGGTTGCAGCAGAGTTGCTTGCAGAAACAGAGTTAGAGCGGTGGTAGGGAAAAGTGACACGACAGCTGGTAGGGAGGCGGTTGCTGATGGAGGAAAGCATGGTTGATAATTTTGTTGAGTTAGTTGATTGGTATATGCTGACAGTGTTTTTCAAAGACAAAATTGTGAGGAAGTCAAATCAAAGGACAAACTAGTTCAATCAAGCAACAGCATTGTGGCGTCATGTTCTTCCCGGCTTCCAGCAAGACAAGCAACTTTGCGATTTTTTTCTGTAATCAGTTTGTAGTTGGTCGATCGTTTGGTTTTTGTCGGTAGCTGTTGATAGTAAATCAACGGCTAGAGTCGATAGGTTGACCTTCTATCGACTTTTGGTTGAAAGGAGTTGACACTATTGACTTTTGTTGTTATACTTGTCAACATGTTGACCAACTATTGACCAACTATCAGCGAGTGATGAAAACATTGATAGTTGGTCAATAGTTGGCATGAACTACCTACGAGTACCTATGTAATAAGTTTGATAGATGGTTGATGTCAAGCACTTGATAGTATCGACTCGCACAGTCAACATGTCAACTTAAAAAGTCGATAGATCCACCTTCTATGAAGTTCTTTGTCAACAGGAGTTGATACTATCTACTGTTTAGTCGATATTTGATATTTTTTAACCCCATCAATAATAGTCAGTAGAGTCAATAGTTAGGTTGATAGTTTAAAGATTTTTAGTGGAGTTGTCTGTCTTGCTGATACCAATGGCCCATTATTCAATTTGCACTCAAGTAATGAGGGTATCCAAGACTTTTACACACACCCAGTGAATTGATGTGGTGGTTTCTCGACTATGAAATTCTGAGGGTTTTGAAACCTACGATTGCTGCTAGCAATTTTGTTCATTGTTGATTGTACATGAGGGATGGTGGAGGTGGAGAACATTATTTGCTGGCATCTCTTTGCCCAATATTCACCAATAGAGTGTTGACACAGTACTCGTATGATCAGAGCAGATTAGAGCCTATCTCAGATGATTGAGGACTCGCATGGGGCTGCCGCGCCGACCGATGATCTCTCTAGGAAAGACTTCATGATATTCATGGGCATATTTTTTGTGGGCCCTCTCAGGTAGTCACAGTAGATGACTCTAGAGGGAGCTTGAGCAAGGCGCCGGCTTCCACGTATATTTAACTTTTTATGGTGACCTGGGTTATCCTCAGTGACGAAGGACCAGACCTCGCTGATTTGCCCACTGTTTTATGCATCCTCCGGTTTAACATTTTGTCCAATATGTAAACAATTTAACGCCATATGAATTTAGCCCACTTAAACTGTAGGGTGTGGGCTTTAACGCTTGAATCTTTTTAGTGTGATTAATTTTACCCGTGTCGGTCTCAGAGTTTGTGCCCGGATGTTGTATCCCATACTCAACGGAAGATAGCAAAAATTAGGCTACCAAGTTCCCGCGTAAGTGGACTGACGTTGAATTGTTGATGGGTCACGATGGGGTCATGCGAACTTGACTGCAGGACAGTGCTCGCATCCCGAGCCATCTATAATTCTATTATCTGCACTCCCAACAATAGTTTTTGGTGTAAAACTAAGCGAATACCCTCGTTGATGCTGCTGCACGCGAGTGGGGCCACGGCCATCAAGTCCTCTGGACATCTTCCCTCGTCTGCTCTTGCCTTCCGGCTGTTGCTTGTTGATTGTTGCATTGCCCTGCCTCGATGGGCATATGGGCTGTCTTTTATCAGTTTATCAGACCCAAGTCTGACGATGGAAAGTACGGTGCCGCCGAAGTGGATATGGGCTGAAAGATCCAAAGATCTGCCTGCACCTAGGGATGTGCCCTGGTATTTGTGTCAAGCTTGTGTTTGTTTGGGTTTCTGCATTGATACTGCTGCGTCGGGCCCTTAGAGGATGTACCAGCAGCGTGATGTGCTCCATGCCATCCACCACCATTGTTTGAGCTCCAAGAGCACGATTCAATGATGGTGAAGCCAACCGTATTGTTGGCCATGCCTGATGAAGGGGATTGTGCTCCCTCCCAGGGGATGTGTACGCCAGGCACTTGGCTTCTTGCCTAGATGCATGAGCTGTTATTTTGGCTGCAGGTGTCGCGAACATGACAGTCGATTTCGATCTTCTGTAATGTCCTGCATGATAGCCAGTGGATCTGGACTTTGTCCCTTGCCCATAGTGTTGGCCGAAGCCGATACAACAATTCACCGTCAGGCATTTGACCCCAGTGACGTTCACAGGGGGCCCTTGGAGGGCTGTTGCTGAAGTCCCACATGCGATGGCAGTGGGCCAGCAAAATCATTTTACTTGATGATAGTGTCACAGCCAGAGAGGTGAATGGCCGTGGGTGCCAGTCGAGACTGGCTGTAGCCCATGTTTTCAAAACTTTGTGACCGATACTCACTCTGGGTATTCTGTGGTATTGGTTGCGTAGCCGAAGCTACTGTGTTGCGCCAGATGGGAAGCTGGGTGCATGGATCATGTCTTGTTTACCAGTCCGAGACTGGGGCACGGCCCGATGGCTGTGGGGATGGTACCAGTTGGGGACTGGTTGATGCCACCTTTTTTTTGCTGCCGTTATTTACTTAGTTGTGTAACGAGTAACAAGAATTACAAAAACAGACAGACCTTGAGTATGATTTTGGTCTTGTTCAGCCAGACAGGATCATCACCTCCTCCAACAATCTCTAGCCTCTAGAGCACCTTCCCAATTATTCCATCAAGTAAATGGCACATGTTCTATGAATTGTACGGTGCTTCAGAGGCATACAACACATACCCGTTGTGGTCACTGTGGATGGATATGTCTTGCCATGGGAGTCATCAAGTTGACCAATGGATAAGCTTTCCTACTCTGTCTTGGTAGCTGGGGCTGCCATCGAATGGCATGCTTGGTCGGCTCTTCTTGCCCTGCAGGGGGCTGCAAAGAAGGCCATCACGAACGACATGCGCGTGGGCCAGTTGGCACACTGCTAGGCGCAACCAATGTGTATCATTGGGCAAACTCGGAAAAATATTCTTGCAGGTTGTGGATACAGGTGACTATAGGTATCTGGTGCGACCCACACCCTACTTATTGCCCTAGTATGACAACGGACATATGCAAGTCTTACCGTGTTTGCATTCTGAGGGGACAGCTCGACAGTGTTGCAAATTTCAGCGAACCATCCGATGATGGGTTGTCCACTGTTTTATAGGTCACCGAGTGGTGATGTGGATGCTGTGTGGGTGGAGCAGTTTGCAGTGATGACTGCAGCTCCTTTTCCACAATAAGAGTCAAGTCTGTCCGAAGAGTAAGGTGGGATGGATACCCACTACTTAGACAATTGTGCTCTTCCTTTCCTTTTCTCCCTTTGTGCTGAATCTTCTTTGTGGCTTTTGATTTACCACGAGCATGACCGATGTCATTGTGGGTGTGACCGATGTCACAGCTTATGGTTGGCACTTGTTTGGCGGGGGTGCCAACAAGTGCATTGGTACCATACTCTATAGGAGCAACCATACCCTCGTGTGCCACTTACTAGTTAAATCATTTTCTCTGTATCACCGAAGTGATACTGATTCCTCTTCTTGATAAGTGCCCCAACTTCCTCATTGGTGAGGGGACCTTTTCAATACTGCTGATGCATCCCTCAGTGCTCCCAAATCAGCAAGGGGAGAGGCTGTTGTACATGTCTGATTCATGCTCTTCATGAGAGCTTCAGTCCGGTGTCCAACAGGGTTGTGCTGATGTTGATACCACAACGACTGTAAGCTTTACCAAGTCATGGAAGCCAGTGCAGAAATCTTGCAATACCAGCAGATGCACCATCAGATGCCTTTGGGGTTGATCACCCCATCAGGCACGCTGTTGGCTGAATTCCAGTCTTGAGAGCAACATCGACTCAGGTAGGAGTCTGCAGACACAATGCTCAGATGAGTCTGAGAACATTCATTGTCCCCAGTTGTTGATTGTGTAGTGGCACACCGTCCGATTGGGGGATGACCCAGGGTTGTGGGTCTGAGAATGTGTTTGACACTCAAGTTCTTGCAAGTGCAAGCCCGAAGCAACTTCTCACAGACTGGGTGGAACGCAGGTAGCTAATAACTTCTGTGTGATCCCTAGGAAGTGCTGATTTTGCAAGATCAAATGTTATGATGATTCCTAGTGAATCATGAGCACATTAAGTTAATTGCCTAGTGCAATGTTGTCAAGTGTAAGGAGCTAAACTGGATGTGTTATTCAGGCTTCATGACAACTGGATGTGAACTGTATTGTTCTGAGCAAAGAGGAACGTTCACTGAGGGTGCAAGACATTGTCGCTGTTAATCTCAAGCGATGGAACTAGCTGTAACTTGCTGTGTGACCTCGCAAATCACCATGCATACCGCAGGGATGTTCAATTCAGTATTAGTGTCTTGGACACATTGTTGTGTCCTGTATTTCTCCAATCGTTGCGTATATAATTGCTGGATATCAGCAATTGGGTTGTTGCCTATTACCTAGGAAGAGGTGCCTAGGGACATGTTAGTTTGCCATTTCACTAGCATTAGTCATAATGACACGGGGATATTGTTGCCTATTGTCCATGTCCAAATGATTGGGTATTGAAATAAGTGTTGCCGCTAGGGTGCTGTGTTTGACCAATGTCAAACCGACCCATGTCATGTGCTGTGAGATTTTGTACCTGACCGATGTCAGACCGACCCGTTTACAAGCCAGCCCGATTGTGAACCGGCCTAGCTTGAGGAGACTGATTAATTTTACCCGTGTCGGTGTCAGAGTTTGTGCCCGGATGTCAAATCCCATACTCAACGGAAGATAGCAAAAATTAGGCTACCAAGTTCCCGCGTAAGTGGACTGACGTTGAGGTGTTGATGGGTCACAATGGGGTCGTGCGAACTTGACTGCAGGACAGTGCTCGAATCCCGAGCCATCTATAATTCTATTATCTAAGACTGTAGAACCCGATATCCCTAGGTGACATCACGAGACAAAAAAATATCATTTGCCGGCCAGACGGTCAAGTCTCCAGAACTCGAGATTGAGTAAAGAGCGATTTTCGTTTCAAACACCAGATTTGTTGTAACAGGCGTTCTCCTCGCGTTTTTCTGATTACAGCCGTTCTCCTTGCGTTTTTCTGACTACAGAAATTACCATAAGCCAAAGATGGCCAACTGACTCCGCGGGGGGTATCTTTTGTCCGTTTTTGGTGATTCCCGTGACGTCACCTAGGGATATCGGGTTCTACAGTCTTATCTGCACTCCCAACAATAGTTTTTGGTGTAAAACTAAGCGAATACCCTCGTTGATGCTGCTGCACGCGAGTGGGGCCACGGCCATCAAGTCCTCTGGACAACAACAACAACTTAGAAAATTAGGTATATATTACTTGAGCTACCTAGACGAGTTAACCATGTCGGAGTCTTTAGACGCCTCGGATTGTTATGTCCGAAGTGTTGTAGTCATAACCACTTGAGAGGAAGTTCTCTCCTTCCAGGGTGTCATCCTGGGCATATAAAGCTGAGCTTCATGTCCTGTTATTTCTATCCTCCTTGTTGGATCCTGTATCTTGCGCGAGCCGACTGGATAGCTATCAGCCAGTAGCTTTCGTTCTCTCCAGACGAAGTCTCCAAACTGTCCGGGTTCAATTCCAGCATCCATTTATCATGTTCCCCCAGGCCTTCTCCGCCTAGCTCCATTTGGGCTTCGATTTCCTGTAACAGTTGCTCTTTACCTTTAATGGCGACAAGTCCGGAAAAATTATCGTGAATGGTGAGGTTGCGATAGATCCACATGCCGTGTGTCGCCTCTATAAGTTTTTGTGCCCGCGATTGTGACCAGCTTTTAACAGAGTGGCGGCTTCGTGGGAGGAGCAAATCGTGATGACAAATCTCGACAAGTTCACGAGATATCATTCCCTCCATAGTCCGCCGCCAACCAATGTGGCTTTGCGACCGTAGGAAGGGTGTGTACATTATGCTGGTATAAACCTCTCGCCCGTTCCAAATCATGGTCCCCTTGGATCTCAGGAACGTCATTAGTAACTCTGCCAGTTCCGGTACTGTCCCAGCCGAGTGCATCCACGCACCAATCACGCTCAACTGCGACTGCAAGTTTTGTTCTCTCCCAACCTCCGGGCAATAAAGGAGATGCTCCGCGGTCTCCTTATGTAGCGTGCAGCTTGGGCAGGTGTTGCCCAGGTGGGCGTAGGCTTTCTGTTTTGATAGGTTTGCGAGGACAGCGCAGACGCCGAATACCTGTTTTCCAGCGAACATCTGAAACATTTTCGGAATCGTGGAGAAGGTCGAGTGCACTTGTGTCCAGGCAACTTCGTTGAACTGTGATGGGGAAAGGATGCCAAGGATATTGTATAACGTACGAGCTTCTGTGAGGTGGGCGTGGAATCTAAGGATGTTGTCCGTGTCCGAAGTGATTTTTTGACCGCGAGAGAATAGGAAGCTTGGTTCCATTGGAGGGAAGAGTGAGAGCCGAGTGGTTCCGATTGTGTCATAAATACGTTGCTTTGCCATAGCGTCACATGCGCAGTTGAGTTGCGCTGGTCGATCGAGTGTTTTCGAGTTGTCATTGTCGTCCTGATGCGCTTTTACATGGTTTAGTTTTGTCTTGAATGGGAAATCGCATCCGTGGAGGACAATTAATCGTAATACGTCAGAATGCTTCCAGTTGGGTGGGCATTGGAGTGTGGACAGCCTATCCCCTGTTTTTAGGGCTCCTTGGCAATCAGAGTATATCCGAGCTGTTCCCTCCAGGGAGGGCCGAGTTTTCTGTACCCTGTGAAGAATCAAGAGTATGGCCATCAGCCCAAGAAGTTCTCCTCTGTAGGCATTCTTGTGAGGGGACGTGTCTGTGAACAATAGGGTGAGTCTTCCGTTACCCCTGGAGCACTCGATAATGATGGCCGCTGCGCAGACAGTGCTGTTGAGTTCCCGGATGTAGGATCCGTCTGCTACACAGATGAGGGTGTCGCTGGCGATGGCGTCGTAAATCCATTCGCCGTCACCTGAACAAATCAAGTTGTCCCAGATGTGTTGATTTGGCCATTTTCGAAGGAGCGCGCGGAGGGTCGGAGGAGAGATAGGGGGCCTGGAAGGGGGAATGTGCGATATTAAGGATACTGTTTGGACGTCCTCTGTTCGGATAGAGCACAGCAATAAGGTTGATGTGTTGACTTCGCAGAGTCCGTCCCGGGAATAATGTGAGTGACGTGCTCTACGGACTCCAGTTGATTTCTGGTATCTCATTATAGCCCCTGAGGAGACATGGTACAGGAGGTCATTTGGTTCGTCGTATTTCCAGTGCCAAATGATGTGTGTCTGATTTTGGAGGAGTCCCAATCCCTGTCGTCTTCTGCCGCCTGGGGCTACCTGAGTGAGTACTTCTTTCCATAGTTCCAGTGCCCCGGTGGTTGGCTTGCGGGTGCTGAATCTGAGAGAGGACCATTGCTGCCCGACAGGTCTAAGGGATAGGTAGCGTTTCTCAAGGGATCTGCCATCCGCCTGGAAGATATCTGATTCATAAACTACCTGTTGATGGAGCCTAACTTCGTTGAGGATGAGGCATTCTTCAGGGGAGTACCCGCACTCTTCAAACGACACCATGAGCCATTTGTCATTCATTCGAGGTAATCTAAAATAGTCCGTCCTGATGTGAAGCTGTAACCCGAATCGGTGAAGTTTTTCCCACAATGATTTTAGGAAGCTATCTGTGACTCTTTGTCCGTACCTCGTGTAGTCTTGGAGGAATGGTTGGGGTGATATGCCGAGTTCTATAATTAGCAGTTCTAGTGACATTTGGAGTTGTACTCCGATGAGTGATTGTGTGCCGTAGGGCGTGTGGAATCATTTGTAGGATTCGATCATGGCCTCTATTCCCCAATGTGGGAATCCCGGTCCATAGAAACTGTTGCTTAGGTAACGTAATTCACGCCTTGCTGATCGTATTAGCCCCCCGATGGGAGCCATCCAAAAGTAAGGACGGTGCATGGCTAAGACTAGTTCCTCGTATGAACTTGTATTGGAACTGAGTCCGTACCGGACCTTTGGCCAAAATTTTCGTTCAACGCTGATGTGGAAGTCCCTTGGTCTGAGCCCAGAGTTCCTGGCTTGTTGTGCCCACGTGGATGCGCGGTCGACCATGTATTGGAGTGAGCTTGTAGAGGCCCCGGTTGGGCAAGTGGAGCCACCAAGTGTGATGGATGGGGTGTGCACCGAAAGTTGCTGAATGGGAGCAAGTGAACCATCCGGTAAGGGGACGTTGATGGCTCTGTGATTCTCGAGATGTGTATTGGCGTAGCGCCATTTCCCGCTAGCATCCCATTCGTACCCGATGAGGTAGTATGAGCATTTGGGAGGTTTTAAGGAACCCCCTGTCGCGATTAATAGGTTTCCCCAGGAGGACACACTTTGTTGGAGAGCTTCATGTGCGTGTCAGACAGTATCTGGTTCGGTTTCGCATAGGTGAATCAAATTGTTGTCATCAACGTAGAGGATGCAAGATAGGCTCTTAGCTACCCCACTGACCGAGCATCTGAACGTGGCAGCGTGACCAGTTTGTGAGTGTGCATGTAGGATAACGATGGATATGACGGTCCATCCTGCTGGTGATGCTCCGTTTCCTTGCATAAACCCTTGAGTTTTGAGGTGCGCCCGTGCGCCAACCGACCTTTTAGAGTCGCCAAAGGCTGTGTGCAGGAAGAACTGCATCTGTTGTATAGCCTGTAGCATCAAGAGGGTTGTAGAGAGGCGTACCCCGAATGCACGGAACACAAGGGAAGCGATTGCGTGGGAGATCCTATCGTAACAATTCGTGGCATCTACTGAAGCTAGGGCTGCAGGGGCCCGGAGTTGCCTAGATATGTCATAGAATAGAACCTTGGCCAGGATACCGTCCTCCCCCATACGCTGTTGCTCACTGAATATCTCATCAGGCATCAGTTTGTATTGTCTAGCGGAGTTTAGCATTCGTTGTCCGAATATAATCTTGTTCGCAGCGTTGAAGTCGGCTTCCATGAGTAGAATTGCTCGTAGTTTTGAAATTAGGCTGACCCCGGGTGACTTTTCAAGCATGACACATAGTCCTGTTTTCCAGCGATCTAGTGCGATACCGTGGTGTAGGGCGAGGGATGTTTTTAATGCATGCATGTCAGATAGGAGGTCAGATTCGGCTCCAGCCACGTAGTGCCCGAAATGCAAACCGGACTGTGATGATGAGGTGGATTCCTGCTTTTCTTCCAGGTGTGCTGCCAGGTTCCTCGGTTGATAATTTGACTGATGGAGTCTGGCGGGACTCTTTGCCTTATTTGAGCGATAGATTCGAAGATTAACTGTGTGCCTGGGTGCGTATCCGGACCCGGACAGTAGGTGCCTGAGAGGACTGATTCCCCGTGCTTGTTGTTCGCGTTGTAGCCGAAGTCTCCTCGGAGTCGTCCTTGGCAGATCGGAGCTTCCTCCGCGAGATGATAGCGTTCACGGTGGATTTTTTCCCATATGGCCGTCTGTACTTCTGCCTGAGATTCGTATTCGACGATTCACCCCTGCTCATCTTCCACTTGTACCGACCAAACGCTCAAGCCTCGCTTCGCCCCCAGTGCCCAGTTGAGCCGTTTCCAGAATGATTTTTCTTTTTCAGACCGCAGTATCTGCAATATGCGTCTTTCGGCTGCTTCGTCTTGTTTTTCCTGAGCTATACGCAGTCGGTTTTCCAAGTGGGCACGCCTATGGCGATGGCCGTGTTTTGTGAAGTATTGACATCTACGTCGGCACTCTGAAAGGCGGTCTTTTATATTTTGGAGAGATCGGGATTGTGGGTTGTCGATGTGGCACCACCGAGCCTGCTGTAGGAGGTTGCCTTTGTTCTTGATCCGTCCCGCCCAGTATCGTAGTAGAGATCGGTAAACTAGGGATCTTTTTATCCAGAGAGAGGCTTCCGGTGAAAATGGGATCTGCCCTGACTTGAGCTTCCGGCACCGGCGCTCCGCGTGATGCATGAGTTGGGATGTTGTACGGTCGATCGAGTTAAGGGCCGATTGGAGTTCTTGTTTATCTCCGTTAGATCTGCTGAGTGCGTTGAGTTTCGGAATGATACGGTGGCGGAGTATCTGATCTTCCAGCAAGTCAGTGTACCTCTCAGCACATCGTGGGATTTTCGTGTTGAGTCGACGGGCAGTTGGGCGTTTCACCGGCTGTGGGTTGAGACCGACCAAGGAAGAAGTGGAAAAGTCAAGTATGAAAGGGCGGTGGTCGCCTACCCCAAATCCAATTGGGAGGGTGCAGGCATTTCTCACTTCAATATCCGGGGACGCCCACACCTCGTCGATGGGACGGGATCCTCTGAAATGAGTTGCGGTGAGATCGTTGCCGGTTGAGTGTCTTACCGTTTCTCTCAAGTCGAGTCCCTCAGAGTGGGTGAGTGCCTTGCCGAGACGGCTTTGGTAGACGTGATCGTTTGCATCCAGGCATACTATCAAGTGCCTGCCTTCATGTCGCCATGTCTGGAGGAGGGCTAGCACATCATCTTTGAATTTTCGGCGTGGGCAGGAAACGTCGCTGTTTGCAATTGTCATGTAGGCTCGTTGCAGCTGATAAGAGGAAGAGGTGTGAGAACTGGGGGTGCGGCATGGTTTATAACCCACCAGGATGGTGGTTAGGTGGTCTTCTCTTCCCGCGAACGTCATGTACGTCCATCGAGCGAGGCCCGTGGAGTCCATGCCTGATAAATCGGGGCGGATTAGGCTGGCGAGCTCCCCGTAGGCGACCATGCCCGTTCCTCCTTCCATGCGTCTCCCTAGCGAGCGTACGGCTGGGTGTCGAATGTTACCTCCTATGGCCTTGGTAAGAGACTCCCCACCGTGGAAGTGTTTGCCGAACCCGTGTTGCCTGTTGTCGCGGTGTAAGAAGTTAATTTTGTGCTCATTGAAAGCAAAGACGTTGATTTCTTTGTCATCGATTATACTCATTAAGCGTTGCGCCTTAGTATTACCACCTACGGATGGTGAGATGCCATTCAAATTCTCATAATATAGTCTCGTTGTCCCTTCGCCTTTCTTACCGGGAACTATGCCGATGGGAGAAAGTAAGACTTTGTTAGCTTCTAAAAAGGATTGGGTATCCTGACTGTCGCACTGAGGATTCTCTGTTGGTGTTGAACGAAGAAGTGGAGCCACGTTGACTGCGTTGTTGGCTTCTATCCACAATATCTTGTCGGTGGCTGAGTCGGTGAGTGATGTGGGGGAAAACCTCTGCTGCTTGCGGCGGACTACCTCCTTGATAATCTCATGTGATACGAGGTTGAGTTGTCCTGGGAGTTTGAGGAGTGACTTGGCCCCGGCATCTCGAAGTACCTGGATAGTCCTTGTTGTGTTTGTTAATGAACGGAAAGCGCCTGTGCGGCATTGCGACCTCCTGCCGTTAGAGGTTTTACACTGATTACTTGCGGCAGCTGTGTCCCGACCTCCCGTAATCTCGGAGGGGGACCTACTGCGGACTATCCGGAGTTTCCGGGTAGTTCTGCAGCTGGACTGGCCTTGCTAGCGATTTCGATAATCGAGCTCGAGGCGGATCCCTCGGAGCTGCAATCCATGTCCTGACTGTCTTCTACCCGTACTCCAACAGTTGTGGGCGTGTGGCCCGACCGTTTACTGCCACGGTCCTCTTCGGATACTACGCTGCTTTCGGAGCCAGCGGAGGTCCTACCCGAGATGGGTTTGTCTTTTGAGATCCGGACTCTTTTTGAGGAGTCTTGGGAGGGTTCTGTGCTTGCTGCACTGTTTGCTTCATGCATCGTCTTGACGGACTGGGTGCCGTCAAGGTCGAAGAGGGTTTGCTGGGAGGCGTATGGCCTCTTCCCTTGGTTTGTAGAGGCTTCAAACTGTTCCACTACATCCTTCCACAGCCTTGATCTTCAAGCGCAGTGGAGGCGGTGTTTTCGGCTAACTCATCCGGCGTCAGCAGGGTTTGTGATTCAGAATCCCATTCACACATGTGAGCTTCATGTATAAGCTGGGGGTTAACGAAGGTGCGGAGGAAGTCTTTCAGAAAGGTGGTGTCCACATTTAGGTCGGTGAGGTGTCCTATGCTGAAGGCAGCGATCTGTTTTGCCAGACCTGTGATCAGCTTTTCCCCTTCAGGAATGTTAGGGTACACCAGAGACACTGAACCGAGAGGGACTTGTTGGTGTAGCTCTGCAATCAGGGTGGATGAGTCTTGGAATTTGAAGAACGATGTGAGGCATTCCCGTCCTGTAAACAAGCGGAGCGTGCTGCCGTCAGGCTTCAGGAGCGTAACGGTATCGTTCAGGTCGAGGAATCCAAAGACATCTATACTCGTCATGCTGGCGTTATAGTTCGTGGTCTTAACGGCGAATTTTGCTGCTCTCCGTACATCCCCAGGTGATGACTGCCAGTCGACGCCTTCAGTGGGATGGGCTTGGGTTCCCCACCATTTTGTGTAGATACCTGACTTCTTTGCATAGTTGATGAGGTGTGTGACTCGCTCAACTTCCCGTTTATCCACTTCTAAGTGGAGGACCTTACGACAGGTCTGGATGTTAGCCGGGAGACGTGCCATGTTCGTTGGTTCGGAGTGCTTGGGGATCCTGGGGACGTTCATACGGAGGCTACATAAGGGGATGTTGTCATATCCCCATGATAGGGGGAGATCTCGGTCCAAGAAGTAGTCTTCTTCTCGCATTGCAGCTTGGGCTGCCTTGAAGATGTCCCTCTGTTCATCTATTAGGGTTTGTCTGTGGGTGAGAGCGTAGACAAAATAGATCTGGAATGGGGTCACGGTCTCAATTGCTTGGAGCTCTTTGATCTTAAGTTGGTTGCCGAACCTGGCCCACTCATACAAGATTTGAGTGATCAGTTGTTCGGGGTCTTTATCACAAGAGATCAGAATGCAACCGTAGGCTTGAGAGGAAACTCGGCGGGCCCCGGTTCCTTGGTCTTCTGGGTCCTGTGCTCGGCTGGCTTGAAAAGCTCTTGGGTTGAGCCCTTTTACATAATTGCTGAGGGCCGTCATATTGGTAGGGACAGGGTGCGAAGATCGACCTCCAAGAGGAGGGTCTTCTGAAGCGTCGTCGGCCGGGTTTAACGTCGCGTGTCGATCTGCTATTTTGAGGTTTATCAACAACTGCTGAATAGCAAAGACTGTCTTCTTGCCATTGTCGCCCTCGAACTGCTCGATGCCTTCTTTATTGAAGTCGATGGAGATGTCCACGAGGATATTGCGGTGCTTGTGTTGATGTGGCGGTGCCGGGGTGGCTTCTTCTGTGTTGCCGGAGTATTTTCCAGGCTTGAGTGCGGAAGTGGGAGTTTTGGTGGACGAGGTGGATCTCTTTTTGGACTTCTTTTTGACGGAGTTAGCTAAGGCGGCGGCTATCGAGTCCGTCGTGTTCATCTTGGGCTTCTTTTTGGCTGGAGAATTTGAGGGAGATGTTTCGTTCGTCTCGTTTTCGGTGCGCTCGTTGTCCGAGAGGAGCTTCGGGTTGTTGATTTTGTTGATAATCGTGTTGATCTCGTCGTTGTCGTGGGGAGGTGGGGGGTCGATGGCTTGCTGAGATTGTGGAGTCGGTGGAGGTTGCGAGTTAGCGGATTTCTTTGGTGGCATCGTGCGAGATGGTGGAGGAGGAGCTGTTGCCTTTTTTGCTTTTGACGCTCTCGTTTTGGGATGTGGAGTTTGTTGTCTGGCTGAGGTGGGCATGGTTTTTGTGGCTCGTGTAGCCCAGGGACGATATATGGTGTTACGTTGGGATCGTCGCCATGGTGATATGTGATGTGCGTTAACTTGCGGGAAGCACTGGAGGTCTTGCAGTGGTGTTCGGGAATGAGAGGACGTGCTGAGATGAGATTTGGATTTGCGTGGCTTTAGTACTACAGGTCTGCGTGCGGAGGACTGTGGAAGGTGGGAATTGATACTGGTGTTCTCAGAGGCTAATAATGGGGTACGAGGTGTTGAGGAGCTAGGGAATGCGGGCTGCCGCGGCGGCGCCATGGTGGGCGGTGCGATCTCGGTGGTGCGCTGGAGAATTGTGATGAAAAAACCGGAGAAGAACCAACATAAGAGGTATATAAAAGTGGTGTTGAGCGATCGGGAGGGAGTGTGGGGGAAAGTCATGTTCGTGGGGTTGTTTTGGCGGCGGAAATGGTGGAATCAATTGAATTCCTGCGCGGGGTTGTACCGTGATTTATGTATGTATGTAGAGCATACCATCTTGTGCTGACTGATCTAGTCGAAAAGTATCAAGTCCTCTGGACATCTTCCCTCGTCTGCTCTTGCCTTCCTGCTGCTGCTTGTTGCTTGTTGCATTGCCCTGCCTCGATGGGCATATATATGGGCTGTCTTTTATCAAGTGACGGGGCCAAGATGAAAAACTAAATGAAAAAACATCTTGTTTCGCCAGGTTTCGCCTATTGTATGCATCTGTATGCATAGGTATGCATGACAGCAGATAACAGATAACAGCTCAATACCATAACAGGTGCACCGCCCTGTCGCTGGTGAAGTGGTACGATGTTGAAGAGCTGAAAGAGACAAAGCGACTATTAGGAGACTATTGCACCAAGAGATCTGTAGTTTACTCATGCAACGTCATCGTTATTGTTTGGTGGCACCATGAATGTCCTACAGAATGGCGATCATTCATGGAGTTTGAGTATCCATCGTCACAAGAGAGAACGACGGCGGAGAATCCCCAGATCACGGCACTGCATGCCATCGCATCGCCATTGTGACGCCCTAACTTGTCGTGGCGGCAGCTTTGAGAGCCCCGCTGACACTGAGCAGTCTCGTCCACGAGGTGGTCCGTTTGTGAGACCCAGCTTCGTTGTTGAATTCGATTCCGGCATCGGGCCAAGTTATCGCCGTGGTTCTCGACATGACGCAACGACAAACAATAAGTTTGAGCACACGACGGGATGCACGCTGTCGCTGTCGATGGATGCTTCTCCATGTTTGCATCGCACTGCAAGCGTCCACGATGCAACAATGGCCACGATGACGAGCTACGACATGTACAGGAATCACACGACGACAAACCGCCACCTGCAGCCATCACTAACACCGTCGACAGCGGCAACTCCTATTTCCCCAGTGCCAACGACCATCCTCACAATCCTCACCCAAAGCGCCCTCCTCCTCCCACCCCTCCTCCTCACACGACGTCTCCTCAACTCCACCTCCAACGCCGTAATCGACTACTTCCGCGGCCGCTACTTCCTCACCACCTTCACTCGACTCGAGAGAGCCTACTTGCGTTATTACGAGTTTCCCGCGGCCATTCGGGCGAGTTGGAGGGTGGCCAGTCAGATTGGGATATTGGGGGCGTGGAGTTGGCTGTTGCGTTGTTGGATGGGGGTGGTGGCCAGGAGCGAGGAGAATTTCAACTTGTATAGTTTTATTCGCTCCGATGTGCCCTTGGACATTGACTGGGGTTCCGATGATGGATGTTTGCCGTGTCTCAGGGCTGGGAAGGGGATGCCGTGGTTCTGTGGAGTTATTTGGATTGGGGCTGTGGTGGGCGCTGGTCATGCCTGTGCCATGGCGGTAAGAGTCGTCTTTATCATTCCCTCTCCTTGTTTCTTTCTATCAAAGAACTCACTGAAATAACGCATCATCGATTCCATTTCATCACATCAACTCAATCCGTCAGATATCCAAATGGGGAGGTCCACTTCGACTTCAAGCCGCTTCGGCACAACAACAACAACCCAGAAAATCAACACACGTACTCAGCTGGATCGTTCATCACCCCATTCAATGGATACGTGAACTAGATGAATGGAAACACTTTTCAACCCTCGGCAACCTAGTAAAAACAAGAGATATCAACACACAAAGGATAAGGAGAAGATCATGGAGGGTTTTCAATCCTGACCCACTGCTCTTCCCTGCGACGTGGATGCCACTCCGATGGCTTCAGATACATGCCATTGCCAAAGCCTTTGCAACGGATCCAGAACTATATAATTGGTGCTCGCCAGAACAACAGACCGTGGTTATTCATAGATTGATGAATATTTATTTGGTGCAATTGGCTTTGGGTGACGAATGGTCGAGGGTGTTTTTGGCAGAGTATCGTGTTGGGTTGGGGATTGTGGCCGTGACTTGTTATTTTATTGGTAAGGCTAAGAGATATTATTGTATCTTCATACACTCATTTATTTCCATCGACAATCGAGATTCTAACATGTGCTTTCTACTTATTCTATTCGGCACCATCGTGCCATAAACAGCCTTGGCATGGATGGTATTCACAACATTCACAATGAATGTGGCGGCCGCCGCAATGCTGATACCATCCTTACTTGCTGCTATCCTATCGGCCTTGATGAACATAAGCATCTTTTGGAATAGAATGGGTACCAAGGAGCAAAAGAAGGCACTCGTTGCGATGGGATGGACTGACAAGTAAGCTTAGAATGGTGTGTTTGGTCTAAATGACTTTTGGCGCAATATTCAGTTCGCAATCCTTATTTGTGTCCACGCGCTTGTGACAATAATAGTATTAGAAGTTCTTTTTTTTACCTCGAGCAAACGAAACTTGTCGTGAACAATTATTTTACACTGTAATCTCTTTGGTTTGTGGAGAGCGCCTCATGGCTCGCTCTTTCATACCTTTGGAATCGGTCGACTCTGTCGATCCATCGGATATATCCAAGGCTATCTTGGTTAATGCACTCCTATGGTCTCGAGAAGTTCCCAACTCGACATCATCTTTCTTATCTTCATGAACGTGACTGTACCCTCGATTTTTCCGTCTCACGAGCTTTCCATCAATCGGTATTGGCAAAAACTCTGGCTCTCTGCTGCTTGGCATCATGGCCATCAAAACCCCTAAGCAGCCACGATACGAATACATATCATCCTCTCCCATGTGAGTAGTTGATTTGATATTATGATATCGAGTTCCATAAATCATTTCCCAATTTTTTTTCCAATTCCCAGCCGAATAGGGATTCGTCCACCCACCCTTTCTTCTCTTGGCTACATTCCCATGAAACTCAATGGTGGTTTGCGCACTCAACACTAAATACAAATGAAAAGAGCCGAGACAAAATACTGCGATACCAACAGCAAGGCACATCATGAATCCGAATGCCACCGGGGTCTTTTCATCGGGAGTGGGTATAAAGGCATTGCTCTTCCAATGTTTGACAAATATCTTTTTCGGGGAACGTGATATCTCTTCACCGGCGAGCACTTGTTCCCTGTAGTGTCGGCTGTTTAAATTCTGAAATGCGGGGTAACAAATTGCCATGCCGTAAAATAGGGCTGCTGTGACGAACCATAGGAAGTTGAAGAAATATCGATAGTTGAAGTAGCCAACGACGTTGAACATCCATGGACAATAATGGCTGTATCATGATTTTTATTTGAAGAGGAGTGATGAAGGTCGGAAGGATAACATTTTTATGTTTGAGCAAGTCTCGGTGGTGGCATGAAAACATATTATGCACATCATGACGACGATACAGCATAGACAGGTGGTGGCGGATGCAATTTTTGCGACAGCAACAACAAAAATCACGACTCATACATACTCACTCCATGTTCAAAACAAGGGATTTTGTGACATGATCATAATGAGACCTCGGAGGCTTGGGCTGCAACGAGTAACGACACCAAGACCATTCTGTGGGTGAGAGTAGTTGCCAGTTGTGTATTCTTGGTATACGTTGTGGTTGGTTCGTTGCATTGTTATTTATTCTATTGTTGCTGCTGCTCATTGCGTTATTGTGTTGTGATGTAGCCCCGTTGGTGGGGGTTGTTGACTGAGCAGGAGGAGTAGATTGTGGTTGTGGTTGTTGTTGTTGTTGTTGTGACTCAACATCTCCGTGGAGACCGGCATTGTCCGTTCTTCCATTGACAATAATTTTGGAAGATCCATCTGCACCATTAGCAACGGCGGTAGCAGCACCCATCAACTCTCGTCTCCTCCTCTCCAATTTGACAAAGATACTCCTATCCAATTGATTCTTACAAATGGTCATCTCTTCATCTGTCTCTGGATAATTAAACCCGGTGATCTCGGCCAATTCTCGAACTACCATCGCATAGCTTGGTCCTGTGTTGGAGGTGACCACGCATTTGTAATAGTTGTAAATAATGTTGGCGAGGAAAGATAAGACAAGGAGTGTATGCAATATCCCCGTGGGAGTGGAGAGCGCCAGTAAGAGCGATTGCAGCATCGATATCCGGCGATCCTCGTCTTGGGCCGATTCGACATATGTGATTCGATATCCCCTCTCTTGCCAATATTCGCGGCGCTCTCGATGGGTGGTGACCCAGTTCGTGCCCGCCAGCATGGGCAAGACGATCCTAAAATAGAGGTGGGTGAGTCCAACGATGATGCCGCAAGCCAACACGATGAGGACGGGGCCGAGCAGGAGCATGAATCGGTCTGCGAGCGAGAAGAGGCAGCTGAGACATTTGTGGGAGAGGCGATGGCGGAATTGTTGGAACGTGGACGGGTGACGTTTCGATCGACTTGATGATGCTGTGTTCATGGTTGGGGTGGAGCGCAAGGTAGTCGTTCAGCATCAGATCACGGGAATATCAGTGAATATCCCGTTGTGTAAAAAAAAATAGTGCAATACCATGGTGTGGCTAAGGTGTGGCTATGGCATGGTAAATAATATCCCACGTATGATGGACACAAGATGGTGAAAGAGTCGTACACTTTCTCTTCGTGCATCATTCATCCGTTCGTCGACATGACTTCCAAAGCCTGGTACAAGCCCTCCTCTACTCTGCCTCAGCTGGTGGCAAGATTTCAGCAGCACCCTCAGAGATCGTGTTCGAGATCTATTGAAATTTGGACGACAACTTGCATAGTGACAAACTTCGGTATGCAGCGGCACCGTAATAGCCACGCTGCCTCGAAAGATAACGACGATCCCCACCCGACCCTCAGTCATCTTCCGAGATGTTCAACGATGATTAACCCCGCGAATCCATTTTTAACGGGTCCACATTCCTTCCCATATTTTCCTAAAGGTGGGCCGCAACCAAAAAATCCCCCCAATAGAACTGCTCATCATATAATGGGTTATGTCTCGCAGTGGGGCGGAATGGATGTAGGAAGTGGTGAGCCACATTAATTGTGTACCATATTGCAATTCGACAGTTCTATTAAACTGATCATCACTAAGGGATGTACCTCATCAAACGTCAATGTTGCAATCATAAATAGGCATGCTATTTCCGGCTGCAGTAATTGATGGACTCATTCATCAACTTGGTGGCAAATATCTTAGAATGGAATGTTCTTGTCTCCCTAATCATTCATTTTCACATGCATATCACAATCAACAAACTGTGCCAGAGGAATGGTCTGGAATTGACAGTGCTGTGGAAATTCTCAAAAATAGCGACCGAAAGCATGTCAAGTGTCCAGTTGGAACTGCTGTTATCACATCTTCCGGCGGCGAGCAATTGCGTGCAGAATACGACAAAATTGTGCATACAGTGCCTCCTTTCTACAACTACCCCCCTACGGCAACATCAGAAATGAAACAACTTTTAGGTATTGATGCAGAATCTGTGGATCCAGAGTCTTGGTCCTATGAGTTGTTAAGATCATGCTATCGCCACTCATTTCGATTGGCTTTTGGCTGCAATCAAAGCAATGATGACAAAAGTAAGGGCACTCTTTGCAATTTATTGGAATCCATTGGGATTACTAATCAAGTATCTGTACCAGAAAACCAACGTGTCTCTGTTCCACTACTTGGAGCTGGATGCAGAGGATTTCCAGCATCCGTGGCAATTGAAGCAGCTGTAGCGGAAAGTGTATCATGGCTATCATCATCAAACAATGAATGCCTTCATGATGATAGTACGTCAACTGCAAAGAGCGCAAGAAAGAGGGAACCCGTTGTTGCATTCGGATTGCTTGAGACTTCTGATGCAGAGGTACTAGCTACCAAGTTAAGGGAATCGTTACAAATTCACCATTAAATTTTGAATCTTCTAGTGGAGCCTCACTAAAAGTGCTGTGCGGCGTTGAAGTATCAACCAACTTGGACATGACGGCAACAGATGGGCTGTTCTATTGTACTATGGTTAATCTAATAGCAGTTCAATAGCATAGATTATCTTTTGAGTCAATAGTCAATCCAACGTTCACTTGTTTGTTGATCAGGGGCGATGCAAGTGGAAAGGGTATAGTTCGTCTTTGTTAGCTCTTATGTCACTCGGTCTTTCGTGTTGGGTGATTATCAGGTGTTTTATCGTCCGTGCCTGCCCAACTAGATAGATTTAAGCACGATTTACTAAGAGATATTCGATATCTGACAACGTTGGGGGTTCTTGTGCGAGAACCGTAGCAAATCTGATGAGAGCTGAAAGAGCACATCATAAATCATTATTATGTTATTTCGGATATAGTATGGTACACATAGGTAGACCACGCGACCTCTCACCTCTCACATAGCCCTCACGCCCTCTCACAACATTACTGTTTCCTGCTCAGGATCTGCTGTCATTACTGTCATCCTGGATCTGTATCAAGATTTTTTCAAAATCTTAGTTGTGTTGGAAACTGAGACCTTTTCTCCTTCTTCTCCTCCTTCCTCTTCTCCTTCTTCTCCTTCTTCTCCTTCTCCTCCTTCTCCTCCTTCAGTGAGACAGTTTATTCACTTTTTGCCAAAACAGGTACTGACTAGAAAGTTGATCTGAAGTTACCTGTAAATAATTCATTTTTGGCTTGGACTTACACCGGTAGTTATAGTGTTTTAAGTATCTGCCTACCTTTAAAATTATATCTTTTTGTATAACGTATGACATTATTTTCTAGAATGTTTCTGTAAACTTGAAGGGAACATTAGTCACAAATCATCATTTTAATCATACAACAATCGTTCTGTAAACTTGAAGGGAATGTTATCGTGTCACAAAAGAGTGTCTACGTCTAACAAGAATGATTTCGCAAACTAAAAATGGGTACATACTTTTAAAATGGGCGCGGGCTAGCGCCTTTGCAAGTGTGCGCCAAGCTCTCGCCCATTTGCAACTATGGTACTATAGTACATATTAACGCCAATCAGAACACGAATTTTAAGAACATGAATAGAGCACATCTGGCCTTAGTCGTATTTGAGGGTGCACGTCGTTGGACTAGTCGTAACCTTTAAGTGCGGGTATTTCCGTATTTTTTCATGTTGAAGTTGTGTATCTACATGTTCCCGGTCCTCGAGAACCACCAATCCATCAGAATTTTCCTCGCGTCGGCATGGGAAAGTAAAATAACACGATGATAACACGGTGTGCTGTAGTAATTTTTCGGCCATGATCGGCGCTTTGGGTGTGTCACACACATATAGGGTGGTTATATGTCTCTAAGGGTAATTTTTCGCGAGAATCCAACGGTGATGTCGGCTGCTTGGCTGTACGACATCGGCTTCTATGTGTTTCTGCACAAAGAGTTACGACTAGTCCAGATCTGGACTAGTCGTACTGGCTTGTCCAGATCTGGACTAGTCGTCTGATTGGCTAATTAAGCGTGAAAAGTGGCATACTACTACAAGCACTTTATTTCAAAAGCACGTCTTCCTCTGTCTCTACAAATGCGCATTCTGTTTAGCTACCTACAAAAAATCTTGCAGCGGCTG